>OZ018371.1:5832489-6092489 GCA_963969515.1 Yponomeuta evonymella
ACACCTCAGCGCTTGAAATTGCCAATCCGCGGTGGGCACGCGTGGTGATTAAGCCCATAATCTCTCTCTGAGAGAAGGCCTATGTCCAGCAGTAGGACGTATATAGGCTATATAAAAAGGTGTACTTTGATAAACGTGGTCTGAGGGTTTGATAGGTTATAACATTACGGACATTTTTAATTAATTTTTGTTTTCTTATACAAATTTTTTGATAAAGAAAAGTTATTTCCAAAATTACTAATTTTGGTATCATTTTTCCTCCATGAAAACTGGGTACAGGATGAGAAAAACACGCCATGTATGTTTGTATTATGGTATTATATTATTGTTAGCCGAAAAGTTCTCGAATGGAGACCACATATCGGCAAGCGCAGCGTAGGACGACCAGCCACAAGATGGACAGATGACCTCATCCAAGTGGCAGGAAGACGCTGGATGCAGGCCGCTTCCAACCGGTCTTTTTGGAAATCCATGGAGGAGGCCTATGTTCAGCAGTGGACTCCTTGTGGCTGAATGATGATGATGATGATTATATTATTGTTTGTATTATTATATGTATGTTATTGAATTTGATTTAATTCTTTAACTGCACCACGGCACGCACTCTGTAGTACAATTATGGGTTACCGTAGGCACTGACTGAAAATCAGCGCTGAGGGATCACTTCCTCAGCATAACGCTGAGTCAGCTGCCTTTTGTGGCAACGTACATACACCACAGGCTACATCTATGATCCTGTTTCATTTATTCGTTTTGTCTGTATTTAGTTTTCTTTTGTGAGAAAACTAAAAACGTGGACACTGACGGCAGGACTAGTCCACCGATTCGAAGTAGCTCAGCGTGTTATGAAACAGGCTGTGGGTCTCTTTGATGGGTCACAAAATGAGACAGTTCGCCAAAGAAGTTGGATATGACGGGTTGATATGATTAAAATCACTTGATTTAAATCAGTGATTTAAATCGCGATTAAAATCAAGTGATTTTTTTAAAAAAATCCATGATTTTAATCAATTCATTTTACTGCGAGCAAATCCGGCAAAATGTGTCAAGGGATTTCCCCCGATATATACAGCGATTTCCGAACTACAGCGCGCACACAAGTGTCCAATTCTGTTTATACACCGGGAATTCCCTGAATTTTAAACTCGCAACTGAATCCGTCTGTTTAGTCTGTGGCGCGGTCATTCGTGATTGACTATTGAAGGACAACAAGATGTCTGGAAGGAAAAAAGATGCAGTATGGTTTTATTTCGATGAAAAAAAGTCCGCTTGCGGCAAGTTTAACAAAGCCGTGTGTAAGAGTTGTAAGAAGGAGTTAATGGGCTTAGTAGCGAGGATAAAAAAACATTTAGAAACATGTGTGACAGAAATCGATCGCAATCGTAACATAGACGCAGACGACGGCGGTGGCGGCGATGCCGTGAGCTCGGGTAATTTACTATCTAACCGCCTTCTACACTAAAACAGATCAAATAGTAAAAAAATCAAAAAAATCCGATTTAAATGAAATTAATCCGATTTAAATCAAATTAATCCGATTTTTTTGATTTTTTAAAAAAAATCATGATTTTTATCAACCCTGCAAAGAAGTGATTGACATAGCCTATAGGATTAGCAAGTTGAAGTGGCAGGGGTCACATCTACAGAAGAACCAATGGCTTATTATTTTTTTTTTCTTTTAATTCTTTATTGCACTAATTACATTGTAAGTGTACAAGGGCGTGCTTAATCCAAGAAGCATTCTCTTCCAGCAATCCTTTGGTATTGAAGAGACTGGCGACGGGTAGTGTAAGAAGATTGAATACAATAGTAAACTTACGTAAACCTAGGGAAATACATTAACTTAGACTTAATGGAGGGTAGGGGGGAGGGGGGATAATAGAAATTATTATAAACCTACGTAAATGATAGTACATAAATAAATAAATATGCTTACGGGGTGCAAAGGTTCTCGAGTGGAGACCAAGAACTGTCAAACGCAGCGTAGGACACCTATCAGCTCGCTGGACCGACGACGATCTGAGCCAGACTGCTGGCAGCGGCTCCGTTAGGATGGTCGGGGATTGAGGAAGCGAAAGTGATCTGTCAGGATCGTAGCAAGTGGCACTCCCTGGTCTCTGCCTACCCCTCTGGGATACAGGCGTGAGTTTATGATGATGATGATGATGTAGGTAATTTAAGTTGGTCCTGCCTGCTGGGGTTTATAATTCAACGGCTGCATTTTGGCCTTGTTTAAGACTTTTTAGTGGATGGGGTTTTGTTTACAAAGTAAGTGTTTTTTGTTTGAACATTTTTGGTGACTTTAACCACAGTATCACAGCTGACGACCGCCATTTTGTTTTTTTTTCGTAACTTTATTTAGGCAGCCAGTTCTCACTCGCATCGTCTATTGTGCATTCGGTTCCCTCCGAGGGAACCTCGTTCCCTTGTTAGAACTTTGATATTGTGACGTCCGAATTACGAAGTGAAGTGGACATGGAATTTTTCAAACTTGCAGCGTCTAATGAAGAAGAGGAAGAAGAAAAACATTTATTATACCAACAAGATACATCACAGAAACAAAATAAGCAGAATGAATGTTGATGAAGCGAAAGAGGTGTGTCAGGATTGTGGCAAGTGGCCAACCCCGGTCTCTGCCTACCCCTCCGGGATACGGACTTGTGTTTATGTAATATTAAAAGCCATACCGTTGCCTTCAAAAGCGTCGCGTTGTAACATGGTAAGTATGTATGGACGATCACTCCGCTCAGCAGTGTGATGTACCGGGGATCGACACCGCGACCCTGCAAATAGATCATCATCATCATCATTCAGCTACAAGAAGTCCACTGCTGGACATAGGCCTCCTCCATGGATTTCCAAAAAGACCGGTTGGAAGCGGCCTGCATCCAGCGTCTTCCTACGACTTGGATGAAATAGATCATCATCATCATCATTCAGCTACAAGAAGTCCACTGCTGGACATAGGCCTCCTCCATGGATTTCCAAAAAGACCGGTTGGAAGCGGCCTGCATCCAGCGTCTTCCTACGACTTGGATGAGGTCATCTGTCCTCCTTATAAGGAGGAAAAGATTTAAGTTTAAATGTTTGTTTATGCAAATTTTTTTTAATTTAAAATTACACAAACTGACTTATTGAACGTTACAAGTAAAACTAGGTGTCCATTTCAAAATCTGGATCACTGCGGAGGGTAATCACCGAAAGTAATTATCCGATTTCAAAAATTCTTTCGCCAGTATTCAGAATGGACCTTTAGGGTGGACACAGGCTATATAATAATTAACCATTTACCACGCGAACGTAGTCACGGGCACTGCTAGTCACATATATCGTTTGAATTTACAGAAAAAAAATCGTGCATGCTGCGTAATATCTGTCGATAAATCGCAAAAAGGACAAAGGTGTGCAAGTCGACATTTTGCTACGTCTTATTGGAGATCAGGTGCCGTGAAGTTTACGACCGATTCAGTGAAAGTCTTACAGATGTTGAGAGTTTACTGCAAAAATTTGATTCATTTTCCTCTCGATAATATCCACCAAAAGTTTCGTCAAAAATACCGATCAAATAAATACATACAAAATATTAACATACAAAAAAAAACCACCCCGGGACACGTCCGGCCTAAAGGACACTGCCACGTTGCACCGCCAATGAGATCCTTAGGCCAGGATATGCACCAGTAAGCTCACGGTCCCGTGGGGTGCCTACCCAATTGACATTTTTTCATCTTATCATAGTTTAAATTTCTAATTAAGACTTAAATTTTATCCTAGATGGTTTTGGATTATTATTTTTTTACTAACACCTATTATAATCTATGATTGGACATGATTTGTATGCCTGTTTAGGTAGAGCACATAGCAGCTTAACTTTTTAAATTTATAACATCTCTATGTACCTGTGACTCACAGATCAATAAATGAATGATGAATCATGATCATTAAAATTTTTCTGACACTCGAATGATTTAATGACAGTTATTTAACAGGACAATACTATAAACAAAACATTCAACAACATTGTCACGGATTATGCGACAAACGCGACGCTAGTGGCATTTTTCCGAGCGGTTCCGTGCTTCGCGAGGCACGTTAAGCTGTTGGTGCCGGCTGTCGTCGATAGATGGCAGTCGTTAAGCCAAGTCAGAGGCCTTAGGGCGGCTTGACAACTTCTGACAGTAGACGAGCCACTAGTCTACAAGCCTCCACCGATCCGGACTTGGCCCCCGTGGTGGAGTATGGCCTATACCTTTCTCAGAGAAGAGACCCGTGCCCCTCGGTGGGGACATAATGGGTTGATGATGATGATGCGACAAACTGTTTCAAGCAGTTCCTCTCCATGACCTTCTGCTGTCCTATTCTTACCTCAACTAATTGGTACATACAGGTGCATATTTGTACCACGGTGATCACGAATATCAAGCCGAGCCACATGTTGAAAGTTTCCTGAATAATCTCGACGAATCTGCAACAACACAAGGTAGTCTTTACTTGCTTGGAACACCAATGTAGAACCTGTACTAAAAATGTTTTAATATAATCGGAGAGACCATGTTAAAAGATAGATAAACGTGGTAATTTTTTTTCTCTGCGACTTATAGTTTTCATAAAATAACCTGTCGAAAAGTCAATATAGTCAGGTGGTACAAAAACGCTCCGTACAAATCGGGCTCAAACTATGACGTCTTAAGACGTCTTAACTTGTACATAACACCTTATAATGTATGGTACGTTAATAAATATTATTATTTAGTTATCTCGTAAAATAACGTTTTCATGCATGTACAATTTTACACCGTTAAAAGAAAACATTCAGAATTCAAGGAATAAACTAAATCTTGTAAGGGTTTTTTTTTATTAGAGTAATTTTTTGTGACCCTGAAAACCCTGAAAAAAATATTATTATCGTTTTATTTTTAAATGTTTTCCTAAGTTCCATTCATATGATTTAAATGGATAGATGATAGATGAATTATTTCTTTGCATTTACACACACACGCAATAAAAACAATAATACAGTAGTAAGAGCACATACAGAGCACAATGAAAGATTATTACAAAAAAAAAAACAAACGAGACACACAGCAATGCCTTATCCAGTGTGTGTACTGTGGGTGCGGCAAATGCAAAAGGGCTCTGACTCAGCATAAGCTGGAGAGATGATTACTATGATATAAAAGCAATGTCACTCCAATCTAAGTTAGACGCAAGTTCCCCATTAAGCTCATACTTACGTGTTTATCTATCTATCTATCTATCTATCTGTACAGACCATGAAAGACGCATGTCCGTACTAATTATTATTATTATTATTATTATTATTAAATCCTTTATTGCATATAAAACAGAAAGTTTTGCACATAGGCGAGCTCAATGCTACTTATCTACCAGCTAACCTAAGTTTTGATGAGAGCATTATCAGGTATTGCAACTTACTTAATATTAAATATACTTACTAATTATTATTCAGACCTAGATATATAAAATATAATAGGGGGGAAATATTACACAAATACAACATAATAATAAATAAATTCTAGATAAAATAAATAAATACATAAACCTACAGATTTAGGAAAGATATTGTGAAATACTTATAATATAATAAATTAAGACAAATGCTGGAGATTTAGGTAGTGGCGAAAGACTTTAGTTTTGAATATTTCAAGCGAACTTACGTTATTCATAAGTCCCTCATTACCCCCTCATACGTACTTACGTGAACTTTTATTTTTTATTTTATTCTTTGGGACAGCAAAAAAACAACTACATATTAAAATAAATTATTAAAAATAAACAGATTTATAATATTAATATTCATGTAGTCCACAGTTTACTTACTTACTTGTGAACTGAATGTAGCTCATTAATAGAGCATCTGTATATAATCAATGCTTAAATAATTGGTAATAAAAATAATTACAAATAAAATAATTATGCTATAGTTGCCGATGTGGGTCGACGCCCAGTAGACGTATATTTACTTGCATGAAAATCTGTATATTTACGTGCGTGTGCTAACGTGTCTCCCATTTATTCCTCATAGCCCACACTCTCTCTCTGAGAGAGGGCCTGCGCCCTGCAGTGGGGCGAATATACGCTACTTAAAAAAAAACGTACTTACGTGAACTTAAATTTACTGACGTGTACTTACTATTATTAAAAAGAAATGCCCTTACTCGTGTGAAAGACTCGCATTAATTTGAAGTTTAGGCATTGTAATCGAATTATTTTGATTTGCTCTTCAAATTACGAACACATAAACCTTGTAGGCTTCAATAGAATGGTCATGACCCGACCGTAAATCTGTTCATTATAATATCATCCGCTAACACCATCGAGGACCTGATCAGTCTTATGATCTGTTGTTTCAAGTGCTCCTCATCTTCATGCACTTGCGTGTACTGACTGTCCTATCTCGTACTTACGAGTGCATATATGCACTTATCCGTAAGTCTCGCGTTCCTCTTTTCTCGCGTCTTAGATTTACCTTATCAAGTTCTCTACATGTTCATGCACTTGCGTGTACTGTCTGTCCTATCTCGTACTTACGAGTGCAAATATGCACTTACACGTAAGTCTCGCATTTCTCCTTACTCACGGCTCAAATTTGCCTCTTCAAGTTCTCCACATCTTCATGCACTTACGTTACTGTCCTAAATCGTACTTACGTGTGCTTACGTGTACTTACTTGTAAGTCTCGCATTGCTCCTTTATCACTCCTCGGATCTGCCTCTTCAATTGTTCCACATCTTCTACGTTCTTGAAGGCTTTCTCGAGAGTGTGGCAGAATATTTTCATCTTGTTGCAGGCGTGGTGGATCATCACACCTGTTAGAAGGACTCAATTTAAGAATAATAATACTGCGTGTATAAAAATCTTTTTATCTTGTAAAAAAACTGCAATTAAAAATAACCAACAATCCTACTGCTGAGCAGATTTTTTTGTCTGAGCTGGCACTGACTGAAAATCAGCGCTGAAGGCTTGACCCTCAGCATACTGCTGAGTCAGTTGCCATTTATAGCAGCAGTGACACGCCGTGACCGTTCGTTTTCCTTTCTTTTTTATAACATTTAGGTTGAAATATTTTCTTTGTTGTTTTTTTGTTTTGTTATTGTGGCGTGTGCACTGTTTTTATAATAAATGTTTTTTTCTTCTTCTTCTTCTTCTTCTTCTTCTTCTTCATTAACTACTAAGCAGGCGAGACTAACCTAAATACCTCGCAATAAGTGACATTGTTCAATTTGAGTCTCGTCTACTTAGAAGTTAATGCTCAGGAGTCGGGTTGTTGGTTATTTTTAATTGCAGTTTTTTTTGTTGGATTTATGCTGATTTTATATAGCCTGTAACACTCGCGAAAACACGACGAATCGACTGAGACCTTATTTGTCAAAATCTGATCATTGGTTAACGAGTTATTTTTTTATGTAGTCTGTGTATGTCCCACTGCAGGGCACTGGCCTTCTCTCAGAGAGAGAGAGTATGGGGTTAATTACCAAGCGTGCCCACCGTGGATTGGCAATTTCAAGCGCTGAGGTAAGTGAAGACCTCATCACGAGGTTTTCCTTCACGGTTAGCGAGTGGTACTATAACTTCACAAATATACGTAACGTAGAAAACAAAGTCATTCCACTACCACCGTTTATTTTGATAAATATAATCAGAGTCTTTGCTAGATAATTATCACATACTTAGTTTTTGACTAGGCCACACGTGCTAGCAGTCTTGAAATTGGGCCGTGTTACGCAGAAACATTCCACGATACGTAACTTGCGAGAAACATATTTATTTTTGGCTTATATTTTTCCATGTTTTTGTTCAGACGTGTTTAATGTTATTGTGATTACAATGATAAAATGTGTGATCAAAAACTTACCACTTAAAAATCTAATCCATAAAGAATAGATTTTAAAGCAACTCACGTATTGTGGGTTGGAAAGTTTCTGCGTAACACGGTCTAATTTTCATTACGGTTTCACCCGTAAAATATGGAAAGAAAACAATGTTACGCAAGTTACGTATTACGGGTTGGAATGTTTCTGCGTAACACCATCCAATTAGCGTTCTATCTTACCGAACATGCCGTCAAAGGCGATGAAATTCGCGCTGTAGAAGGTCCCGATGGTGAACATGTAGATGTAAAGCGTCTCGAAATAGGGCGACTTGAGGCGGTCCTCTCGAGGCGCGAAAGGCTTGTTCGTATCATGAATCATGTACCTCGTTGGTGTGTCCTCGAAGAGGAAGCTGAGAAACATAGTATACACGTGTACAATTACAAATATAGCAGGGGCTCGAAGTAAGGTATTTCTTTATTTATTTAATATGGCAATAGGAGCTTACAGTTTCCCAAAGCGCCCCCATTGCTACGACTTCGTACATAATAAACCTTATTAGGTATACATAACAGGGACGCGAAGTAAGGCGAATCTTTCTCGAAAGGTGAAAGGCTTAGGCGCGTAATGCCTGTTCTTATCAGGGGTAGTGTATTTCGTTGGTATGTCCTCGAAGAGGAAGCTTTAGAGCATAATATACAGGGCTACATATGATTAGAGGCGGTCCTCTCGAGGCGCGAAAGGCTTGTTCGTATCACGAATCATGTACCTCGTTGGTATGTCCTCGAAGAGGAAATTGTAGAACATATACCGCGTGTACATAATAGCTAATTATTAGGTAATCAATGAGAGGTAAACAATATCAAGTCCAGTGAATAGTCGTAAAGTGTTGGGAACTTTAGAGGTAGATAACCTTATAGATGTTTAATATTCTGTACCTCGTAATCAATCTTGTAGATAAGTTCGTTTCAAATTGGCTATCTTTCAAACTAATGAGTATTGGACTTAATGCTGTGTACCATCTTGTAGAGCTCGTTCTTGCGATCTTATTGAATTAAAAAAAAATTCTCAAAAAGTGGACTTACTATTGTCTACCTCTGAGGTACAGAATTATATAATATTTATTTAGTGGCAATCATGTTGTTTTGTACATATCGTTTTTCATTAAATACAGTTAAGCACGTGAGCCCTGTTAGGGTTAAATTTACAACACAGCAAACTACAGGGTGAGTTGGAATTCGCTCACCGTCCTTTAAGGGGACATTCTAACCATGATTTAGAAATGGTGCTAGTTTTGAAAAAAAAATGCCTCAATTTTTTTTTGTTACTTAAAGTTACTGCACTTAAGCATAAACAAACAATATGAGGATGAAAAGTAATAAAACTCCAAAAAAACTATGCTTTGAGCGTTTTTTGGCCATGTCAATTTTTTGTTTACACATATCGGACGTCAGTTTCGCCTTTGCCGTATTAGAAAACATTTTTCAACGTTCCGTACTTCCTACCACTTCGAATTTTGATTCACAGTTTGGAGCCAAAAGCCGAACATTGCGAATATTTGCAAATATGTTTTACCATTACTGATAAATTATTAATAATACTATTTTGACAATGAAAAGAACATTCCCTCAAAATACGGTGAGCGAATTCAAACTTAGGGTAACTTATACAATTTATAAACATCATTAAAAAATTAAGGATTAAGCTATATAGTCCGCGCAGATCTTTTTGCCGGTAACGTGAACATGTCACAGATCGTTTGCACATCGCTTACTGTATTTACAGTGTATGTGTAAGTAATTTTGGCGTTAATGCTATCTAGTCCTAGGTTTTTTGCCTTGGGTTCACGGCCATGGGTCCTAAAAATCTTTATTACTACGATTGAGAGATTGTACAGACACTTTTTGCAAATTCGATCTGTAAATATAAGAAGATATGATTTTTTTTTCCTCGGTGGCGCTTACTTCCTGAAGCCCGCGAAAGTATTGTTCTTATGATGAATCATGAACTGCGTTGGTATGGCCTAGAAGAGGAAGCTGTAAAATGTAAAGAAGGTGTATAGCATCATCATTATCATCATCATCAGCCTATGCTTTTCCACTGCTGGACATAGGTCTCTCCTATTGCACGCCACTGAGCACGGTCCTCGGCTACTCTCATCCAGCTCTTGCCAGCCGCCCTGCGAAGATCGTCGCTCCACCGAGTCTGAGGACGTCCTACACTACGTTTACCGATCCGCGGTTTCCACTCAAGAACTCGTTTACCCCATCGGTTAATCAGTTCTTCGGATGATATGGCCGGCCCACTGCCACTTCAGCATGCTAATTCGGTGGTTCTCTGTCAGATCACCTCGTTTCGAATTCGATCTTTCAGAGAAACCCCGAGCATAGCCCTTTCCATAGCACGCTGAGCGACATTTAATTTGTGGACCAGCCCCACCGTGAGTGTCCACGTTTCGGCACCATATGTCATGACGGGTAGGACGCACTGATTGAAGAATTTCGTCTTGAGACTCTGTGGGATTGGCGATGTGAAGACTCGACGTAGCTTCCCATACGCTGCCCAGCCCAGCTGTATTCTTCTATTGGACTCTTTCTCGAAGTTCTGCATGGTTTGCCCGAGGTAAACCTACTCCTTAACAACTTCGAGAATAGTGTAAACATGGCCCCGAAATAGGGTGACTTGAGGCGGTCCTCTCGAGGCGCGAAAAGCTTGTTCTTGACGTGGATCGTGTGCTTCGTCGTTATGTGTTCGAAGAGGAAGATGTAATGACATACGACGATGATAAACAAACTTCAGATGGATGTTTGTGATGTCCTTGCCTGGTTACCATAATACAGGGTATCCTAGTTAGGGATCAGGACAAGTGATTGTGTTGTGTGGATGCCATGAAAAACAATTACCGTTCGATTTTGGGTCCTACCGATTGATACGAACAACTTTGGGCACCAAATTTCGTTTGGGAAAAATAACACCTCTGCCATTAATTCTTCCTGATTTGTTTGTTTGCTTTGTATTAATACGAGTATACCATTTTTATGTTTGACGTAGCTTTTTACGATGCATTTAATTTTAAAATGCTGACATTTTTATATTGATACTATTAGCTGACTCGGCAAACGTTGTTTTGATTATTAATTAGCCTACGACCTATTCTCAGACCTAGTAAATATGCATAAAAAAATCGATGAAGCCGTTTCGGAGGTGTTCGATAACAAACACTGTGACACGTGGTTTTTATATATTAGAGTTTTTCTTTTTATGTTTGACGAAGCTTTAAGTAAATGAAGGTATTTTAAAACTTTTTGTACTTTGCTCTATTTAATCCTGATTTTAAAGTTGTACTCTCGATTTTTCGGGAAGATGACAATATTATTTACACACTGTACAGAGTGGGTCGCACGACGTACGGCCTGCGCGAATTGAACCCGAGAGCTTGCACGCTGCGACGGCTGCGGCGAGCGAGCCGCTGGCACGGATTATTTATTACCTGTAGACCATCGACCCGGAAGACATGATGGGAAAGACCATAGCTGCAGCCAGCATTATGACCGCCCAGTAGCGTTCGAAGAAGAGTGCGCTTTTGATGGAGCTCTCCACGATGGTTTTGTAGTCGTCAGACATAGCGTTGTAGCGTTCGTAGTCTTTGTTCAGCAGGGTGATGAGTTCCCAGCCTTTTGCGCGTTTGTAGTTCATCAGGATCATCTGAAGGAAAGCTGGGGCGCTTATGCGCGATTCTAATCCTGAGGGATTCCAATAGTCTAACTGTCAAATTCCATCATATTTTGACAGTTGGACTATTGGAATCGCTCAGGATTTGGTGCGCGTAATATGGGAGCAGTACAGTTAGCTAGACTAGCACCACTTTCGAAATCCTTGGGAAAGTAATTTCAAACCATCTCTCCTCAGTGGACCTAAAGGGCACTCAATGAAGCACCTACCTCGCAATGATATGGCTACAAATAGTTACCAAAAATCCTAGCTGAAGTTAGAGCTGATTGTACAACTCTGCAGCTGACATTGACTTTGAGGTCATTCTACCGCTGCATAGATGGACCCTTTGTCTAAAATTGTCGTATTATTTTGTTTCTGTGTCTTTTGCCCGATTGTTTTTTTCTTTAACTTATTGACATATAGATTCTTCAATTCATGATTGCTCGCGGCTCTATGTGTGGGTAAACCGTATATACACAGTGATTTTGGGTGCGTTGCTCGGACGACGACGGCCGCGTCACTGCCACATAAATTTTATTAAAGTTGTATAATTACAAGCGCACCCACATATAGAGCCACGCGCAAAGATGAGGTTGACAGGAGTGTACCTTTTATGCATGCTGTTGTAGGGTGAAATGGACTGGTCGAGTTTTGGGCTAATAGGATCTGAATAGGACTTCACTTACGTGATTATAGATTTAACAGGTTTAATCGCGATTGGCAACGAATCGCGAAAGTATTTCTTAATCGCCACTACAGTCTGCCGTGGTCACGGCAAATGCACCTAATGTATAATCGCCATTAGATGCATTAAATGGATATCTGTGTTATCGCGATTGAAATTGATTGCAACTGCAGCGTTGCTGAAACGTCGGGAATTAAGTTTACCTGATAATCAATCGCGATTAGACCCGTTTAATTTATAATTATGTACCAGTGTAGATTAATATGTATTTCATAGTGATATAAATTAGGTAGGCTTATTTTCCTATTTTATTGTATATTGCATTATATGTGTAAGTTTGTATTATTGTGTAAGCTTATTTAATTACCTTGTATAAGAACGTTATTTAGTTTTGCGGTTCTGTGGTATCACATCTGATTACCATGCCGGAGATCTTGGGCTCGATTGCCGTTGGGGGCCGCTGGACATTTGTACAAACGGCCTCAGTCTGGGTGTGTTGGCATGTTTGCGATGTCCTTGCTGTGGTCAGATACGCGCGGAGAGAGGAAATTCGGGAGGGCTGCAAGACCTGCGACGAAGTGTGGTGCTCGGCACTGGCGGATAAGAGAGCCAGGAGGCACCAAATCCGTACGGACCCGACTCCGGACGTTTCGTTTCTTTTATATGCCCTACAAGCAGTAGGGCTTGCCGGTCTCGAATCGGACATTTTAGTCATTCGAAAAGTGTCAAACACTTAGGCACTGATTAAATCGTACTTAACGGACGCAAAGGCCTGTGATGATGATGTCCTTGCCTGGCTACCATGGCACAGGGCATCCTAGTTTGGGGCCAGGACAAGTGAATGAGTTGTGTGGAAGTTATTGTTATTATTACCTTATGCATGACGAGCACAAAAGGGCAAAACATCGTCATGTGCCGCGTCAGGTTTATGATGTCGAGTCGCATGATGCAGAACAGCACGTCTATGCCGAGTATATATACCGCCGGTAGGAAAACGATGTAGATCACGCCTATAGAAAGTAAAATTTTACTTATTTATTTTCTTTATTGGGGACAACAAACAGAAGTACAATCTATCTTGAACAGATAACTTAAACGTAAAAAAAAATATTGTACATCCAGCTCCGTTATCCACATTTTATAATATTGTTTTTATTAAGCTAAGTAATCAAACAAACGAACGCTCGCTTAGTGCCAGGATTGTTCAATAAACAATTAAATACATACATTCATACATAAACTCGCGCCTGTATCCCGGAGGGCTAGGCAGAGACCAGGGAAAAAAAGAAAGAAAGACATTTATTGGGACAAATTAACATATCACAAGAAAAAAAGACATAACAAGTAACATAAACAAGTACAAAGGAAATAAAGGAAAAAAAAAAGTCACATAAATACGAGTACAACATAATACAAGACAAAGGGAGAAAGGGACTGCCACTTGCCACGATCCTGACAGATTACTTTCGCTTCCTGAATTAAATTAGATTGTAAATTTTTTATTAAACTTTAATTAGCTTCTTTATTTAATTAAGTTACTATTTGCGTAAGGAGAACTATTGGTTCCATCTGTAAAAGCGGATAAGGCATAATTGTGTCTGAGTGCTGCGACCGTTCGGTGCATGGTGTCCACGATGTATTGCGCCGGGTAGTCGTATTTGGTTATATGTGGCTTGATGTGTTTCGGTTCTCGTCCATATTATTCTAGCACGCTGTCATAACACGTTAAAGGATATGACTGTAATTAGATCATAAGCTTTCACCATAGTATTATAGCGTGCAATGTTACTTATCTGTTGTGTAAAATAAAATAAAATAAAATAAACAATCCCTGGAAGGAAAAGGAGAGAAAAAAAGAAATTTAATGACTTCATAAAGAAAACTTTTATCCTTAACTTTTAATTGAAACGTCCTTTATAATTTCAAGAGCCACTAAAGTAAATAAATTAAAAAATATTTAACGAAAAACCACACGGAGAAAACGTAAGGTGTCCGCAAGATACAAACACACAATAATGGTGGCAGTCTTAATATATTGAAACATGGGTAGAATTTACAGCGGATTCCACGCTAGATTAGTCTGTTGTGGTTAGTCTGAGCGTGTCCGATCGTCTCACTGTCAAATTCCATACTTATTTGACAGTTAGACGGTTGGAATCGCTCAGGATTTGGTGCGCCTAATGTAGGAGCAGGAAAGACAAATTATAACGAGATTTACTGTCGTCTAACTTGCAACTGTGTGCAGTTGTACATTAAACCTCTACATATAGGACGTTAGCTGTCTCGGCGAATTTCGTACCGCCACAGAATCCGTTTATCTATTTTTTAAAACACAAATTTCGCACGCACAACGCCATCTTTTTTTAACTTAAAATAAATATTATCCCATGGAAACGCATTACCGGGATATCAAGTATAACATAACATAAGCAGCCTACATACGACCCACTGTAGGGCACAGGCCTTCTCTCAGGGAGAGAGTGTGGGCTTAATCACCACGCGTGCCCACCGCGGATTGGCGATTTCATCACCATCATCAGCCATATGGCGCCCAGTACAGGACATAGGCCTCCCTTATGATTTTCATAACCATAAGGGGTTTTGCCGTAATCGCTACGCTTGGCAGGTGGGTTGGCGATCGCAGTATGCGGTTGGAATCTCAGGAAGACGCTGCTGCCCGTCTCCTGTTAATCGATTTCCTTAGTCGCCTTCTACGACCTCCACGGAAGGTAATGGAATGACGCTATTCTTAATCCGGCGCCACACGGAATTTCAATATTATTTAATTTAATAATTCAATAAAATATCAAGTAATGCTTTATCTCAATTCAGGTTTTCCTTCAACCGGACGCCAAGATTCATGTAAATCCGTTCAGCCGTTATTGCGTGATTGAGTAACAAACATCTAAACCTCCAAACATCTTCACAAACTTTCACATGTATAATATTAGTAGGATTTACTGTTGCCAGTAACAGATTACGCCGAAACTCCCGAAGCTCGGCCTTCGGCCTTTCGAACTCTATGAGTGTGTGCTCGTTTTCTCTAGCACTTTCAAAGTTTTGACTCCGCGCGTGACTCGGCCTTCGGCCTCGCAATTTAAAACCGTAAAATGTTATTAAAATATGTTGCTAATTAACTTAGAAAACATCAGTTTTTTTTTACGTCTTATTTTGCTTGAAATGGATATCTATGTTTAAGGGGCTCCAGGGAATAACACTAGCACCACCGAGGAAAAAAAAATTGTTTTAGGGTTCAGTAGTCAACCCTTATAGTTTCGCTATGTCCGTCCGTCTGTATGTCCGCGGCTTAGCACAGAGATGACAAGTACTAGGAAGCTAAACTTTGGCATAGTTATACATATTAAAAAGCATAAAGTTATACATATTAAACGTAGGATAAACTTAAAAAAAAAATATTTTACGGTACCCCCGCTGCCACTTAATTAGGGATGCAATTTTTTTTCACGCCTAAACCACACACTGCGTTGGATTAGTCGTTTAAAAATATTATGGGTGTAGGAAGACCATTTTTCGATTTAGGGTTCCTTTTGCGAAATATTAAGCTTTAAAGCGCAATTTTGTGCCCGAGTAGAGCGTCTCCCGGCTGAACAGTTGATTGTAGAATACGTAAAAAAATCAGGACAGCAGCACATTATGAACTTAAAAGGAAAACTATCACGGCTAAGTAGCCTTTACAGGTTAACGAGTAATAGGCGACCAACTTAATTTTTGACAATTGAAGCACTGTTGACATTTTTTATATAATTGGCATGAATTCTATTGACGTTTTCTGTACAGTCAAGTTGGGTAACATTAAATATTTATTTTGACTTCGACTAATGTTCTTTTCGACCTCGGCTCCCACAAACTTACCTAACATGAAGTATCGTTTCTTGTCCGTCTTAGGGTTAGGATAGATCGCGCATATTCCCAAACAGAAGGATATCACTCCATAAGTCTTGTGGAATGGCTGAAACTTCTTGCGCTCTCCGTACGGTTCTTCTGTGCACAGAAATAATGTTAGTGGCGATAGAGATTTCAATAGAGGTAAAAAACAAATTAATAAATCTCTTCGAATGTATCGTAACTAAAATTTTTCAACGTATTCCGGTATGCGAAGTGAGACTTACCGATTTTAATTTCGTCCATTTTATGCCGATAATTTTTTATCTCTAAATTGGAGTACTTATTAAGTCCAAGGAGCAAAATGAGCGACTACAATGGTCAGTCCGTCCACTACGATCCACTAAGACCATCTACCCCAAGCAAGTTATTGCTAGCGTTATTCGCGGGAAAAAGCTGGTGGTAACCAATGAATATAATTGATTCAATTTGCTTTGGTTTTGCTTCGCATCCCGAGGCAATGGCTTTGATTACGTCCCTTCATTATGAATTCTCTGTGAAGTAATGAATTCTTGGCATAATTTTCGATGTGATTGTCTGAATGGCCTCGTATCTTCAAGCATTCTTGTCGGTGTGTGGGGTAAATGGTACTAGAGTGACAGTAAAAATTGTATGTAAATTCTTGAAACAATAAACCAGTATTTCTGAAAACATTTTTATCTCCAAAACTTATTGTATTAGAAATCCCTCGATAAAATAAAAGAGAAAGCTAAAGTGACCTCGTAAAATAATAGATTAACAATATTTACACATTACACTCATGCCTGTGTCCTGAAGGGGTGGGCAATTAGGCATAGACCGGAGTCTGCCAGCAATAGTATCCCTTTAAATTTTATCCATAACATCATTTATACTTGAACACATTGTTTATTTATAATATGCATATTAAATATGCTATAAGTGAACTATCGCATGATATCACTACCTGTAAGTAGATTGACACTATTTTAGTTATCAGATTTTTCTAATAATTTAGTTGTAAGGCTTTTGCTGTGCCCGACAGGTTCCATAATGATACACATTATCTGTTATTTAAGATCCTACTAAACTTATGGCTCCAATAAAATGTTGATTATTGAAAAATGGGGAAGGTAGAATTCAAGAATGGGCAATAAAGAATATTTTTTTCATCTGAATAGATTTCAATAGTGGTATTTTATTTATTTCTCATAATTTTTATAATATAACCTGTCGAATAGTAATTCTACTCACGTAGTATCACAATACGTTGGATTTATGCTAATTTATGTAGCGTATGACACTCGCGCAAAGAAAATAAATCGAGCGATCTTAATTGTCAAAATCTGACCATTGGTGCAGGAGCTATGGGGTAACATACATACTTGCAGACATACATACGAGCCGAACACATTACCAACCTTTTGGGCTCCGCCGCAGTCGGGTAATAAATTAGTCCGGAAAGGATTTCCTTGTGCTAGACTTTTATTAGTGAAAGAGCAGAACGTTTTACACTGTAGTTACTACTGACAATACTTTGTGTTAGAGAACTTAAATTTTGAAGAGACAATGGTGCTAGATTTTTTTAGGCTGACTTCTACGGTTTGTAATTTAATTCCCATATATATCCAAAACGTTCTACTTATCAATACGTACGAGTAGAACCCGCTTTTTAACAAAAGACATCAGCTGTCCCACAAATAGGACCGTGTTTCGCAGAAACATTTACAATACGTGATTTCGTACGTATCGTAAATGATTCTGCGAACGTTTGTAATATTTTGTAAACGTGCGCCGAGTCTTCCAACCGGTTAATCTGTGGGTTTTCAACTTTGCAAGGTGCATCGTGTTGACACAGTGAACCATGAATTGTAGTCCCATAAAACAGAGCCCTGCAGTCGCTTTGGTTTGTCTTTCGTCGGTGTCCATTTTGCGGATACTAGATTATAGTGCAATAAGTGGCGTCTCAAATAGTCTTTATTGTGTCGGCGATAAGGTTTAAGGTCGCAGCAATGTCAACATGGAATAAGACGAGCGCATGATCTGAAACAAAATAGTCGCTGTTGAGGTAAGAAGAGAACGACTGGCAATGGGAATAGACCTTATTTATGACTGTATACAGAAACTATAAGTTATTTCGAAGGTATATAAGGTCACCAAATTGAATGCTGTGGTCATGGATAAAAAAATATATATTACTTCTAATTTAGCGTTTAATTATGTCGACCGACGGACGGTCGGACGAGATTACCCCAACGAAGAGTTCCATGTCGAAGACGAACAGATTGAAGGCGGTGATGACCAAGGGCCGATGTCCACGGGCTATCATGAACATAAGCATCTTCCTGACACTCGTGTCTGGAACGTTTTCCCAGCCGCAGCAGTAGAAGCTGGTCGTTGTCTCTGCGGCCTGGAGAGAAAGAGACAAAACCCACGTCTTAAGGCTGCTTTTACATCGGGGATGCGGTCTCGCTCGCACAATCTAAATTTTTTTTGTGATTTTAATAAAATCAGGTGAGGAAACCTGAGGGTCTGCGGTGTTCACATACCTCAGCGTTTGAAATTGCCAATCCGCGGGCGGCACGCGTGGTGATTAAGCCTATACTCTCTCTCTGAGAGAAGGCCTGTGCCCTACAGTGGGACGTATATACGCTACATAAAAAGGTGTCCTTTTGATAAACGTGGTCTGAGGGTTTGATAGGTAATAACATTACGGACATTTTAAATTTATTTTCGTTTTCTTATACAACATTTTTTGATAAAGAAACCCAAAATTGCTAATTTTACAAAACGTTACAAACGTTCGCAGAAACATTTATAATACGTACGAAATTACGTATTGTAAATGTATCTGCGAAACACTGTCCTATTTATGGGACATCTGATTTCTTTTGTTAGATAGCGGGTTCTACTCGTACGTATTGATAACTAGAACTTTTTGGATATATATGGGAATTTAATTACAATCTGTAGAAGTGAGCCTTAAAAAATCTAGAACCATTGTCTCTTCGTAATTTAACCCTGCAGTGGTCGCGCGGATTACATACGTAATCCAGGGTGGTAAAAAACTGAATATTTCGCAGACGGTTCAAATTTGTTAGCTCAGATTCCATGTACTTTAAGCTCGATAGTCCCCGCCCCCGCTAAGTTGCGCCCGCGCATTGAGGACGGGTTTTTGTTTCGGGAGTGGTTGTGAAAGCGCGCGGTCTGCATACGTAATCCGCGCGACCTATATTTTTACATTTATTGATTGTATTGTTACGTATTGATATTAATAAGAGCACCCGAAGATGCTGCAATATATGCAGCAAAAACATTTGTCCGGACCATTCTAGACATGTGTGCAATTTATGTTTAGAAAACAATGAATAAATATAAGTAATACTCATTTTTGACGTCATATTCTCCAAAGTGATTATTCAAAGACGATTTTTAAGAAGTTTATGTTTTTGTTGATTTTTAAAAGAGTTATTTTGATTTTGAGTTTCTTTTCAGTTTATATTGAATAGGAGATGAGTTCTCTGGAAATATTTTTTTAATTCTTTAAAAATATTGAAACTAAAACGGACTACATTGTAATCCGCGCGACCAGTACTGTTACTTTTAGGGACGCGACCACTGTAGGGTTACGTTCTCTGACACGATTATAAGAACGAAACAGATGTTATGAATTTAAAAAGTTAGGCTGCTATGTGCTCTAGCTAAATAGGCATACAAATCATGTCCAACTATAGATTATAACATTTATAACTAATATTAAATTACAATAATAAAATTTTATTAAGTGTCAGTAAGAAAAGGAACAATCCGAAACCATTTAGAATAAAATTGAAGTCTTAATTAAAAATTGAAGCTTTGATAAGATAAAAAAATGTCTATTGGGTAGGCGCCTCAAGTGACCGTGAGCTTGACTGCCGCTCTGGTGCATATCTTGGCCTCAGGATCTCTTTGGTGGTGCAACGTCGTTTTCTCCATCATAACTAGGTACAGAATGAGAAAAATACGTTATGGATGGTCGTAATTTTATTATCAATCAAACCCTCAGATCATATTTATCAAAAGTATACTAATTTTTACGGTCATTAAAAATGTTGAATTGTCCGAGCGACACAGCATGCCCGGCGCAACAGGAGGTGGAATCTGTAGATTTCTAAAGGACCCAATCGGGCGACCATGACAATGGTTTTTATATGTCATTTTCAAGGTTATAATCTAACAGGTCTCAGTCTTAATGCTTCCGATGAATTTTAAAACTCAGTATCTGGGACCTTAGAGTCTTCGACCAGAGCGTCCTGCCACCTATGACCAAAGAAGCTGTAACGTGGACACTGACAGGCAGGACTAGTCCACCGATTCAAAGTCGCTCAGTGGCTGTGGGCTGGTCACATCTACAGAAGAACCGATGGCCGACGGGGTGCAAAGGTTGAGTGGAGACCACGAAATGGCAAACGCAGCGTAGGCCGCCTATCAGCGGCAAACGCAGCGTAGGCCGCCTATCAGCTCGCTGGACCGACGACGATCTGAGGCAGACTGTTGGCAGCGGCTCCGTGAGGATGGTCGGGGTTGGTCAAGGCGGGAACGCCCGTTCAATATTTTGTAGGTAATTTAAGTTGGTCCTGCCTGCTGGGGTTTATAATTCAACGGATGCATTTTGGCCTTGTTTAAGACTTTTTAGTGGACGGGGTTTTGTTTACAAAATAGGTGTTTTTTGTTTGAACATTTTTGGTGACTTTTTAACCACAATATCACAGCTGACGACCGCCATTTTGTTTTTTTTCGTAACTTTATTTAGGCAGCAAGTGGGAGGGCCTTGTTAGAAATTTGTTATTGTCTCTTTCGAATTGCGAAGTTGACTTGGAATTTTTCAAACTTGCATCGTCTAATCACTAATGAATGTTGATGAAGCGAAAGAAGTACCTATGTCAGGATTGTGGCATGTAGCAAACCCTGGTCTCTGCCTACCCCTCAGGGATACAGGCTTGTGTTTATGTGATCTTAAAAGCCATACCGTTGTCTTTAAAAGCGTCGCGTTGTAACATGGTAAGTAGATGTGGACGATCATCCCGCTCAGCAGTGTGATGTACCGGGGATCGACACCGCGACCCTGCAGATAGATATACATAGTTTATTTAAAGGAAAATATGTTTATACTAATACTGTGAAGAGGAAAAGTTTGTAAGTATATAAGTTTGTATGCGTTCGGGAGGTCGTGAGTTCGAATCCCGGCATGTGCCAATGACTTGGTTTTCTAAGTTACGTACATTTGTGAAGTTATAGTAGCAATACCACTCGCGGTAACAATGAAGGAAACCATCGTGAGGCAACCCTAGTGTCTGAAGTATTGTACCTCAGCACTTGCTACGTACAATGGCCCAACTATGAGGCTAAGTGCGTAAATCTCCAGACGATCTAGAAAATAGAAACTATGTATGCAAATTCAAATTAAAAATGACTTCTTGAACAGATTCAGAATGGACCTTTAGGGTGGGCATACGCTTTATACTAACGAATCCGTTTTCCACGCGAACGTAGTCACGGGCACTGCTAGTCACATAATATAACATTTGAATTTACAGAAAAAAAATCATGCACCGTATAATATCCACCAAAAGTTTCGTCAAAAATACAGATCAAATACATACAAAATCTTAACCGAACGAACCACCCCGGGACACATCCGGCCTATAGGACCCCAACATGCTGGCAGCACTGCCACGTTCCACCGCCAAAGACATCCTGAGGCCAAGATATGCACCAGAGCGGCAGCCAAGCTCACGGTCACTTGGGGCGCCTACCCAATAGACATTTTTTATCTTATCATAGCTTCAATTTTTAATTAAGACTTCAATTTTATTCTAAATGGTTTTGGATTTATTTTTCTTACTGACACTTAATTAAATTTTATTATTGTAATGTAATATTAGTTATAATCTATGATTGGACATGATTTGTATGCCTATTTAGGTAGAACACATAACTGCCTAACTTTTTAAATTCATAACATCTTTGTATACTTGTGACTCACAGATCAATAAATGAATCATGATCATCAAAATTTTTCTGACACTAGAATGAACAGGACCATACTATAAACAAAACATCATGACGACCTCGTGGCGCAGCGGTAGTGCATCTGCATACCATGCGAGAGGTCCCGGGTTTGAATCCCGGCTGGGGACAAAAAAAAAAACCCCAGGTCTTGGATGTTTACATGTTTGTGATGTCGTTGTTTCTGGTTCCCACGACACAGGGTATCCTAGTGTGGGGCCAGAAGCAATGTATGTGCCTGTATGTAAATGTTTATTCAACAACATTGTCACTGGTTCATGGTCATGGTCCTCTCCATGACCTTCTGCTGTCCTATTCTTACCTCAACTAATTGGTACATACAGGTGCATATTTGTACCACGGTGATCACGAATATCAAGCCGAGCCACATGTTGAAAGTTTCCTGAATAATCTCGACGAATCTGCAACAACGCAAGGTAGTCTTTACTTGCTTGGAACACCAATGTAGAACCAGCACTAAAAATGTCTTAATATAATCGGTTACAAGATCGATAAACGTCGTAATTTTTTTCACTACGACTAATCGTCATCATCAGCCATTTTTACGCCCACAGCAGGACATATGCCTCCCTCATGGTTTTCCCTAACCCTGAAGGGTTTAGCCATAATCGCCACGCTTGGCAGGCGTTGGAATCTCAGGAAGATGCTGCTGCCCGTCTCCTGGTAATTGATTTCCTTAGTCGCCTTCTACGACATCCACGGAATGAAATGGAGTGACGCTATTCTTAATCCGGCGCCACACAGATACGAACGCATAAACCTTGTAGGCTTCAATGGAATGAATAAAAAACGTGATCCGACCGTGAATCTGTTCATTATAATATCATCCGCTAACACCATCGAGGACCTGATCAGTCCTATGATATGTCGTTTCAAGTTTTCCACATCTTCATGCACTTGCGTGTACTGACTGTACTATCGTACTTACGTGTGCATATATGCACTTACACGTAAGTCTCGCATTTCTCCTTTCTCACGTCTTAGATTTGCCTCTTCAAGTTCTCTACATCTTCATGTACTTACATTACTGTCCTAACTCGTACTTACGTGTGCTTACGTGTACTTACTCGTAAGACTCGCATTGCTCCTTTATCACTCCTCGGATCTGCCTCTTCAAGTGTTCCACATCTTCTACGTTCTTGAAGGCTTTCTCGAGAGTGTGGCAGAATATTTTCATCTTATTGCAGGCGTGGTAGATCATTACACCTGTTAGAAGGACTAGTTCAAGAATAATAATACTGCGTGTGCAAAAATGTTTTTACTTTCTAAAAAAAACTGCAATGAAAAATAACCAACAACTCTACTGCTGAGCATTAACTACTACTAGCTGGACCAACCTAGATACCTTGCAGTAAGTGACATTGTTGAATTTGAGTCTCGCCTGCTTAGTAGAATGTTTCTGCGTAACACCATCCAATTAGCGTTCTATCTTACCGAACATGCCATCAAAGGCGATGAAATTCGCGCAGTAGAAGGTCCCGACGGTGAACATGTAGATGTAAATGGTCTCGAAATAGGGCGACTTGAGGCGGTCCTCTCGAGGCGCGAAAGGCTTGTTCGTATCATGAATCATGTACCTCGTTGGTGTGTCCTCGAAGAGGAAGCTGAGAAACATAATATACAGGTGTGAAATTACGTATACAGGGCGTCCCACGGCTATGCCTCATGGAGGGAAACTACTTTGAATATTGGAGAAGGAACATTATTTTAATTTAAAAAAAAAAAAAAACAATTTAAACTGCATTCATAGATTTTTTAATAATTACATGGTTGAACCGGGAATCGAACCCGCTACATGGGAAAACAAATTACCCTGTAGCTTTATCATGCCGATCGAAAGGCTTCATCATAAGAAGAAGAAGAAGAAGAAGAAAAAAACATTTATTATAAAAACAGTGCACACGCCACAATAACAAAACAAAAAAACAACAAAGAAAATATTTCAACCGAAATGTTATAGAAAAGAAAGGAAAGCGAACGGTCACGGCGTGTCACTGCTGCTATAAATGGCAACTGACTCAGCAGTATGCTGAGGGTCAAGCCTTCAGCGCTGATTTTCAGTCAGTGCCAGGAGTTTCCCCGCGAGCGTCACATACCGCGGTGTGGTACAACCGTGAGCAATACTATATATAGTAGAATACTATGCAATACAGAATAGTAATTATATACAATAGGATACGTATTATGTATACAGTATGAAACATATACTTAAATTATTTATTTGTTGAAATTTTTTTTTGTAACTCTAGCTGACTCGGCGAACGTTGTTTTGACGTATTAATTAGCCTGCGACCTATTCTCAGACACCTACTAAATATTATTATACACAAAATATATCATAAAAATTGGTGAAACAGTTTCCGAGGTGTTCGATAACAAGCGTCACAGCGTCACGAAATTTTTATTTATTACATTTTTTCCTTTTTATGTTTGACGAAGCTTTAAGCAAATTCATCATCATCATCATTCAGCCACAAGAAGTCCACTGCTGGACATAGGCCTCCTCCATGGATTTCCAAAAAGACCGGTTGGAAGCGGCCTGCATCCAGCGTCTTCCTGCCACTTGAATTACGTCATCTGTCCATCTTGTGGCTGGTCGTCCCACGCTGCGCTTGCCGATATGTGGTCTCCATTCGAGAACTTTTCGGCCCCATCGGCCATCAGTTCTGCGTGCTATGTGCCCCGCCCACTGCCACTTCAACTTACTAATCCGCTGGGCTATGTCGACGACTTTCGTTAGTCTACGGATCTCATCATTTCTGATTCGATCTCGTAGAGAAATTCCGAGCATAGCCCTTTCCATAGCTCGTTGCGTGACCTTGAGCCTTCTTATGAGGCCCATAGTGAGAGACCACGTTTCAGTGCCATATGTCATCACTGGTAACACACACTGGTTGTATAATTTTGTCTTGAGCGATTGAGGTATATTAGACGAAAAGACTTTTCTAAGTTTCCCGAAAGCTGCCCAGCCGAGTTGGATTCGACGATTGACCTCTTTCACGAAGTTGGACCGGCCTAGTTGGTTTGTTTGTCCTAAGTAGACGTATTCGTCTACAACTTCGAGAGTCGTGTTCCCCAATGTTATTGGGGTGGGCACAACACGAGCGTTCGACATGACCTTCGTTTTTTCCATGTTCATTTTAAGGCCCACACGTTGGGAAACTCGACTGAGGTCGTCGAGCATTATGCCGAGGTCTTCCATCAAGCAAATTAAGCAAATTAAGGCATTTAATTTTTTTTTTTTGTGTGTGTTTTTAAAGTTGTACTCACGATTTTTCGAGAAGATAACAATTAAATATTATTTACACAGTGTACAAAGTGGATCGCACGACGTACGGCCTGTGCGAATTGAACCCGAAACCTTACAAGCCGCTGGCATGGATTATTACCTATAGATCATCGACCCTGAAGACACGATGGGAAAGATCATAGCTGCAGCCAGCATTATGACCGCCCAGTAGCGTTCGAAGAAGAGTGCGCTTTTGATGGAGCTCTCCACGATGGTTTTGTAGTCGTCAGACATAGCGTTGTAGCGTTCGTAGTCTTTGTTCAGCAGGGTTATGAGCTGCCAGCCTTTTGCGCGTTTGCAGTTCATCAGGATCATCTGAGGAAGAGCTGGGCCCTAATTATGCGCACCAAATCCTGAGCGATTCCAATCGTCTAACTGTCAATTTTCATAATATTTTGAAAGTTAGACGATCGGGTTGCGCGTCATATAGGGGCAGTACATTTAGCTAGACTAGCACCCCTTTCGAGACCCTTGGGAAGGGAAAGTAATTTCAAACCATCCCTCCTCAGTGGACCTCAAGGGCACTCAAGCACCTACCTCGCAATGATGTGGCTACAAATAGTTACCAAAAATCCTAGCTGAAGTCAGATTGTAGAACTCTGTAGCTGACATTGACCTTGAGGTCATTCTACCGCTGCATAGATGGACCCTTTGTCTAAAATTGTCGTGTTATTTGGTTTCTGTGTCTTTTGCCTGATTGTTTTTTTCTTTAACTTATTGTCATACAGATTGTTCAATTCATCTTGGCGCACGGCTCTGTGTGTGGGTAAACCGTATATACACAGTGATTTTGTATACGTTGCTCGGACGACGACGACGGCCGCGTCACTGCCACACAAATTACAGCTGTATAAATACAAGCGCACGCGCACATAGACCCGCGCGCAAAGATGAGTTGAACGGAGTGTACCTGTATGCATGCTGTTGTAGGGTGAAATGGACTGGTCGAGTTTTGAGCTAATATGATCTGAATCTGGCCGTGTGGCGCCGGATTAAGAATAGCGTCACTCCATTGCCTCCCGTGGATATCGTAGAAGGCGACTAAGGAAATAAATTACCAAGAGACGGGCAGCAGCGTCTTCCTGAGATTCCAACCGCATACTGCGATCGCCAACCCGCCTGCCAAGCGTGGCGATTATGGCAAAACCCCTCATGGTTATGACAACCACGAAGGAGGCCCATGTCCTGCAGTAGGCGTCGAATGGTTGATGATCATTATCATGATGATAATGATTAAGTTTTGCGGTCTTGTGGCATCACATCTGATTACCATGCCGGAGGTCGTGGGCTCGATTCCCACTGGGGGCCGCTGTCCATTTGTACAAAGGGCCTCAGTCTCGGTGTATTTCCACGTTTGTGATGTCTTTGCCCGGCTACCATGGCACAGGGCATCCTAGTCTGGGGCCAGAACAAGTGAATGAGCTGTGCGGAGGTTATTATTACCTTATGCATGACGAGCACAAAAGGGCAAAACATCGTCATGTGCCGCGTCAGGTTTATGATGTCGAGTCGTATGATGCAGAAGAGTACGTCTAGGCCGACTATATATACCGCCGGTAGAAACACTATGCAGACCGCGCCTATAGAAAGTAAAATTGTATTTATTTATTTATTCTCTTTATTAGGGATAACAAACAGAAGTACAATATAACTTAAACGTAAAAAAAATATAATGGTTAACTGTACATCCAGCTCCGCTGTCCACATTTTAAAATATTGTTGTTATTAAACTTAAGTAATCAAATAAACGAACGCACGCTTGGTGCAAGGATTGTTTACTGAAAAATCCCTGGAAGGAAAAGGAGAAAGAAAAAGAAATTTAATGACTTCATAACAAAACCCTTAACTTTTAGTTGAAACATTCTTAATAATTTTAAGAGCCACTAATAGTACACAAATATAGTAGAAAAACATTTATTCAAAAACCGGCCAAGTGCGAGTCGGACTCGCGCACGAATGGTTCCGTGCCATCTATACAACAATTGAATGTTTCAAGCGTCTACCTGTTGTCATTATTAATATCGAGCAAAAACGGCAAACAAGTCAATATTTATTTAACATAACATAAAATAACATAACATAACGTAACGTAACGTAACGTAATGTAACGTAACGTAACGTAACGTTGCGTAGCGTAGCGTAGCGTAGCGTAGCAGAGCATAGCATAGCATAGCATAGCATAGCATAAACATTTACATACAGGCACATACATTGCGTCTGGCCCCACACTAGGATACCCTGTGTCGTGGGAATCAGAAACAACGACATCACAAACATGTAAACATCCAAGACCTGGGGTTTTTTTTTTCTTGTCCCCAGCCGGGATTCGAACCCGGGACCTCTCGCATGGTATGCAGATGCACTACTGCTGGGCCATGAGGTCGTTTTCTGTTTTTAATATTTGTTGTTATAGCTCCAACAAAAATACATCATCTGTGAAAATTTCAACTGCCTAGCTATCACCCTTCGTGAGATACAGCCTGGTGACAGACAGCCTGACAGACGGACAGTGAAGTCTTAGTAATAGGGTCCCGTTTGGCACCTTCCGGGTACGGAACCCTAAAAAAGAAATTTAATGACCTTATAACAAAACATTTACCGTTAACTTTTAATTAAAACATCCTTAATAATTTTAAGAGCCAGTAATGTAAAAAAATATTTATTTAAAAACCACACGGAGAAAAAATATGGTGACCGCAAGGTACAAACATACAAAAATTGTCGCAGTCTTAATATATTGAAACATGGGTAGAATTTACAGCGGATTCCACGCTAGTCTGTTTTGTGGTAATATATATATAAAAAAAAAATTTGCATTCGATATACTTATTCCATACACACCCTCTTACATACACTCACACACTTTTCACACAATACACACAAAGAGGACCCAACCACACCAACACACTATACATGTTTTTTTTTTAGTTTAGTTAGTGTTTTGTATTTTTCTCTTACAAAAGTAATATCGGAATGTGTTTTAAATAACCTAACCTAATAGGCTAATAGGTAGTAGTCAACCCTTATAGTTTCGCCATGTCCGTCCTCCTGTCTGTCCGCGGCTTAGCACAGAGACGACAAGTACTAGAAAACTAAAATTTGGCATAGTTATACATTGTATATTAAAAACGGTAGGATAAGCTTTAAAAAAATATATATTTTTTTAGGGTACCACCGCTGCCATTTAATTAGGGATGCAATCTTTTTTCTCGCCTAAACCACACACTGCGTTGGATTGGTCGTTTAAAAATATTATGGGTGTAGGAAGACCATTTTTCGATTTAGGGTTCCGTTTGCAAAGTATTAAGCTTTAAAGCGCAATTTTGTGGCAGAGTAGAGCGTCTCCCGGCTAAACGGTTGACTGTAGAATACGTAAAAAAATCAGGTCAGCAGCACATAATGAACTTAAAAGGAAAACTATCACGGCTAAGTAGACACAGGTTAACGAGTAATAGGCGACCAACTTATAAAATGAAAACATTTATTTTGACTTCGACTAATGTTCTTTGGGGCCGTCCATAAATTACGTCATCGATTTTTTCAGATTTTAGACCCCCCCCCCCTATAATCATCCTATCGTCATTTCTTAATGACCCCCCCCCTTCTCCCAAAATTGACGTCATTACTAGTTTGACAATAATTATAAAACATTGCAGATTTGAGAAAAATAGGGTATTATATGATTAAAACACTTGGTTATAGAATCACCTTTTATTATTTTTACTTTGGCAATAATCATTGATATAATATAACTACTTATTTTTTACTTTTCTTTGGATAACTCCCACGGAGTTTTCACCCATTCTTTTAAATTCTGGATCACGGGTAATATCTCCGTATCCTCCCGATATTTTTTTGGCTCGATTCATCCACGTCTTCAACCCACTCAACGTCAAGTGCCTGTCCCGTTACGCCGTCATGCAACTGTTGAAGGACTTCTATTCCTCGCCGTCCCAAGATTCGAGCACTACGACGAGGGGCCGCAGGAAAATATCACAAGAACATTATCTTTCCTTAGTATGAGACATGTATTTAAGTATAAGTATAGTATTAATATGTACTTTTATTAATTATGTAATGTTGTAGTTATTATTTAAGTATTGTGTTTATTATCAATACATAGTATAAAACAAAGTCGCTTTCGCTGTCTGTCCCTATGTATGCTTAGATTTTTAAAACTACGCAACGGATTTTGATGCGGTTTTTTTAAATAGATAGACTGATTCTTAAAGAAGGTTTATATGTATAATACATGTAAGTACCACGGGCGAAGCCGGGGCGGGCAGCTAGTATTTTAATAGGTGTGCTGGAAGAAATTTCTTTTTAGAAATAATCTTTTTGTACGTGAAAAATAAACTATAAATAAATAAATAAGAATGACGTCAATTTCGAAACACCCCCCCCCATCTATCATTTACCGTCATCCGCAGACCACCCCCCCCCCCTAATTTAGAATGACGTAATATATGGACGGCCCCTTTTCGGCCCCGACTCGGCCTTCGGCCTCGGCTCCCCCAAACTCACCTATCATGAAATATCGTTTCTTGTCCGTCTTAGGGTTAGGATAGATTGCGCATATTCCCAAACAGAAGGATATCACTCCATAAGACTTGTGGAATGGCTGAAACTTCTTGCGCTCTCCGTACGATTCTTCTGTGCACAGAAATAATGTTAGTGGCGATGGAGATTTCAATAGAGGTAAAAAATGAATTAATAAATCTCTTCGAATGTATAGTAACAAAAATTTTTCAACGTATTCCAGTATGCGAAGTGAGACTTACCGATTTTAATTTCGTCCATTTTGTGCCGATAATTTTTAATCTCTAAATTGGAGTACTTATTCAGTCCATGGAGCAAAATGAGCGACTACAATGGTCAGTCCGTCCACTACGATCCACTACGACCATCTACCCCAAGAGAGTTATTGCTAGCGTTATTCGCGGGAAAAAGCTGGTGGTAACCAATGAATATAATTGATTCAATTTGCTTTGGTTTTGCTTCGCATCCCGAGGCAATGGCTTTGATTACGTCCCTTCATTATGAATTCTCTGTGAAGTAATGAATTCTTGGCATAATTTTCGATGTGATTGCCTGAATGGCCTCGTATCTTCAAGCATTCTTGTCGGTGTGTGGGGTAAATGGTACCAGAGTGACAGTGAAAACTGTATGTAAATTCTCCAAACAATAAACCATTTCTATCTGAAAACATTTTTATCTCCGAAACTTATTGTAGTAGAAATCCCTCGATGAAATAAAAAAGAAAGACAAAGTGATCTCGTAAAATAATAGATTAACAATAATATCTACATATTACACTCATGCCTGTGTCTCGCAGGGCAATTGGGCATAGACCGGAGTTTATCCATAAGATTAAAGGGTTGCTCCATCATCATTTATGCTTAAAAACATTGTTTATTTATATTTATATTCAATCTCCTAGAGGTGTACTCCTATTTCCGTGTGGCGCCGGATTAAGAATAGCGTCACTCCATTTCCTTCCGTGGATGTCGTAGAAGGCGACTAAGGAAATCAATTACCAGGAGATGGGCAGCAGCGTCTTCCTGAGATTCCAACCGCATACTGCGATCGCCAACCCGCCTGCCAATCGTGGTGATTATGGCAAACGCCCTCATGGTTATGAAAACCACGGAGGCCTATGTCCTGCAGTGGGCGTCAAATAGCTGATGATGAGGTGTACTATTGCATGACAGTACACCTGTAGTAGATTGATATCATTTTAGTTATATGATCTTTCTAAGAAATTAGTTATAAGGCTTTTGCTGTGCCCGACAGGGTCCATAATGATACACATTATCTGTTATTTAAGATCCTACCAAAGTTATGGCTGCAATAAAGTATTAATTCGAGAATGAGCAATAAAAACAAATATGGTTTTAATCTGAATAGATTTTAGTAGTGGTATTTTTATTCTTATAGTTTTCATAATTATAACCTGTCGAATAGTGTAATTCTACTCACGTAGTATAAAAACGCACCATACGATCGGGCTCAAAATACGAAGTGACAAGGTGTTCTTAAAGCCTTACAATGAGCATACTCGATGTTTAAAATTTAATAAGAAACAAATCAATTAATTTTTTTTAATTCTTAGTGTCTTGTTTTTTTGAGTTTTTTAGACCCCGTTAAACGCTGAAAAAATTTTTTGTGGTTTTATTTTATCTGAGTTTCTCTATGATCCAAAAAACGACACTTATTTATCTATTTATTTATTGCACTTAAAAATTATCGTACAGTACGGCGATAAATACCTCAATCTATGTCCGAGGCAATATGACATTTATTACTCGTACATAAAAACTATTTTTTTTTATCACATCCTTATTCTGCCAACAGGTATGCAACGCCGCGCTCGAAGTATACGTGCGTCGCGCCTACACGTCCTACGAAATAACGTGCCTGCAACACCTTGCTCTGTCGGGAGAACTGGGTGTTGTGCATTTCCAGTTTGTGCTGCCCACTGGCCATCCTAACAGGTGAGTCAAACTTACCACTGGCCATCCTAATAGGTCAGTAAATTTACGATGTTTAGCAGCCGGTTGTACTCCTGAGCAGAGAACACACGCAGATGCACAAATACTCTCCAAAACAAACCCGCACCCACGCACTCACGCACCGACGCTCCCGCGCACGCTCGCACCCACGCACGCTCGCACCCACGCACGCACGCACGCACGCACGCACGCACGCACGCACGCACGCACGCACGCACGCACGCACGCACGCACGTACGCACGCACGCACACAAACACACAAATAAAGAAAATACGATTTCATTAATTCTTTTCTAGGTAGAAGAGAAAAACATACAACTCTTTTTTTTAGCGTGTTTATTCTGAAGTTGGGTTTTTTAATCTAAGTTTTTTATATTTTGTTGTAGGCTGATGCTGCGTAATTTATTATGTCCAGCTATTTTTACGCTTAGATCAGTGACTATTGACTCCAAGAGTGAATTAGACCAGCGTCTGACTTAAAGAGTGGTCCGCCCCCACCAGACTTAATTTGGTTGGTCCATCGCGACCTCTCATTCGTTCCGTGTGGCGCCGGATTAAGAATAACGCCACTCCATTTCCTTCCGTGGATGTCGTAGAAGGCGACTAAGGAAATACATTACCAGGAGACGGGCAGCAGCGTCTTCCTGAGATTCCAACCCTCATGGTTATGAAAACCACGAAGGAGGCCTATATCCTGCAGTGGGCGTCAAATGGCTGATGATGATGATGATGACCTCTTATTCCTTCTGCCTTTCTCTGCGTCACAACAACCCGTGTACCAAGTCTGTAACTACCTGCTCCCCGCAGGATCCCTCTGAACCAATCTGAGATCGAGCTGGCATCAGCCCAAGATCAAGAGAACATCCCAGCGGAACTATCGGCAGCGGCTATGAGGAAATGCCATCACCGTACCGGCGCTCTGGCGGCCTTCGATTCCTTTGAGCAGTTCGGACAGTACGCTGATGAGCTCCTGGATTTGGTGCATGACTTTGCGAGCTCCGCGACCGTGCGTAAAGAGGTGAGTGTATTGGTCACTAGATGGCGCGCTCAGTTGAAGGATGCATCGCGTAAATTAAATTGTTTCGGCGTCATATATATGATCGCGTCTCGACTGTGTGTAGCTGAGAGTTGTGGCAAATAAGAAATGTGACGAGGTAGGTATTTATAGGAAGCAGAGGCGGCTCGTGACTTTATTTCATGGGTGTTCACAAAAAGATTGAAAAGTCTTGCTAGTTGGGCAACTTGTTCGGGTTTTAAACACACGCGTAAAAGTTTTTGAAGCACATTTTTGTGTCAGGGCGAGGTGGTGGCCCCTTTGATTTTAGGTCAAGACGCTTTTCTAAAGTCTTTTCACAGTTTTTTTTAATATAACATACATTGTATTGTTCCATTTTCAGCACAAATAACGCACAGAAACTAATTTAAACAGCGGAATAACACAAAACTGTCGTAGATATTCGCGCGAAAAGTGATCGACTGACTGACTTGATTAGATTGGTGGCATAGTTTTAAAAATTTATAGGTGGTAGGTAGCAGAAAAAATTTTTGATTTTTTTATTAAGTATGTACTTAGTTACTTATTTTTGTGGGAGTGCACTGCACCAGCGCTCTATAAGACGAGCCGCCTCTGATAGGAAGTGTTACCGCTGCACTGGCGCCTTGGCAGATCTGCTTCGAGCTTTCAGGTCAATACGGTGACGAGCTATTGGATAATCCAATTTGAGTTCAGGAAGTCAAGCACTGAATCAAAATTGGGTTCAGGAGACCTATTTTTGAATCACTCGTATGAAATTGTATCGTCGAATGCGACTTAAGTCACACTCGTCTTCTAAGTCGCATGATGTCGTTTTTTCGTATTTTTGAATCGTTCGCCTGAAGTGTTGCCAGTACAATTTGAAGTATTGTATTTTATCCATTCCACGCAGAAATTAAAAAACCGGAAACTACCGTAACAGAAACGGAACGTAAAACACTGTTTTATTGGCTGTTTAAATGAAAAATCTTTGTCTTTTGTTACAAACAAAACACTACATACTGTCAACCTTTTTTGATTGTTGACACTCAGAATGACAAACAGTACCAACACACATTTATCGTTTTTTGACAATTAATCTACCGATCGCCATGCGAGACGAGTGGTAAGGACCATTCGTTGCAGTCGAGTGATTCAAAAATACGGAATTTCAGATGTCGAACGAAAATCAGTAGAAATCGAGCGCTCGACGCGATACGAGTGATTCAAAAATAGAGCTCCAGGGCTGGGCTTTCTGAGATCTGACTCTGGCGCCCGGAATGAGATATTTCGTCGCGCAAACGGTATTGCTGGTAGTGGCTAGATGAGAATTTCAGACGACAGAAAGAAAAGGTATGTCTACGGGGCAGCATATGTCTAGTAGTATACTAATTCGAAGTTATCGATTGATTACGCACACGCACGCACGCTTGAATCGCTCGTAGCCCCGGCTGCCTGAGTGATCTTAAACGATCACGAAGGTTAAGCAACACAGGGCGCGTTCAGTGCATGGATGGGTCGCCGTCTATGCCTGACGCTAGTGACATTTTTCCGAGCGGTTCCGTGCTTCGCAAGGCACGTTAAGCTGTTGGTGCCGGCTGCCTTCGATAGATGGCAGTCGTTAAGCCAAGTCAGAGGCCTTAGGGCGGCTTGACAACTTCTGACAGTAGACGAGCCACTAGTCTACAAGCCTCCACCAATCCGGACTTGGCCCCCGTGGTGGAGTATGGCCTATACCTTCCTCAGGGAAGAGACCCGTGCCCCTCGGTGGGACATAATGGGTTGATGATGATGATGATTGATTACGTCTTCATTGGATATTTTGTAACTGAAAATTACGCATAATAAGACGTGGCCCTCAAATAGGCAATTTTATGGCTGTAAAGACTTTTTGATTTTATTTATCTCTTAATCAATTTTTCTTTGAGCACGTAGCACAGAAACTGCTACTTAATGGACATTAATAAACTTAATAACGTACGTTTTTTCAGACCAATAATCCATAGTTGTTAGTATGAGGTTAACCTGTGTTAGTAAATCAGATTTAAAATTCTGGGGTTAGATTCATGCATTTCCAGCCAATGCCTCCGGACAAGTGACAATTACATGTCAAATGATTAACATAAGGGATGCTACTCGTATTCATCCTGGTTATTTTTTCGGTTCTACAGAATCTGCAAGCGTTGATTTCCAGTGATTTACATAAAGGATGCTTTTAATCCTGCTTATCTTTTCTGTTCTGCAGGACCTGCAAGCTTTGGCTGAGGGCAGTGAAAGCCGCGGCAGCACCAGCATCAATGTCGGCGCCGACTTCAAACCCATCGAGGACGACGCAGTGGTAAGTGCTATACTTTATTCATCATCATCATCGGCCATTTGACGCCCACTGCAGGACATAGGCATCCCTCGTGGATTTCCAAGCTTCCCGGTCTTGTGCCGCCAGTATCCAGCGACTCTTCGCCACCGTAACCAGGTCTTTCGTGAGTTATGTGCATTTGTGAAGTTATAGTAGCAATACCACTCGCTAACTGCGAAGGATAACATCGTGAGGAAACCTGAGTATCTGAGTTATTCACATAACTCCTTGGCCCATTGGCTCAGTTGGGAGAGCGCTGGCACGGTTAGCCAGGGGTCGCAGGTTCAAGTACCGGCATTTTTAGCCTCTAAATAGGTTTTTAAAAATTCATGTGATTCCGGAAGGTTAATAATTTGTGGTGCTTTAAATATGCAAAAAAATATTTTTGTAATATATTTCATGCTGCCCAGATGTACACATAATGTATATTACGCTTCTTTAGTTCTGTTCTTTTATTTTTGTCCTTTTCTAACAAACTTCAAAAAAGGACGAGGTTCTCAATCCTTCAGTATATGTTTTTTATGTATTTAAAGCGATAATTCATTACGATGCTGTCCGATTTCATAGATTATTTTTTTGTTACTCAGGTTGAACCATATACATTTGATATGTTGATGAGATCCATGAAAAAATCATCGCACTACGCTTCTTAGTACGTGTTTCTCGTGAAGTCTGTTTTTTTTTGTGAAATATTAGTTACATAATACCAACATTACTCAGATATATTACAACTGCCAATCGCAGCTACGGACACAGTCCGCCATCTCGCTGGACCGACGGTCTGAGGCGGATTGCTGGCAGGGGCTGGGTGAGGATGGCTGAGGACAGAAGGAAGTGGCGTGCCGCAGGCCTATGTCCAGCTGATTGAGTGATTACTTAGATGTAATTAAGAGTAAAAGGCGGGGTTTTCAACACGTTTGTCTTTTACAGCCCCTCGAGCCGATCCACATTCTGATGATCGGCGTCCGCGACTCTGGCGAGAGCGACGACGCCGCCCTCTCGCGGCGTTTCGGCGCCTTTTGTCGCGCCCATCGACATGAACTAAGGCAGAAGCGCGTGCGCCGAGTCACGTTTATGTCGCTCATCCGGTAAGGATCTGATGGCAAAAAAAATCCCACTTCTGATGACGCATCCCACTTCTGATTTGATCGTTCGCCTTTTCTTTAGAGTTGGGATCCCACTTCTGATAAGGCATCCCACTTCTGATTTGCTTATGCGCCTACACGTTAGTCACAGTAAACCATGGACTGTAGTTCTATGAAACATAGCTTAGACAGCTATTTAACTTGTCTCAGTGCCTTATTATAATTGCCTTTGTTAGCTTCTTCTCCACGTAATCTATTAATTGTGAAACTAACAGCTTTGACGTTCATTAAGTAAACATTTTATTTTTATAATGAATAACATTTTTGAGTTTGAGTTTATCTGGTACTTATTTGGTAAATAAATTATCTTTCAACATCATGAAACATCGTGTTCACACACCTCAGCGCTTGAAGTTCCCAATCCGCGTTGGGCACGCGTGGTGATCGGACTCACGCACGAAGGGTTCCGTACTCGTATAGATAACGTACATTATCTATACAACATTAGACAAAGATAGAATTTGAGAACGGCGCCATCTATAGAAACCAACAAGAAGCGTTTAACATTGACATTTAACGACATGACATCGGCGCTGTGAAGGTTACGTAGATGGCCGCTAGATGGCGAACGCCGTCTTTAGACAACGTTTGTTGTTAGGGAGCCCCCCCTTAAATACTTATTTTATCCTATTTGTTGTTATTGCGGCAACGGAAATACCTACATCATGTGTGAAAATTTCAACTGCCTAGCTATCACGGTTCATGAGATACAGCCTGGTGACAGACAGACAGATAAAAGAACAGAGAAGTCTTAGTAATAGGGTCCCGTTTGGCACCCTTCGGGTACGGAAATCTAAAAATGATCTTACATTATTCCCCTTCCCAGGCGCCAGTTCCCCAAATTCTTCACGTACCGCGCCCGCAACGACTTCTCCGAAGACACCATCTACCGGCACCTGGAGCCGGCCTCGGCCTTCCAGCTGGAGCTGTTCCGCATGCGGACTTACGACCTGGAAGCGCTGCCCACCAGCAACCAGAAGATGCATCTGTATCTGGGGAAGGCTAAGGTGAGTTGAGTCCATTGAGCCATTGATCAACGGATCGATCGATAGATAAATGAATCATTTGGTTAAGAATGGATCAATCAAAAATTGGGTTGGTCAATCAATCTACAGATCAATGCCTCAATCAATCAGTGACTCAATTTGTCAATGGATTAATGCACCAATGAGTCAGTGAGTCAATGAGTCATTGAGTCAGTGAGGTAATGCGTTTGTAGGATGCATTAGTCAGGTCGATAGTAGTAACTTGATGTTTGGCATTTTTTGCGAAGAACACGTTATATTTTTATAGTGTTATTTTTAATATGTTACTTTAAAATTATATGTTTTCTATGATATAAATACAATATCATGCCAATCTAATTGTGATGCTAGTTCCCCATTCAAAATAACCTTAATAAACCACTCCACGTCAACTCGTCAGGCTACATCTATTGTCCTGTTTTATTTATTTGTTTTGTCTGTTGTGTATTTGGTTTTCTTTCTGTTGTTGTGCATATCGTGTTACTTATCTGCTTATTTTGTTTCTGTGATGTGTCTTGTTGGTATAATAAATGTCTTTCTTCTTCTTCTTTTGTTCCCGCACAGGTGAAGAAGGGCCAAGAGGTGACCGATTTCCGCTTCTTCATCCGCTCCATCATCAGGCACCAGGACCTCATCACCAAGGAGGCGTCCTTCGAGTACCTGCAGAACGAGGGTGAAAGGTAAACGTGCATCATCGTCGTCATCAATATGAAGACGATAGACACCTGCAAACCTGTATTTGCTAAACACCGAGACCTAACACTTCCGTCACTCGATATTCTTGAAGTACCAGACACATCCTGGACAAACAACATTTCTGAGAAAAAGTATTCTTGGTATGACATCTTTAATATACAATAAAACACAAGTAAGCTATAGAAAGCTTCACTGGAAAAAATGCTAGTACAATGTAAATTAATTCTTGAATGATAAACTTAACTAATTTATTTTTATTAAATTATAATGACATTCTCACATATTTTGTTAATAATATTTACTCTGTGACATGAATTTTATTACCTTTATGACATTAATTTAATTATATCTAATTTAGTCTACTGTAAATGCCACACACAGCTATTTGCCTTGGCTAGTCAGAGGTCGCGGGTTCAAGTCCCGGCATGGGTGGAATTTTTAGCCTCTAAATAGGTTTTTAAAATTGTCCTAAGCACGGGTTAGTGCAACAAAAAGAATACAATCACTTTTATTTGCAATAAAATTTTCTTATTTTTATAATAGTGTGAATATGAATTAGTTATATGTATACAATAACTTAGTTTTTAAACAATTTTACTAGTGGTCACTAATGTATCTGAGTTGTCTGAATAAAAATAAGTAATTATAACATATAAAACCGTGAAGGAAAACATCGTGAGGAAACCTGAGAGCCTGATGTGTTCACATACCTCAGCGCTCGAAATTGCCAATCCACGGTGGGCAGGCGTGATGATTAAGTCCATACTCTCTATGAGAGAATTCCTGTGTCCTGCAGTAGGACGTGCCTAGGCTGCATTATTATTTTTTATTATTGATTAAAATGTTATTTATTTTTATAATTGATCTGTGTCTACATTCAGCAGTACAATTACCACCGAAAATATGGCAACATTGCAGATTTACACGTTGTATTGTATGGGAATGTTACACCCCGTCACACCATATAATCTACAAGGTGTCTCATACAGGGTGCTGCTGGAAGCGATGGACGAGCTGGAAGTGGCCTTTTCCCACCCGCTGGCGAAGCGCACCGACTGCAACCACATATTCCTCAACTTCGGGCCCACCGTCATCATGGACCCGGCCAAGGTAAGATAAGATAAGATAATCTTTATTTGTACTTTCTTTACAATGTCTGCTTTAAACATAATACTTAGTTGTAGTACACAGTGACACAAATTAAAGTCGAACTTATGACCCCTAAACTAGGCATAAAAACCTGTATCTTAGTGACTATAGGTCCATCGGTTTATAATACGTAACAACTTATTTTAAAATATGTAACAGCGAGTGATATGCATTTCTTTTACTTAGTAAGAGGCATGATGTTTTGGCTTAATTGACATCGAAAACATTTAATAATTATTTACGATAAACTGTTATAGTAGTATTCAGCTATGTGATTGAAGTAGTTGTTCTGTATTTTTGTAATGTAAAGTTTGTAACCATAACTCAATTTTAATTTTAACTTCCCGGCGACTTAGAGCATAGATAGGTAAAATTTTGTTGATTCTGTTATACAAAATGGTACTTAGAAATTTAAACTGGCGTCTAGCAAAAGAAGTGCGACAACTTATGCTACTACAAACAGGAGTTCCAGGCCTTTTTAGCAAGGTTTTTGGATCGAGAGGCGTTAGGGAGTGTCTACGTAGCACTGCTCGTAGTATGTAGATTTGTCTCACCGTGAGTACACCCGATTCGGAGTAGAGACTGTCAGTTGGATAGTCGCGGCGCTTAAATTGCACGACTTTAAGTATAGCTCATAAGCGTAATAAGCAGTGGCGTAACTGTAGGGTGGCAGGGCCGGCAAAATGCCACGGGCCCCCGACTTGGGGGGCCCCCGAACTATGAGGCCGCCAGTTCAGGAGTAACTTTATAATTGACAACATTTAAATTTTGTAGCATACGTATATTATTTTAAAATAAAACTACCCATATTTTTTTATTTTCAGAAATTCGACAATTTTCATTCATAATTTTCTGTTTGAATTTCGTCTTATTCTAAAAGGACGTAAACGCCAAATGACGTCACACATACGGCATAGTAATACTAACACCTTTGCCGACTTTTTAAAGACCATTTTTGATTGACGTTTAATGACATTTCTCTTGTCAGTCAACTATGACGTATGTCATAACTTTTTTTTTAATATAAGGCAACGGTAACTCCTCATTCCACCGTATGTGTGACGTCAACACACAATTTTTGGCTTTCATTTATTTTCTTTAAAATTAAGCAATAACAAAAATTGTAAATATTTTTGTCGTAATCAGGATAGCAAAGTTAAGAAACGGTATTTTTAATTTTAGGCGTTGTGAAATATAAAATGTTGGCAATTGTTACAAACGAAAATTTGGTTTGCACGCACAATGCCAGGTACGCAAAATTATAAACACGCAGAGTGACAGAATTCGCAGAATGCCAGATGGGCATAATGCCAGACACATTACGGATTCCAGATTCACAGGAGTTACCGGTAATAACTGTAACTGTAGTGTATTTACTGAAGCGAACGACTAACTTGACACATGTCAAAAATTTGGATTTTCAATATGCCACATCATAACACTGCATAATATTGAGCAAAGTTATACAAAACGGTATGCCTAATAAATACCATTAAGCAATAAACACACTAACACTGTTGTTACCTGATTTCTCCCTCACTTGCAGCTTATTTAACTGGATATTTTATTTTATCGTGAAAATATCATTCGCTTAAGAGATCTATGCCCCAGAAAACGACTAAAATTTATAAGTTTTCCTTAAACAGTACGTACACGATGCAAGCAAAACTGCGTGCATGCGTGAATAAAGTTTGAGAGAGGCTGTGTCGTTGTTTACCTTTACTCGTTCGCTTTAATATCTAGGGTATAGCTACATCTTCTATACTATACTCTATACTAATAATAAATCTGTAAGGGTCGGTCATGGAGTAAGTTAGTTTGTTTTCAGAGATATTGTGTTTATAGGCTCAATATATGATACTGAAACTAATTTCACGATTTTTAGAATTTTTTTCTGTATGTGTGTATGTATGTATGTTCCTCCATAACTCTTAAACCAATTATCCGAATTTGATGAAATTTAATATAAAAACATATAGACATCTGGGACACAGGATAGGCTATTTAAATTCTAGCTCCAGTTATGATAAGACGTGGCCCGCATACAAATGCTGCTTCGTAAAAATCGAAATGTACGCGAACGGAGTCGCGGGCACAGCTAGTTTTTAATGTAATCCAAACAAGTTTTACTCGAGAATACACTTGATTTCTGTTTTAAATTTTCTTCTATTATATGCACTTATTTTTTCTTGGTTGAAAATTGACGATGCTGACAAATTCAAACTGACTGTAATGTTTTCCTCCAAATCCGAACGATCTTCATAAATGAACGTCATATTTTGCTCCTTCTTTTTACTGTTAAAATTGGGATCGCCGTGATTCCGACATTGGATTTTATAGAAAAAGCAAAAAATATCTTCAAAAACTAGTGAAGTCGGATATTACACCTGTTGCGTTTGTAAAAAAATGATTTTTCACCAATTACTCTATTAAACTGTCAGTTTGCTTAGCATGCGCATTTTGACTCTCTCTTGACGTCAAATGAGAGACTTACCCCCGGTTTCTTGTACACTAACAAGCTGTTAATCTACTGTTAACAGCTGTCAGTGGTTTTTTTTTGTATGTACTTTAGTCAATTGACAGCTGATAACAGTTGATTAACAGCGAGTTAGTGTACGAGAACTGGGGGTTAGAAGTATTTTCCATTTCGAAAGTGTGAGCGTGGTAGCCGAGACTCGAGACAGTCAGTACGGCCTTGTTTACCAAAAAGTTGTTATTGCCATATTAAATAAAAGTGATGTATTTTTGTCTGGCAACCCTGTTAAATTTTTTACCGGTGTTTGCCGACAGACAGCGGAATTTCACTAGAAAGTTACGAATTGCGTTTCGTTCCTACGCAAGCAGCTAATCAAAACTTTTTTATTCGAATTTTTTTAATGAGCACGCTTTACAATAGTATACGCATAACGCATTTCTGTAATTTTCCGTGGTTTTCTTGTTTTACACTATTCGTGTGTTACACTGATGCAATGCAATAAAAAAAGTACATAATTATCCAGTATACAAAGCGACCTACAGTTATATAGGGGCAGCATAGTCAGTGCGTGCGTCCGTGCGCATATGTATGTGTGACTGTGTCAACTCGTAATTTATCTTGTTTTATTTGTTCGCAGATCGAAGAGTCGGTGTTGGGAATGGTGATGCGGTACGGACCGAGGCTGTGGAAGCTCAGGGTGCTGCAGGCCGAGATCCGGTTCATGCTGCGCATTGGTAAGTCGACGCTAGAAAGATAAGTTAATAATACTAATAACTTCCGCACAACACAACCACGTCCCTCCGGACGACTTTGACATTTAAAAAAAATTTACTCTTTCCTAACTCGTCTCTTTTTTAACTTGCCGTTTTCTTACTTGTAAACTTGTCTCTTTCCTAACTCGACTCCTTCCTAATTAGTTTCAAGTAAAATTGGGTGTTTTGCTTAGTCGCTGTTTTAATCTTAACCTTAAGCTTGATAGTTGAGATTTGATTAAAACCTACTTGAATGATAAGCCTTGTTGATGTTTGTTGTTGTTGTTCCATTGCTAGTTACTTGCTCCAAAAAACGGCGAGTTAAAAAAGAGACGAGTTGGGAAAGTGTCACGGTAAAAACACGCCGAAGTCGTCCAGACTAGACATGAGTTAGGAAAGTGTCAATTTTAAAAAAAGAGACATTGTAAAGAGATGGTAAGTTAAAAAAGAGACGACGTTGGAAAGAATCGAGTTTAAGAAAATGTCAAAGTCGTCTGTAGGGAACCACGTGACCTGGTCCCAAACTACGAAACCGTGCTATGGTAACTGGCAGGCAAGGACATCACAAACGTGGGGATACACCCAGACTCAGACTGAGTACATTTGCACTAACAGACACAGCACAGTGATTGACGGCTATCACAAACAATGCAGGCGAGTTGCTGTCAGTTTTTTTTTTAATTTCATAATGGCCAAGACACAAAGCCTGTAGAGTCGTAATAATGTCTCAAACGTCATTTAAATTTTCAATTTTTTTTATTTTGAAGAACGATAAGAAATTAAAATAATTTCCCTGCAGTATCTTGATCGGTAAGACGTTAACTATAAGAAAAACATATAATCAACCTCTTACAAAAACTTTACCTCCCGAATTGACCTTTTCGGGTTCCTCTTAGGAGTCCTGGCAGTCCTGTCTCTTGAAAATCAAATATTAGGTTGACTGGAAGAAATTGCTATTAGCAATAACCTCCTCAGTCCTGACCTTTAAAATAACAATGGTTTTCAATTGTTATTTTCAAGGTCAGGACTGAGGAGGTAGGCAGCCAATTGTATCTTCTTTTGTCATTGCTGTTTCTGTAACATTTTTTCGGTATATAATAATAGTACATTACTTCAGAGGGAAGAAAGTGACAGTTCCATACCGAGATTATGGCATTTGCGCCACGAGCTTGCGAGGGGCGCAAACCATTTGAGGTATGGAACTGTACTTTCTCCTGAGGTATGTATAGTGCTTTTTATTACACCTACGAGGAAAATTATAGACATAAATGCATAGAAATGTTTACAAAAAACACAAAGATAAATGCTAAATCAATCGAAGTTTTTGCGAAAATGCGCGGGCTTTTCCTTTTTTTATTCGCCCGTTTCTGGAGTAGGCTAAGATCATAAGGTCATGCAGCCACTTCTTCCGTGATTCCGCGCGTTTTATATACAAAAATAATTTCGTTTTTAATTTTCTGTATGCACCAAGGAGGTTGGTAACTGGTAAAAAAAAAACTGTATGTGGCCAGTAACATTTTACTTGAAATTTAATTAGTAGACAGTTAAAGTCTCTTTGCATTATGACTGCTGACAAATTAAAAAAAAAAAAAACCGGGTATGTAATGGAATTTCATACATACTTCCCACCCTTGGGTCGGAAGGATTTTCATACAAACTTCCATACCTTGGGATGAAAGGATTTGAAGGGCGGGATAAAGGCGTGTCTTCCCTCTAATTGGTATAATTAGTATGTATTTTCAGAGCAGGTGTGATAAAAAGAATATTCTTATCTTATCTTAACTTACTAATCATACTAAGTACGTTACACGTTACCACTAAGCATACATGTTGCGTGCTCGTCTGTTAGATGAATTTATAGATGAGCTAGCTGTCACGGCAAACGTTGTGTTGCCATATTAATTAGCCTACGACCTATTCTCGGACCTACCAAATATACACAAAAAATTTCCTAAAAATCGGCGAAGCCGTTTCGGAGGATTTCGATAACAAACGAGACGAGTAAGATCCGATTCAAAGAAACAGCGCATTTGCTGTTTTATTTTGATGTATATATATATATATAATTTTTGGTTAAGGTGGGACGATTCCCATACAAATGACTTTTTCCAAATTTGTTAAAAAGCTTACATAATTATACACTGAAATTATGTATATCTATCTGCCTTAATTAAGACTTATATTTGCGCTAATTTATATGTTCTTGAAAAAGAAACAGTAGTTTGTAAGCTTAAGAAGTTGTGCTAGTCGGCCTTATACTTCGCTGGCTCACTATTACACGGTTCTATGTTACAATTTTAGCACTTTTTAAATTATTAATGCTACAAGGTTCTATGTGTCATTAGCTATACTTTTGCAAAGATGAACCACTAGAGGGCAGCACATTTAATACAAAATATTAAATTTTACATAGTGCTGTGTTGTTTTTAATTTACGAATGAAATAACTAAGTTCTATGTTAAACGTCGATAGATGGCAGTCGTTAAGCCAAGTCAGAGGCCTTAGGGCGGCTTGACAACTTCTGACAGTAGACGAGCCACTAGTCTACAAGCCTCCACCAATCCGGACTTGGCCCCCGTGGTGGAGTATGGCCTATACCTTCCTCAGGGAAGAGACCCGTGCCCCTCGGTGGGGACATAATGGGTTGATGATGATGATGTTAAACGTAGAACCATGCCATTTCGGTTTTTATTTATTTGTAGTGTAACAAGATTCTATGTTATACATAGAACTTTGCTTAAATGAGATAATAGACAATTTAGTCCATACATACAATATCAATTCCATTTTAGTATTAAACTACTATTTTTTTTAAGGTTTAAATTGGCGCAGATGAAAATCTTAATTTATGCAGACAAATATAATTTCAGTATGTAATTAATCATGTTTTTTTTTAACAAATTTTGATAAAATAATTTGTATGAGAATCGTCCCACCTTAAATAATAAATATTGGAAATAAACTAACGTTATTGTCAGAAGTTCTATGTGAATGTGACCGAAATGTTTCTTTTGTCCCTCGGAAAAGTTGGCCGGGATAGAAAGGACTTTAGTAAGTTATCCGACAAACTCGGCGAAGGCGAAACGGTATAAATTTACTAGGTAGTTAAAAAAATAATATTTGTGTATTTTTACGTGTAATCCAATACTCATTCTATTGTATTAGTGACAAACAGCATGCTGTTTTGTTGAATTATGTTGTGTTGTTTGAATATAATAGTTTTTGTATTTAAAAAAAGTAAATATTAAAAGTTTAAAAGTATAAAAGCGGTGGAATGCCGGCTTCTCATTAGGGAGGTCGTGGGTTCCAATCCTGGCATGTACTAATTAATGACTTTTATTTCTAAGTTGCGTAGATTTGTGAAGTAGCAATACCCACTCGCTAACAGTGAAGGAAAAACATCGCGAAGAAACCCTAGTGTCTGAGGTACTTACATACCTCAGCGCTTGCTACATACAATGGCCCAACTTTGAGGCTAACCCCCAGTTTCTCGTACACTAACACGCTGTTAAGCTACTGTTAACAGCTGTCAATTGTCAATTGACCAAAGTGCATACAAAAAAAAACCACTAACAGCTGTTAACAGTAGATTAACAGCTGGTTAGTGTAAGAGAAACCGGGGGTAAGTGCGGAAATCTCAGGTCTAACTAGAACTAACTGGCTTAAAAGTATACGGCATTGATGCAAGGGGGATGAATGAACTAACCTCCCTATGGAAAAACTAATGATAATAGAAAAAAACTATTTTATCTACACTAATGTTGTAACATTCTACTTATGTTTTCAATACTTGACTTATAATTACTACTGTTATAGCGCAGACAACAAAACACTCAATTTAAGCAATTTCACATGATGGTATAATATTCACATCGATATCGTAAAATCTCATTATAACATCAATAAAACGCGACCAACTTGATTGCAGGGCCAATCAGGTTGGTCGCGTTTTATTGAAGCGCGCAGCTGCGCTCTCATTGGTTACATTTTAATGGCGGCAAAATCACTGTGATTATACACGTACGCGTGAAATTAATTTAATAAATTAAAAGTTAAAAATGGATAGCGACGATGATATTTGTACGCCTCCGGATATTCTAGAAGTGGCAACAAAATTAACTCACAATCTTTTGCCAGAAAAATCTAGAAAATTATATGAAAAAGAATATAATAACTTTTTGGCATGGAAGATCGAAAAGAAAACTACATCATTTTCTGAAAATGTCATTCTTGCGTATCTCAAAAACCTCTCCGACAAATTCATTAGTGAAGATAAAGTAGTGTATGCAACTGCATATAACACGGGTATTAAAACACTCGTTACTATTATGAAACTGGCTGCGCTCGTTTCATAAACTCACACTCGTGTTTTAATACCCTTCATTATATGACAGTTGCATAAACTACTATTAAAAAACTAAACACTAATGAAAAAAAAATCCAAAAAAGTCCTTAAAATCACTATTAACGTGTTAAAGCACTTTTAAATTGAAATATTGTACAGACATTGGACTTTATGGTCGGTAAAAAAAATAAATTATGTTTTTCCTAAGTGGCGCTAGTATTGCTCCTCGAAGCCCCTTAAGCATGTATGTCACTCATTTATATCAATGCTGTATATTCACATACCTAAATATCATCTAAATCGCATATCAGAGGGATGCTAGAATGAAACGTAACCTCATATCACTCATTTATATCGCATTTATCTCGGACAGATGTCGGAAGTAAAATCAGCCTTATACCGTTGTTGTGTAACATGCTGTGTTTTAATATAGCGTTTACCAGCGTTCATATCGCATCTTTATAACAGGCCAGTTGCGGAAGGAGCACTATAAGCGTTTATACCACTCAACAGGTCCCGGAGCGCCCACAAAGAACGTGCGTCTCTGTCTGTCCAATGGCTCTGGGTATTCGCTTGACGTCTACACTTACGAGGAAGTCTCTGACCCGAGGACTGGCGTGGTAAGTTCGCGAAGAGAGAGAGGGGAGGGCGAGGGAGAGAGAGGGGGAGGGGAGGTAAGGGGGGGGAGAGATTAATGTGCGGCCATCCGCTAGCTGTCTTATTTATAAAAACGAAGTTCCTTAAAACACGTCAAAAACGCCGATTTAAATAGTCTGTGGTAGAGATTTTACAAGAATTAGAGATAGCGACGTGTGAAGCTGTTCCCTCAACCCACGCGTCTACTCCAATGTATACCTGTGGTAACTCTTTTACGAAGAGAATACAGAAACTCAAATATCATCATCATAATCATTCAGCCACAAGAAGTCCACTGCTGGACGTAGGCTTCCTCCATGGATTTCCAAAAAGACCGGTTGGAAGCGGCCTGCATCCAGCGTCTTCCTGCCACTTGGATGAGGTCATCTGTCCATCTTGTGGCTGGTCGTCCTACGCTGCGCTTGCCGATATGTGGTCTCCATTCGAGAACTTTTCGGCCCCATCGGCCGTCAGTTCTGCGTGCTATAGGGGTACAGGCGTGAGTTTATGTATGTATAAGAGCTAACACAGTTTCTCCCCTTGGCAGATAATGTTCCAGTCCTACGGCCAACGGCAGGGCCCCATGCACGGACTGCCCATTTCGACGCCCTACGTCACAAAGGACTACCTGCAGCAGAAGCGGTTCTTGGTGAGCTATACATGAGTAGTGGTTTGGTTAGTTTTTTAGGCTTCCTCACCCGAACGGTAAGGGATTTACATGACATTAAATCTTAAAAAAAATTGTCCTCGAAGTTCGGGAACAGCTCGGAAAAAAACCGCGAGACTCGATTCCTGAACTATTTCTAATATATTATGTGCCTACAAATTTGCAGGGAACCCTCGGTGGGCGAGTCCGACTCGCGCTTGTCCGGTTTTAATTTTGATTTCCCTAGACACAATCCTCCTTTAAATACTCATCAACGTTAATCTACTGTTTAATACCAGACATCCTCGTCTTCTAAATACTCCTTATGCATATAGGACACATAAAGGAAGAGTCCGGAGTCGGGTCGGTGCTCCAATAATTCCCACTGACTGGGTACAGTCGACATCACATTGAAATTAACATTTTCAGAATCAAGAATATTTATTGTGACCTTAGACATGGTTACACATTTAGCAGTAACAGTTGCTATTTCCAATAGAATCACCAAGTCTTACCTTAACAGGTGTACTCACATTCACATCACACACACACACACACATCCTTCACATAATATTTGAAGAAGAAGAAGAAGAAAGACATTTATTATACCAACAAGATACATCACAGAAACAAAATAAGCAGATAAGTAACACAATATGCACAACAACAGAAAGAAAACTAAACACACAACAGACAAAACGAATAAATAAAACAGGACCATAGATGTAGCCTGTGGTGTGTCTACGTTGCCAAAAAAGGCAGCTGACTCAGCGTTGTGCGTTGCGGCTGATATTGTGTTTTCTGGTGACTGTTGTATTTTGTTTTGTGATTTTATGTTTTTGAGTATTGTGTCGTCAAATAAATATATCTTTATCTTTTAATATTTTCGCTGCAAAGTCGCCGTAACGTAACTGAGTGGAGTTCGTAGATATAAAGATTGACATGCGCAGAGTGTTTCACTAATGGAAGACTCGCCCCACAGGCGACGTCCCAAGGCACGACGTACGTCTACGACATACCGGACATGTTCCGGCAAACCATCGAGCGGCGGTGGCGCGAGTGCATAGACGAGGGCTCCGTGGACGGTCCCGTACCGGACACCGTGCTCAGCGGGGTGGAGCTGCTGCTGGAGGCTGACGGGGAGCGGCGACTGGTGGAGGTCACGCGGCTGCCGGGGCAGAATACTGTGAGTTGTATATGAACTCGGTTCTCGGCGTTATAATAGTTGCTTGCAGCAGACCTCGGCCTTGACGGCTATGAATACTGCGAGTCAATACATGATGGTAATCTACGAAAAATTAATAATGTAATGTAAGGAAAAAAGGAGGAAAAATCGAACTGACGAATGAATGAATGAAAACACGAACGAACGAATGAACAAACCAACGAACAAACGAATGAACGAATGAACAAACAAACGAACGAACAAATGAACAAACCAACGAACGAACGAATGAACAAACCAACGAACGAACGAATGAACAAACCAACGAACAAATGCATGAAAGAGTGAAGGAATTAATGAATGATTGAATGGAATAACTGACTGACATGACGAAAAAATGAACGAACGAACGAATGAATAGCTATTGCGATGTACAGACAAGGGCTCCGTGGACGGGTACCGGCTACCGTGGTCAGCGGGCTGGAGCTGCTGCTGGAGGCTGATGGGGAGCCGAGACTGGCGGAGGTCACGCGGCTGCCGGGCCAGATACCGTCATCATAAGCAGCCTATATACGTCCCACTGTAGGGCGCAGGCCTTCTCTCGGGGAGAGAGTATGGGCATAAGTATGTGAATAGATCAGACACTCAGGTTTCCTCGCGATGTTTTCCTTCACAGTTAGCGAGTGGTATTGCTACTATAACTTTTATTGCATGAGAGAAGGCCTGTGCCCTACAGTGGGACGTATATAGGCTGCTTATGAATTAGGCAATTAAAGGGTAAAATAATCAGAGAACGAATGAATAAAATAACGAAAGAATAAACGTCGTAAGTCCAGTAAATGAATTATTTTTATTTTCCGTCCCAGGTCGGCATGGTGGCGTGGCGTCTAACCCTGTTCACGCCGGAGTGCCCCAAAGGACGCGACATCGTCCTCATAGCGAACGACTTGACCCACTACATGGGGTCGTTCGGACCCCAGGAGGACTGGGTCTACTTCAGAGCGTCGCAGTACGCGCGGGAACTCAAGATCCCGAGGGTGAGTTGAGGATTTGTTTCATTTACTCTTAGAGAGAGTTTCAGTTAAAGATATGGTTCATTTATTTATAGAGAGAGTTTCGTTACCTGCCTATCACAAATAGCCAAAATTACTATAATTTCTAACTTTCTCGCATTCTATCAAATCCATCTCTCCGTGTTCTTGGAGAGGGCTCCGTCAGTTGCCTATTTGACCACTGTGGTCTATGGCTAACATTCGATAACAACTCGAATGACCGCAAATCCCCTAATGGCAGTAAACCAGGAAACCAGGCCCCCAGTCCCCGGCAGCTCCGCTATTCCTGGCTACGGGAAGGCGCTGGATGCAGGCCGCTTCCAACCGGTCTTTCTGGAAATCCATGGAGGAGGCCTATGTCCAGTAGTGGACCTCTTGTGGCTGAATGATGATGATATTTAGATACGATGAAAAAAAGGAGAAAAAAGGGGGAAAAAAATAGTCTGGACGAAACGTTTGTGGATGTATATTTGTAACAATGGTGTAAGATAGTGTGATTAAATAAAAGTTGCAGGTATCTGCACAACCCTCAATACTAATGCCTATTTGTAAACGAAATGGACCACAATGATCTATGGCCAAAATTCCACTCGCCATCGTCCAAGCTCGAATGACCTCATATTTTCTAACCTCCCCTCGTTCCTTAACAGATCTACATCTCCGTGAACAGCGGCGCCCGCATCGGAGTAGCCGAGGAGGTGAAGTCGGACTTCCAGGTGGCCTGGATAGACTCGGAGCGTCCGGAGCGCGGGTTCAAATACCTGTACCTGACCCCGGAGTCGTATGCCAAGCTGTCGCCGCTGGGGTCCGTGAAGACTCAGTTGATTGATGATGAGGACGAGACGAGATATCGGATCACTGACATCATCGGTGAGTCAGTCAGACACTGAGTGAGTCAGTAGGTCAATCATTGTTGAGGTACGGGGCCAATTAATCAATGAGACAGTCAGTGGTACAGGATGTCACTTAAGATACCGGATAACTGCAATCATTGGTGAGTCATTGAGTCAATCAGTGGTACAGTAGGTCACTAGGGATATCCGATCACTGACATAATTGGTGAGCCAATCAGCCACTTAGTGAGTCGAATCAATTTGGAGTTGGTAAATCACCCAGTGAGACAATCAGAGAATATGTGAGTTAGTATGTCAGTCACTCGGATATCTATGAATGACTCAGTGATTCACCAAAAAAATCAATAATGGGCATTGTCCCAAATATTGACAACAGTTGCAAATGATACTTAATTTTAAATGTATAAGGTCATTAAATATAATGCTACAATTATACATTAATGATATGCAGAGATTTCTTTTATTTTTGTAAATAAGTGTGTGACTAATTCGACCTTCTAACTTTCGTTTCACACGTATTCAGTATTTCCTAAAATAATCAAATCTAATATGTATTTTACGTTTGTGTTAGGAGTCTTTTTAGTTTTGTTTATTTAAAGAGTTCTTGTATGGAGTCATGTTATCACTAGAAACTGTTAGCTCGTAGGATCTCAGTTGATGCAATAAAGAATATTCTTATCTTATCTTATCTTAAAGCAGCCCAAATCGAAATGTTCAGCCTAGGCTCTCATGTTCTCGAAAAAAATATAGCAATAGAACAAACTTTCTTGAGACAATGCCCATTGATTATATTCTTTTTGTTGCACTAACCCGTGCTGAGGACAATTTTAAAAACCTATTTTAGAGGCTAAAAATTCCACCCATGCCGGGACTGCAATTGCCGGGATGCACTTACTCGTGCCCGTTTTCCTCAGCACGGGTTAGTGCAACAAAAAGAATATAATCATGTAGGTACAGCGATATCATTCCGATGTAATAACCTAACTGCAAAGTGGGTTACTCGGGGCTGCAAGTGATGTAAATCGCTTCGGTCAGATGTCGCTGCCTGTACGTAATACAGAGAAGTTTGTAAAGAGGCTCGAAATTTCGCTGATGCTTGCACTTGCCCATTAGCTCAGTTGGGAGAGCGCTGGCACGGTTAGCCAGAGGTCGCGGGTTCAAGTCCCGGCATGGGTGGAATTTTTTGCCTCTAAATAGGTTTTTAAAATGCCCATTGAGTCATTCGAGTCAGCATAAGAATCGATGAATTGAATCTGTAAGTCACTCAATGAATAAGTGAATCAGTACCTCTATGCGTCGGCTGTTTCAGAAAGGACCGATGTAACACTATTCTTAATTTGTTTCACGTCTGTTTGTCCGGCAGGCAAGGAGGACGGTCTGGGGGTTGAATGTCTGCGGGACGCGGGTTTGATCGCCGGCGAGACGGCGCAGGCTTACGAGGATATCGTCACGATATCGGTGGTCACTTGTCGCGCCATCGGTATCGGCTCCTACGTTGTCAGGTGAGATCACTTTCAGTGATAAGGCCGCCCTGTGTACTCTTACGATAAGATAAGATATCATTTATTTATTTGTATAACATACGTATACATTGGTATACAGTGTTGTCTAATCTATTATCCGGTTCAAATGCTGTTAGAATACGACCTTTTCATGTTGCGTCACGCGACAGTGATGACTTGTAGGGTCAGAAAAAAAAGTCAGGTGAATAATCAGTTTATTTTACTTTTTTTCAAGAATCAAGGCGACTGAAAGCTTTCACCAGTCTAGAAACTTGGAAGTACCTAGAAAGACGTCGAAGGTACTAGAAAGCTATAGAACGTTCCGGAATATCTTGAAGCACTCAGAATAACATCGAAGATACTAGAAATAGATAAGATAAGACGTTTATTAGCATTCTTGTTGTAGGTACATGAGATCGCTTAAAATATTTAGTTTCAAACAAGTACCCTGCTAGGGCGCTGCTAACTTAAAACAACTTATTATCGATTATTTATACACAGGTGAGCATAAATATTAGGGGTTAAAGTATGAAATTGCCGTTTTATTGCAATAGGTTCTTTGAATTGACATAGAATCTTCATGGTTTGAGGTTTTCGAATAAAACTTTTTTCAAATGGTCTCTATGATGTTCTTTTTTTAAAAAATATGAAACATTTGAATATCGACTTTTAATTGTTTTTGTTATTCAATTTAGACAAGAAAGATGGATACTGCGAAAATTCGAGTGATTTTTGAATACTGTTGTGGCATTTGACCTGGGGTCAGCCATTGCATTTTTCTTTTCCGGTTATCATAAAGAATCCACTTTTCATCACATGTTACAATTCGATCCAATATTCCTTCATTTCTGTACCGGTTCAACAAGGCAACACAAGTTTCAACACGTACATCTGGTAGGTCTGAGAGTAGTTCGTAGGCTAATAAATATGGCAAATCAGCGTTTCCAGAGTTAGCTAGTAATATATATATTGCTCCAGCATATTTTGCCACTGAGGCTCACCAATATTTGAATATGCAGACTTCCGGCCTTCTTTATAAAAACACATAACATAACGTAACATAAACTCACCAGGGACTGCCACTTGCTACGATCCTGACAGATCACTTTCGCTTCCTCAACATTCATTAGTCGTTGCATGCACACACGCCGGTTTCGGGTACTTTTTATCTTGCCCTTTGCTAATACATCCCCTATTTAGTCGAAGTATGTCCGTCTGGGTCGTCCCTTACCGGCCCTTCCATCCACATTCGCTCGATATATTTGTTTCGTCACTCTTTCTTCCTTCATCCTCTCCACATGTCCAAACCAACGCAACATTCCTTTCTCAATTCTAGTCACTACATCCTCTTTCAGTTCACAACGTTCTCTAATCACACTATTGCGTATCCTGTCATTCAAAGTAACATACTTACTTCTTAACATACTTACCAGACATACTTCTTAAGGACAGGAAGGATATAGCAATAATAATAATAATAACTTCCACACAACACAATCACTTGTCTTGGTCCCAAATTCGGTTACCTTGTGCTATGGTAACAAACGCTATGGCATCACAAACATAGAAATACACCCAGTCTGAAGCCATTTGTACAAATCAAGTACAGCGGCCTCCAAAGGGAATCAAACCCACGACCTCTGTTTTTGCTAGTCAAGCGTGTTAACCACTAGACCAAGGAGGCAGTCAACGAGTCAGTGAGGTGGTTACCTGAAAATATTATGGATTCTTTAACTAATGAATGTCGAGGAAGCGAAATTAATCTGTCAGGATCGTGGCAAGTTTCAGTACCTGGTCTCTGCCTACCCTTCTGGGATACAGGCTTGAGTTTATGTATGTATGTATTTTTGAACCTCCATTTTTATTTGAGGATATGTTTCTTTTCGATAAGCTGAGAAATGACGTGTCTAATGAAAATCTATGAAGGCATGATGATCTGAAAAAAAGTAATAAAATATTTATTATTGTTGTAAAATAGTTTAGCCAAAATATACCTTTAGTTCTCGATGCGCTCATTTCCACCAATTCCTCCATCTTTATGTCCAGACTCGGCCATCGCGTGATCCAAGTGGACTCTTCCTATATAATCCTCACCGGCTACGCGGCGCTGAACAAGGTGCTCGGGCGAGCGGTCTACGCCAGTAACAACCAACTGGGCGGTGTTCAGATTATGCACAACAACGGAGTCACCCACGCCGTCGCGCCCTCGGATTTGGAGGCTATCAGGACGGCTGTGAGATGGCTCAGTTATGTGCCAAAGGTATGGTACTATTGTGATTGTTTGGTGGAGTATTTTAACTGTGTTTTTTCCACAAAACATAGTGTTAAGATGGTAAAAGGGCGGGTTCCTCCTGCTCAATCCTCGCGTCTTAGGGTGAGTTGTTTACGCCAGTAACGGCCAACTGTTCGGTGTTCACATGATGCCCAACAACAGAGTGGCCCACGCTATAGCGTGGCTGTGAGACGGCTCAGAAGCCGGTGAGAAGGTTTGTAACTGTCGTAATTTACGTTGGTATATTTGTCACAAAAAATATAAGCGAAACATCGTAAAAGGGCGGATTTCTTCTATATAATCCTCACGTGTTTGGGACTAGTTGTCTACGCCAGTAACAACCAACTGGGCGGTGTTCAGATAATGCAGAACACCGGAGTGATCCACGCCATCGGACCCTCGGATTTGGAGGCTATCAGGACGGCTGTGAGTCAGTTATCTGCCAAAGTTTTGTGGCTGTAGTTAATTATTGGTAGAGTATTTTTACTGTGTATTTACCACGAAAAATAACAATGTATTATGTTACGCATCGCGACGATCCGTACCTTCGCTGCGCGAAAAAAGGACAACGAAACTTTCACAGTTCATTTCTTCTGCGTAATTTAAGGAAGATACGAAGATATTGTCAAACCCCTTCGTAAAACCTCAACCTAACTTATACCAACTCCCATAGGATAAACTCAGCATGGCTCCCATAATGCAGGCTGTAGGGCCCGTCTCTCGGCCCGTGGTGTGGACCCCGGGCCGGTCCCCGCACGACCCTCCACTTCCAATATCTCTTGTCTAATATAACCAACCCCCACAGGACAAACTCAGCATGGTCCCCATAATGCGGGCCGCGGACCCCGTGTCCCGGCCCGTGGAGTGGACCCCCGGGCGGGCCCCGCACGACCCGCGGCTCATGTTGACGGGCGAGGCGGGCCGGCCGGGCTTCTTCGACGCGGGAAGCTTCGACGAGGTCATGCGGCCCTGGGCGCAGACCGTCATCGCTGGTGAGTGAATGAAGCGCTACGTGTTGAACTCACAACGCTAGACGTTGAACTCAAAAACTCAAAACGCTAGATGTTGAACTCAAAACCCTAGATGTTGAACTCAAATTGCTAGATGTTGAACTCAAGACGCTAGATGTTGAACTCAAAACGCTAGATGTTGAATTAAAAATGCCGCTTTTGACATAAATGCTGACTAGTCCCAGGTCCTTGATCTTAGGTTCTCAGTGGTGGATCGTGTGACAAAAAAAAAAATTAATATTACTAGCTGACTCGGCAAACGTTGTTTTGCCATATCAATGAGCCTACGACCTATTCTCAGACCTACCAAATATACACAAAAAAAAATCATAAAAATCGATGAAGCTTTTTCGGAGAAGTTCGATAACAAACACTGTGACACGAGATTTTATATATATATCATATATATATCATCATCAACCCATTATGTCCCACCGAGGGGCACGGGTCTCTTCCCTGAGGAAGGTATAGGCCATACTCCACCACGGGGGCCAAGTCCGGATTGGTGGAGGCTTGTAGACTAGTGGCTCGTCTACTGTCAGAAGTTGTCAAGCCGCCCTAAGGCCTCTGACTTGGCTTAACGACTGCCATCTATCGACGGCAGCCGGCACCAACAGCTTAACGTGCCTCGCGAAGCACGGAACAGCTCGGAAAAATGCCACTAGCGTTAGGCATTTTGTTATTTTGTTATATTTATATTTAATCTGCTGCAAGAATTAGGCGGTTTTTTTTTTTTAAATAGTCACTCTCTTGACCATAGAGATAAGCACACTTTCCACTATATCCCGAACTGTCAAACCCCTCCACGTACAAAAGAGCGGATGGGGCTGTGTCGGGTTACACGGCCGTTGGCTTAACGTGAGACGTCTATAAGCAAGCGTTAATTTTAAGCCCAAACTGAGCGATGTGTTACGCGGCACCGGCGCCATCTAGCGGTACGAGTCGAGAGGATCTGAGTAATGGCTACTTTGCTCTACTCAACGATATATAAATATTGTGCACACGACTCGCAGTCACAGAGTTACAGCGCTCGACGAGGCGACGTGTTTTCGTTGCATGCTGTCTTGGCCAATGACCAAAATAGTAACCAAACCTCCTTTGGCAGGCCGCGCGCGTCTCGGCGGCATACCGGTCGGCGTGATCGCCGTGGAAACGCGCACTGTGGAAATCTCAATACCCGCCGACCCCGCCAACTTGGACTCCGAGTCCAAGACCATACAGCAGGCGGGACAGGTAAGACCGGCTACGTAACACGATATAGTAACCCCCGGTTTCTCGTACGACGGTTTTTCGATCGTCGTAATGAGGGGTAAGACTAAGAAATGTTTTATTTATAAGCCACAGAGCCATGACACCAGCTGTATACAGCAATGTTAAATGATAACCATTTAACTTGACATTAGAAAAACTCCTGTCGGTTTAGGAAAACCTGTCATATCATGGTTTTTATGTAGTCAATATACGTCCCACTGCAGGGCACAGGCCTTCTCTCAGAGAGAAACTATGGGCTTAATCACCCACCGCGGAATGGCAAATTCGAGCACTGAGGTATGTGAACACCTCAAACACTCAGGTTTCCTCGCGATATTTTCCTTCAACGTTAGCGAGTGGTATTGCTACTTTAACTTTACAAACGTACGTAACTCAGAAAACAAAGTCATTGGTACATGCCGGGATTCGAACGCACGACCACGCTACATGTGTAATTAATAATCATATTTATTTTTTCTATGTACGGTAGAATATTTGTATTCCCTTGCTTATGTATTTATACGTATTACCTTTCATTGACCTCTAAACGTCTTCTACAAAAGGTGTAGATGCATAAAAACATGATTTCACGAGATAACTCAAGTTGTGACGTCATAGTTTAGAGTGAGATTCGTTTGGCGCGTTTTTGTACCACGTGACTAGGATGACTTTTCGACAGGTCACATTATGAAAAGTATTACATAGTCGTAGAGAGAAAAAATAACCACGTTTTTTTATGTTTTGATATGGCCTTTGCCATAATTATGCTTTGATACCCCTCATGGTTATGAACACCACGAAGGAGGCCTATGTCCCGCAGCGAGCGTCGAATGGCTGATGATGATGATGATGATGGCCTCTGCGGTTATACTGAAACATTTTTTTTTGTGCAAATAAATGAACAAACAAATTGAGCAACAACACGTGGACAGCAAATAAATGAACCTTGGTCAGTAAATTAATTAATCGAGTTTTAATTCAACAATTTTGAAGTTTCATTTATCTGCTGATCGTTTTGGAATTTTCTGCTGATCAATTTATGTATGTGTATGTGTGCAGTGAACTAGTTTAATCTTACCCTTGTAACAGTGTAACCCTCTTTACACTATTTTTAGGGCTCCGTGCCCAAAGGGGTAAGGGACCCTATTACTAAGACTCCACTGTCCGTCTGTCCGTGTCTGCCTGTCTGCCTGTCTGTCTGTCTGTCTGTCTGTCTGTCACCAGGCTGTATCTCATGAACCGTGACAGCTAAACAGTGGAAAATTTCACAGATGATGTATTTCTATTGCCGCTATAACAACAAATACTAAAAACAGAATAAAATAAATATTTAAGGGGGGCACCCATACAACAAACGTTGTCTAAAGACAACGCTCGCCATCTAGCGGCCATCTATGTAACTTTCACAGCGCCGATGTCATGTCGTTAAATGTCAATATTAAACGCTTCTTCTCGCTGTTCTCAAATTAGATCTTTGTCTGATGTTGTATAGATAATGGTACGGAACCCTTCCGCGAGTCCGACTCGCACTTGACACCAGTTTTTGATGTTTCTTTCATTTTTAAATCAAAATTTGAAACTATATTACACACTCCAAAATTGTGATTTTATTTCGGAAAAATGGAAAAACAGGTTAAAAGATAATTTGCAAGTAGGTAGTCGTCACCGGTAAGGTCTCGTCAAAAGGTAAAGTAGTGATGAAAACCCAAAAGAAATCTAGAGTTTGTGACGTGTGTCTCTAGGTGTGGTTCCCTGACTCCGCCTACAAAACGTCGCAAGCCATCAACGACTTCTCGCGGGAGAACCTGCCCATCATCATCTTCGCCAACTGGCGAGGCTTCAGCGGCGGACAGAAGGGTGAGTTTTGCTTGACTTTGGTCTCAAACTGACCAACAGAGGTAGCTAACGTAGGTACAGTTGACAGCGCACCAACCTTTACGTTTTAGCTGCATAGAAAAATCACGATTTTCCCGATTTCGATCACGAGTTATTTTTTCATTTAATTTAATTATCTCATTTCATTTCACTGTTTTCCCGTTTTCACTATTTCACCAATTTAATTTTACTATGAGTATTTTGTTATTTTACCTTTCTCTCGTTTCATTTGCATTTTTCCCCACTTCATTTTATTTTCTCATCGCTCCATTTTACTGCACTGTTTTCCCATTTCCAATTAAATTTGTCTTATTTAATTTTCCACATTTTTTTCATGATCTTGGTATGCCAAGACATTTTTTTTATTGTTATTTTTTTCTTACTTTATATTACTATTTTCCCATTTTCCAATTTTGTTTACGAAATCGTGGTGTAACTACATTTTTAATTTACCTTAATTTTCCCATTTTACTTAACTACTTTTGAATGTTTCCTATGTGACTACCATTTTACCATTTCATACATAATTTTCCCAATTCGCAATTTTCCCATTTCGCTTTTCCCACTGGTCATGCGATCCCGGTGTACCCTCACTCCGCCCCTGGCCGGCAGACATGTACGAGCAGATCCTGAAGTTCGGCGCGGAGATAGTCCGCGCGCTGAGGGGCGCCACCGCGCCCGTGCTCGTGTACATCCCGCCGGGGGCCGAGCTGCGCGGGGGCGCCTGGGCCGTGGTGGACCCCAGCGTCAATTCCCAGCGCATGGAGATGTATGCTGACCCGGAGGCCAGGTGAGTCTGGTTTGCTTTAGGGAGGAGGATATTGTTTTGAAGCAGCGATTGAATTTGGAAGATTTTAAGGTCACTAGGAGTATCAGAGAGAGGGATCCCACTTCCGATGTTCACATTGCAAATGGGATTTAATTGGAATTAGGATCGCTTTAAGAAGGAGGAAACTGCTGTATTTTTTCTTGTGATTCTGTTACAGCGGTTCTATCGGGGTGAGGGATCTCGCTTTTGATGTCGACATCAGAAGTGGGATTCTCTTGTAGGCAATGTTACGGAACCAATACTCAATACTTTATTGCATTCCACAAGTTTTAGAGTTGTTACATTTTAAGTTAACAGTTATTTGATAAGACCTTTGTGGACCCTGTTGGGCACGCAACATTTTACTGCATTAAAATATGCATTATTTATATAAATTTAAAATTAGGATACTTACATAATTGAATTAATAATTAACCAGATGTTAAATAGAATGTTTATTACATAACTTCCACACAATACAATCACTTGTCCTCATCCCAAACTAGGATACCCTTTGCTATGTTAACCAGACAAGGACATCACAAATGAGGCTATTTACGTACAAATATTCGGCGGCCACCAGTGGAAATCGAACCCACGACCTCGGGCATGATAATCAGAGGTGATACCGCTGGACCAACGAGGCAGTCTTTGTTCATGTTTATGAAGAATGTTTTGAAAATTTTACTGAATTTCCTATCTTATTCCTAACAGAGGCGGTGTTTTAGAGGCTGAAGGCATTGTGGAGGTCAAATTCAAGCAGCGGGATATCCTGAAAACGATGCATCGCATGGACCCGGAGCTGATGAGGCTCGGCTCCCGGATTGCAGGTAAAGATAACAGATCATGCAGTGGGGAACTTGCACTAGAAATGTTTAAAAAGATAAATAAACGTTGTATAAAGAATATTCTATCTATCTATTTTTTTTCTCTGCGACTAATACTTTTTCTAATATAAAAGGCGAAAAGTCAATATACAGGGTGTCCCAAAAATCAACGTCAAGCCGAAAATGGTTGATAGGCCAGGTGGTAAGAGTTATCAGAAAAATAATAAAAAAAATCTAAGTTAAGTACTTTTCAAATTATTGACATAAATGTTTTTTTTTGAGAAAATTGACAACTTGTGATGATCTTTTAAGTACTGTGACTACAAATCTTTACTTTTCATAAAAAAACAATATGTGGTGTAATCCTCAATAACCCTTCTGTTAACTACAGTCTAAAATTAAAACACATCTGCCTCAGTTTTAAAGAAAATATCACTTTTTTGCCCCACCATGTAGTAAAAATTATGACATCGCCCAACTTTAACTGACTGTACTGAAAAAAAATGTACTAGGCTATTTCGGCAAGTGACTTTAAAAGTTGGCGTATTTGGTCAGGATTCCAAAAAGGTATAATACTAGCTAGATTATTTATCAAATAAGTAAAAAATATCATTTTTCGAAAGAAACCCGTTATTAAGCTAATTCTTTTTACTCAGAAAAAATGCTTTTATTGCACGTTAGGCTTTCTCTAAGTCCCTAATTTTCAGGTAAAAGTTTGAGTGAGATGGATAATGACCTTTTTAGTCAAGTGTGAGCGAGACAGATAGATACGCCACTACCAGGCTAAAATAATATGACAAAATTGTTTGTTAAATATGGTTAAATAAAGTTTTAAATAAAATGCAATAATTAATATTCAAAGTTTATTCAACTTATAGCAAATGCTCAAATTGTTTGCCTTCAGCTTCAATGCAGGCCCTACATCTTCTTAAAAAAGATCGTTTTACTAAACGAGCGTATCCTCTATTATTTATGATTTCAACCGCATCCGCAATTTTTTGGCGCAGCTCGACTATGTCTTCAATGGGTTTAGAGTAAACTTTTTCTTTCACGGCTCCCCAGAAAAAGAAATCCAACGGATTTAAATCAGGTGAACGGGCTGGCCATGAAATTGATCCAGACCGCCCTATCCATCTATCCGGGTATTCTTGGTTTAAAAATTCTCTGACTGGGCGAGCGAAATGTGCTGGGCAGCCATCTTGTTGGAACCACATGCTTCCGTAAATGCTTAGCGGCACATCTTCTAATAATTGTGGTAGGTTGTTTTGTAAGAAGTCCAAATAGACCTCGCCGGTTAAGTTCTCCGGCAGCTCAAATGGTCCAATAATTTTCCCATTTACAATGCCGGTCCACATGTTCACTTTAAAGCGATACTGCGATCTGTCTTCTCGCATCAAATGTGGATTTTCCACATGCCACTCATGTAAATTGTGGAGGTTCATGTAACCATCCTTTTTGAACGTTGATTCATCGGACCATATTATTTTGTCCAAGAATCGCGGATCTTCCCTGTGCTTTTGCAACATCGTTTGACAAAATGTAACTCTTTCAGGGTAATCACGAGGTAAAAGACATTACTCGTTGTACGTGGTACGGGTGGAGCTCGTTTTTCTTTAAAATTCGGTGAACGGTACTTTTAGACACTCCTGTCCTCAATTGAATTTCACGTACTGAGGTACTTCGATCTTGTGCGACTTCTTGTAGAACTGTGTCCTCGTAGGGTATGAGGGGTCTTCCCTCACTAGCCATTTGATTTGGAAATCGACCCTCTAAGAGTGACCGGTGAACATTCACAAACACTCGATGATCCGGATAACGCTCAGCGTTTGGATATCTCTCTCGATAAAGTCTAGCTGCAGCACTTGCATTCCATCTGCATTCCCCATAAATGAGGTGCATGTTTGCATACTCTTCAACAGTGTACCGAGATGGCATGGTGGTAGTCACACTTTACAATCACGCGATCAGTATAGTCCAGAAGAAAGCCAGAGTCGTCAGAAACGGTCAGATAACAAATCCAATTCACAAGGCAATCGAGTCCAATACACAAAGCCGTAAGTTGTAAGCACGAAATCAACACGAATACAGAAAGATGCGCAGTAAACGAAGGAGCGTAACGTTCTGCTGCAGTAATGCATATTGTGCTTGTGGGTCACTATTTGGCCAAGATGGCGTCACTATCCGTTTCACTCACACTGGCCTAAGTGGCGTATCTATCCGTCTCACTCATCTTGGTAAAAGTGGCGTATCTATCTGTCTCGCTCACACTTGACTAAAAAGGTCACTATCCATCTCACTCAAACTTTTACCTGAAAATTAGGGACTTAGAGAAAGCCTAACGTGCAATAAAAGCATTTTTTCTGAGTAAAAAGAATTAGCTTAATAACGGGTTTCTTTCGAAAAATGTTTTTTTTTTCTTATTTAATAAATAATCTAGCTAGTATTATACCTTTTTGGAATCCTGACTAAATACGCCAACTTTTAAAGTCACTTGCCGAAATAGCCTAGTACATTTTTTTTCAGTACAGTCAGTTAAAGTTGGGCGATGTAATAATTTTTATTACATGGTGGGGCAAAAAAGTGATATTTTGTTTAAAACTGAGGCAGATGTGTTTTAATTTTAGACTGTAGTTAACAGAAGGGTTATTGAGGATTACACCACAAATTTTTTTTTATGAAAAGTAAAGATTTGTAGTCACAGTACTTAAAAGATCATCACAAGTCGTCAATTTTCTCAAAAAAAAACATTTATGGCAATAATTTGAAAAGTACTTAACTTAGATTTTTTTTGTTATTTTTCTGATAACTCTCACCACCTGGCCTATCAACCATTTTCGGCTTGACGTTGATTTTTGGGACACCCTGTATAGTCACGTGGTACTAAAACCCGCCATACAGATCGACTTTCAGTCCCTAACGTAACGCCCATAATGTATGAAGCGTTTATCAATATTTGAGTTATCTCGTAAAATAATGTTTTTATGCATGTACACCCCTTATACGTTCAGAATTTAATGACAAAACGAAATCTAATAAGTTTTATCTTATTAGAGTAGCTTTATTTATCGCATATTTTGTGAACCCGGAAACCCCGACAAAAAATAATTTTTATTGTTTTATTTTTAATTTTTTCCAAAGTTTTTATATGATGGTATAAAAGCAATGTCACTCCAATCTTAGTTAGACGCAAGTTCCCCATTATTATACTTTCGATAATTTGAGAACAGATGATCAGAGTGGAGTTAGTTCGCTATCATTTTCTCCACTAAAACTACTGGTTTTCACTTCAATCAATCAATCAAGCCATTTATTCAGATACAGTAACATAATTTAAAATCTAATTACTTTACAATTTATTTTATAAATTCATTCATTTTATTCCATTATGTTTGTAATAATACATTTTTGGACTGAAACAATGTCCTTTGTGTCAAAATCAAAATAATTTATTTGTTTAATATGGATAAGTACCTAAAACAGATGTTTTGTACAGGAGAATATCGTGCTCCATATTTTGCCTTGGAGCATACAAATTATAAACAAATTATGTTAAGGTAGCATGCAATGGTAATTCTATAGTACAATATTACATTATGTGAATGTCAGAATAATAAGTTAAAATGTTGTCATGATTTTGCGAAATATATTTAACTTCATACGTAAGTAATAGTCTATTACCCTTCAAACTAGGTACCATCATAATAACAGTCGGATCAGTCACCATTTTATTAAAGAGTCATGGATTGTGGGGTATGTGAACATTAAGTTGACAAGCATTAAATAGTAAAAATATTGAAGGGTAGTTGTAAAAGGAAACGGAAACCCAAGGGGGGGTTTGAAAATGGTTTCACGTCGCACGCTAGCGACGAGAGGCCATTGCGTTCGCGAATATGGTGCCTATCGGATCTCACGAACAAACATCATATTAATGTCATGTTTTAAAAAAAAAGTAATGAAAAAATATATATTCCAAAAAATGTAATTCAGATAATTTGTCTGTTTGCCCTTTGGCAAACTTTTTTTTTTTTTTTACATGGGGAAATCCTCATGGATACCCTGCCGCTGGGAAGCCCTTTGGCAACCTCCTCCAACCTCTCCCACTCCCATCTGACCTGTGTCAACCTTGTCTCGTTTGCTTAGCATGCGCGTTTTGATTATCTCTCGACGTCGAGTGAGAAACTTAGAAGTACTTGCCATGTCGAGACTGTGAGCGTGGTAGCCGAGACTCGAGATGGTCAACAGAGTGCGGCCTTGTGTACCAAAAAGTTGTTATTGCCATATTAAATAAAAGTGTTGTATTTTTGTCTGGCAACCCTGTAAAAATTGTTACCGGTTTTTACTGACAGCGGAACTTCACTCGAAAGTTACGAATTGCGTTTCGTTCCTACGCAAGCAGCTTATCAAAACCATTCATTATTATTAGATTTTTTTAATGAGCACGCTTTACAATAGTAGTACAAAAACGCATTCCTGTCGTTTTCGTTCTGGGGTTTTCTTGTTTTCTTTTTGCTTGGGCCAGCCCAAGTTCTTTTAAAAGATAAATAGTTCTATGCACAAACCCCCAGTTTCTCGTACACTAACACGCTGTTAATCTGCTGTTAACAGCTGTCAATTGACCAAAGTGCATAAAAAAAAAAAACCACTGACAGCTGTTAACAGTAGATTAACAGCTTGTTAGTTTGCGAGAAACCGGGGGTAAGTATGGAAAAAATTCAGAAACGAACATCAAAAAGAAAGTAATACAGCAAGAACACAAAAAACATGAACAAAATTTATGTATTTTCGGTTTGACCAGAATTCTATGGTCTCGAAGCCTTGTCTTCAGTACCTCCGTGGGTACCAGACATGTCTCGGTTGCATATGTCAAAATTAGTGTCTAACTCGGCCGAAATCATCTCGGCAATGCCGCCATGTTACCGGTTGTAGACAAGTCTCGGTCGCGGTCGCCATGCTAACGTCAAGACATCTCGGGCTCGATAGATAAATTGACATTTTTGCATAGAGAAGGGCATTTCTCGAGCGTGGCATGCTAAGTGTACAGGTACCTTTAGCTACCTTTTCTATTTCATTTCATACCGCCATCGTTTGTGTTGCCTGCCAGGGTTTCTTTTTCATACCGCCATCGTTTGTGTTGCCTGCCAGGGTTTCTTTTTCATACCGCCATCGTTTGTGTTGCCTGCCAGGGTTTCTTTTTCATCCTGCCATCGTTTGTGTTGCCTGCCAGGGTTTCTTTTTCATACCGCCATCGTTTGTGTTGCCTGCCAGGGTTTCTTTTTCATACCGCCATCGTTTGTGTTGCCTGCCAGGGTTTCTTTTTCATCCTGCCATCGTTTGTGTTGCCTGCCAGGGTTTCTTTTTCATACCGCCATCGTTTGTGTTGCCTGCCAGGGTTTCTTTTTCATCCTGCCATCGTTTGTGTTGCCTGCCAGGGTTTCTTTTTCATACCGCCATCGTTTGTGTTGCCTGCCAGGGTTTCTATTTCATCCCGCCATCGTTTGTGTTGCCTGCCTGGGTTTCTATTTCATCCCGCCATCGTTTGTGTTGCCTGCCAGGGTTTCTTTTTCATACCGCCATCGTTTGTGTTGCCTGCCAGGGTTTCTTTTTCATACCGCCATCGTTTGTGTTGCCTGCCAGGGTTTCTTTTTCATACCGCCATCGTTTGTGTTGCCTGCCAAGGTTTCTTTTTCATACCGCCATCGTTTGTGTTGCCTGCCAGGGTTTCTTTTTCATCCTGCCATCGTTTGTGTTGCCTGCCAGGGTTTCTTTTTCATACCGCCATCGTTTGTGTTGCCTGCCAGGGTTTCTTTTTCATACCGCCATCGTTTGTGTTGCCTGCCAGGGTTTCTTTACACCTCTCTGGGGAGCCAAGTAGTCGCTGTTTTGCACCACTTGTCTGGGCCTCTCATCATGTGACCTGTCCATTTCCATTTCAGTGATTTTACTCTTTCTGCTATTTCCGGTACTAAGCTTTTTCAAAGTCATGTCAAAGTCAAAGATTTTCATTCACTATAAAAACAAAATGTTTACTTAATGAACGTTAAAGCTGTTAGTTTCACAATTAATAGATTACGCGGAGAAGCAGCTAAAGAAGAAACTCCACATTTATTCTTTTCAAAACAGGTTTGCTTACTACACTAGATACAATCGTCCCTGTTAACATTATTTAAATACCAGACATCCTTGTCTTCCAAATAATCCTTAATGTTATAATAGGCTTTTTTGCACAGAGTATGCTTAATACTTTTTTAAACCGCGTCGGTGGTAACTCTAATATATCTTGAGGAATCTTATTGTAGAACCGTACACAGTGCCCCATTTTTTTCTCTGATACTAGAGCTTTTCACTTACATCTATAGTGGAAGAGCATGATCGCACGCTGCTCCCTAAAGATTCTCATTGGTAACAATTTTAAACAGGGGCAAGTGACTAGATTCTATGTTTTAGACGACGTTGACAAGACTATTTACCTATTCCGTCCCTTTGCCTTGCATTTCAAGAGTGAAATCTATGTGCGCGACATCATTGTCCCTATACATTTCATTATGTAAACTCACGCCTGTATCCCGGAGGGCTAGGCAAAGACCAGGCCTTGCCTCTTGCCACCATCACGACGAACCTCTTTCGCTGCATCAAGGTCGTCCCTATGTCGCCTCTAACCAGATTTTTCCGACCTCACAGAGATCAAGGACCAAATCAAGGAGATATCGAAGAGTATGGACCGGCGAGGGTCCATTGACGAGGTCCTGATCAAGACAGACGCCGGGAAGCAGGCGGAGAGCAAGGTCCGAGAGTTGGAGACGGAGCTGATGGCCCATGAGAAGACCTGCAAGGCTCGGGAGAAGACCTTAACGCCTATCTATCATGAGGTAGGTTTTACAGTAGGGTTGGCAAGGTCTGGGACCTGGAGACTGGAGGAAAGCCTCACAAGTCCATTGACGAGGTCTTGATCAAGACAGACGCCGGGAAGCAGGCGGAGAGCAAGGTCGTTGAAGAGTTGGAGACGGAGCTGATGGCCCATGAGAAGACCTGCAAGGCTCGGGAGAAGACCCTCACACTCATATATCATGAGTTAGGTTTGAGGGTTGGGGACTGGAGGAAACCCTCACAAGTCCATTGACGAGGTCTTTATCAAGACAAACGCCGGGAAGCAGGCGGAGAACAAGGTCCGAGAGTTGGAGACGGAGCTGATGGCCCATGAGAAGACCTGCAAGGCTCGTGAGAAGACCCTAACGCCCATATATCATGAGGTAGGTTTTACAGTAGAGTTGGCAAGGTCTGGGCGCTGGAGACTGAGGTGATTGCTCATGTGAAGACCAGCACGGCTTGTGAGAAGACCCTCACACCAAAATATCATGAGCTACGCTGTTCAAATTGGTTATACAATACAGTAACATCTCTAACACTATAAATGTGTGTCTGTAAAGAAAATATTATCTTGTCTTCATCATCATCAGCCATTTGACGCCCACCGCAGGACACAGGCCTCCCTCGCGGTTTTCCTAAGCATGAAGGGTTTTGCCATAATTGCCACACTTGGCAGGCGGGTTTGCGATCGCAATATGCGGTTGGAATCTCCGGTATCTTGTGTTATAAATCCGAAAATAAGGTGTTTTCTTTTGCTATCGGAAAACTTGAAAATCGTGAAAAATTTATCAGTTATTCCATACTAAAGGTGCCGTTGTTAAATGTATGTAACAGCTTTCATTTTTTTTCGCGATTTTGAATTGTTCCACCTGAGTGCTAGAAGTTGCCAATCAGTGTAATCACCGTAATGTCGTCACATATCAAAATCAAAATTTTTTATTCAAAGTAGCACAGAAACTGCGACTTAATGAACGTTACAAGTTAAACTAGGTGTCCATTTCAAAATCTAGATAATTTTGGAGAAAAAATGTACAAAAAAACTCCAAACTTAGTCTTTTCAAGTCCTTAATTTACAGGATTTATATAAATGTTCTAAAACTCATGCATTGAACTGGCTTTAATTCCAGACATCATTGTCATCTAAATAATCTTTAATGTTATAGTAGCTTTTTTGGCACAAAGTGTGCTTCACACATTTTTTGAACCGCGTTTCTGGCAAGCTTATTATATCCTCGGGGATCTTATGTGAGCACGCGTGGTGATTAAGCCCACAAGCTCTTTGATGGAAGGGCTATGCCTGACAGTGGGACGTATATAGGCTGCATTATGGTGATTTGGTTACTTGTTTAGTAAAAGTTAGACATGATAACATTATATTTTTTGTTGCAGATCGCTGTGCAGTTCGCTGAATTGCACGACACAGCCGAAAGAATGCTCGAGAAAGGATGCATATTTGTAAGTACACCTTGATAGTTTCTATAACAATGCCGTAGTAAATACATACATAAACGCACGCCTGTATCCCCGAGGGGTAGGCAGAGACCAGGGACTGCCACTTGGCACGATCCTGACAGATCACTTTCGCTTTCTCAACATTCATTAGTCGTTGCATGCTCGCACGCCGGTTTCGGGTTCTTTAAATTAGATGCCTTGGTACGAAAAAAATAAGTTAGTTGTGCTTGGGCCATTTTTAAATGGAGTAGGCTTTTATAAGCCCATTCGGATATTGCAAAATGGCACATGTCAAAAAATACGATATTTGTTTTTTCATCGAAACAGTATGAAAATTAAGTCGCAATAGTATACACAGCTAATGAAACAGAGAATTACGATGTCTTGCACGTGTGATATAATAACATTTTTATACAATTTCGATGAAAAAACAAAAATTGTATTTTTTGACATGTGACATCTTGCAATATGAACGATGGTTATACGTCCCACTGTAGGGCACAGGGTTTCTCGCAGAGAGATAGTATGGGCTCAATCACAACGCGTGTCCGCTGCGGATTGGCGATTTCAAGCGCTGAAGTATGTGAATAGCTCAGACACTCAGGTTTCTTCACGACGTTTTCCTTCGACGTTAGCGAGTGGTATCGCTACTATAACTTCACAAATGTACGTGACTTAGAAAACAAACAACAACATGCCCGCACCGGGCACCGAACCTGGGTCTCGCTTCCGAGTCCGATGTTCTAGCCACTAGGCTGCCACCGCTCTCTCTCACGCCGGCGCCCGGCGCCCTACAGTGGGACGTCACGGGCTGCTTACGTATGTACGCTTCGATAACGTCGTCCACCGAACCCAGGACATAATCCCGTGGCGCGAGTCCCGGCGGCTGCTGCACTGGCGGCTGCGCCGGCTGCTGCGGCAGCAAGAGCAGGAGCGGCGCGTGGCGGCCGCCGCGCGGCACGGGCCCGCGCTCGACCAGGGCGCCGCCGCCGCCACGCTGCGGAGGTGGTTCGCCGAGGACCAGGGCGAGACGCAGGTTGGTCCACCATCACGGGGGCGCCAAAGCCGGGGACGAAATGGGTTTGGGGCCAGAATACAGCGCTGATTGGGCTCGGGGTACTGAAATGGGACACTAATTAGACTGAGGACTGGATTGATACACTAAATAAGATTGGGGCACTAGAATACTACAGTGATTAGTCTTAGACACTGATTAGGCCTGGGGTCCGCGATTAAGGCACTAATTAGGCTTGGAAAGACAGAATATGACATTGGGCTTGAGGCACTACAACAGACGCAAACTTGACGCGAGACCCAAGACTACACTAGACAGATTAACTAGGCTTGCAATCGAGTTGGATCAAGGATCAATTTAGGCTGGTAGCAAGAGAATTACGGATCAGACTAGACTCGATGTGCTACAAGACGGGTTTGACATCACGCGAGCATTAACATTGGGAAATGGTTTGGTTTGGGGCAAGAATAAGACACTGATTAGGGTTGGGGCACACAGAAAAGTCAGTAATTAGAGTTGGGGCCCATGAAAAAGACATTAATTAGGCTTGGGGCAGTAAAATATGACACTGGTATTAGATTTGGAGCACACGAATATGATACTAATTAGGTTTGCAGCAAGAATAAGACACTGAAACTTACTTAAACCAAGATACCGATCTTTCCGGGAAGAAACGGTGATTACGATACACCATGTAGAAGAGGCTCTAACCGGGCGTCTCCCTGCTCACTCTAACGCTACTTTCCCTTTCAGTCCCACCAATGGGAGCACGACAACGAAACTGTCTGCGAATGGCTGGAGGCGCAAGCTGAGAACGACGACTCTCTGCTGAACCAAAACTTGCGAGCCATACAGCAGGACAATATATTGCAGAATGTGAACTCACTGGTTATGGTGAGTTTGATTCTCTCTCTCTCTGTCTCTCTATCTCTCTCTCTATCTCTCAATTGGACTGAGACAAAAAGACTGTAAATGGCCTGACGTGCAAGGAGAGAACGACGACTCTCTGCAAAACCAAAACCTGGGATTCATCCGGCAGTATAAAATATTGCATAGTGTTAACTCGCTGGTTATGATGAGTTCGTCTCTATTCCTTCTATTTCTTTCTCTCTCTCCGTATAAAACTTCCGGACCATTATAGTTAATTAATTAATCTTTGCATTTCAGGAATTAACACCGTCTCAACGCGGCGAGTTCATACGCAAGCTCTCGGCGCTAGACATCTAACACACTCCAGCACAATAGATAACAAATTGCAAATGAACAGACAAACTGGCTGTAGATTCGTATTTATTTATTTTTCTATTTAATAAATAGACAAAATGTATGAGAGTTGTCGGGACTAGCGAGGCCTAGTTTGCAGTCAGACGAAACGTCACCACCATTTTTGTTCTGTGGTAAAACAATGAATTTCACTTGTCCCTCAAATGGTAAGCCATATTCTAGTAAAACTTTCGTAAGCACACCACGTTAATTAAGTTAATTCCGGAACGACTCAATTGAATTTTTGTCGGAAGAGTCCGACCAGGTTTCGCTCTGATTCGAAGAGCTTAATTAGGCTAGTAAGGGTAAGGCATTGTTAAATTGAACACAGGGTGTCACAGAACTGTTCCACATGTCGGGAGAGTACTTTAAGTATTAAAAATTGTTACAGTTAAAAAAACCAGGGTCTCTCTTTGATCCTCTTTTGATAAATTATAAGTTACCAACTTTTACACAAAACGCAATGTCTTGCCCTGGTACCCTGTGTTACGGTGACCAGGCAACGATATCACGAACATGGAAATGCACCCAGACTGAGCCCATTTGTACAAATCAAGTACAGCGGCTTCCAGTGGGAGTCGAACCCGCGACCTCTGTCAAACAGCAAAAAAATTCAAAACTTTTCATCGTTGCGCAGAAACTGTGTCCTTAATAAACAAAGAAAGGAGACATTTATTTAAATGCCACAGAAACACTGAATAAACAAATAATTCGTGTGTAAAAATGTAATGACTTCTTCCTTCAGTACATGTCTTACCTTCAAGTAGTTGTGGGACACCATGTAACACATGGATTTAAACACACACGGCCTTATTTATAAAAACACGATTCCTCTAAAACTCTGTTTGTTTGATCTGTGGCTACATCTTTTACTTGTAAAATCTCCACCACAGACTATTTTGATCGGCGTTTTTGAAATGTTTTAAGGAATCGAGTTTTTTTATGGTTGGATATATTTTATATATTTAACTATACTTTAGAAGTTAACTTGTGCTGTAGGTTTTGTATTAAAAAAAAAATATAAAAAAAATTAAAAATAATTTTAAATAAGGCCGAAGATGTTTTCTTCTTTTGAGAGCAACCATCCAACCAACTTTTGTTATGATGTAATTTGGTGGTTATTAGAATTTGAAATAATTGCAAATCAGGCTTCGCTAGGCTTAATAGTAATGGGTTTACATATAAAAATGCATATGATTATCTGTATAAATTGTATTTAATCGAATATAATTATTGAGAGGAATGTTGTTAAAGGTTGAATGCGATATTTTTTTAATTAAATAAAATTTACCAATGGTGCACTGCTAGGCAGACAATTTGATCACGATAAGGCATTTCTAAAGATATCTATGACGAAATTTGACCGTCCTATATGTATCTGTATTTATCTTTTTATACGGGTTGCATCAAATGTACCAGGGAGGATTTTCTCAAAAATTTTGACGTGAAACGTCTTTCAGTTCGGTAAGGGGTTATTTGCTAAAGCCCCCATGCAACGAAAACATGTCGCCTCGGTGAGGGCTGTAATTCTGTAATTATGTGTCGTGTGCAATTCATTTATGTGTCGTTGAGTAGAGCAAAGCAGCCATTACTCAGATCCTCTCGACTCGTGCCGCTAGATGGCGCCGCCAGTGCCGCGTAACGTGATACGCAGTTTGAGCTACAAGTTAACGCCCACATAAGTGGGTCTATAAAGACGACGCGGCCCCACCCGCTTTTTACTTTACGGGGGCTACTAGGAAGTTACAAAAGAAAAACAGCTGGCCTTTGACTTTCAAATATACAAATACAATAGTTATTTGTTATGCAAGGCTGCAAAGTTAATTTTTGGCGCGAGTACCTTGTATTAAAACCTGAGCAAGCGAAGGATTCTAGGATTGAGCCACGAGCGAAGCGAGTGGTTCAAATATAGAATCCTGAGCGTAGCGAGGGTTTCAAAGGTACGAGACGCTAAATAACTTTGCTGCCGAGCGCAACACACAACTTTTCACCTCACTAAAGCGAGGAAAATGTTAGGTCCAAGAAAAACAGTTTTAATAAATATTAAATTACTGTTTATTTATTTCAAAAATTAAAAGTAAAATTACTACAATTGGTAATATTGAAAGTTAAAGAAAATTTTAAAGTTTTTTTTTAAATCAAATTTTCTTGCCGGCCAGTGCGATTCTTTAAATGAGGCTGGCGCATGACATGAAATAAGTATTTGCATTTCAATCATCAATGGACTGGCTGCAGAGAATATAAACTATTACGAAACCAATGAGGTTCTACCTATATATATGTAATTTATTGTACGAAACCTTTATTGAATAAAAATATTCGAATTTTAAAAACACTTTCCACGCTAGCGGATAAAGTGCGATTTTCCACGCAGATTTCGAATGATAAACATAGCTTTTACGAGCTAGTGAGGTGAAAAGTTCTTTATTCGTTTTCCACTACATCTTAGTCTAGGTACATTGACGGTATCTACTTGTAAGTATAAAAATACCTGTGGACACAATGGATTAGCTTCTCCTTTTTCGGAACAATGTGGAGACTTTGTTACACCCTGTATATTTTCCTTCCTTAAGAGCTATCAAAATGCTTACACATTCCAAATCCCTCCTTAAAAAAAATTTGTTGTGTCTTGTAATACAGTAGAATTAAAACTTTTATTTACTTTTTATAAAAACCTAACCGAGCTAAGGGTTATAAAACCAAAGTTTTAAAAAATAATTCTCGAATAACACAATAAATTTAACCTTAAAATGCTCCTGTTATAGTTTTTATATAAATTTGGTTCATTAATCTGGGGTCCACAATTTCTTTTTACTAGAAATACTTTTTTTATGTAAATATAGGTTATTATTATAAGCGTTGAATTGTGTTTTGACTGGTTTCCGAGCGAATACACAAACTATAAGTGAATTTAGAAGTTCCGAATACGTCACCTGTAATAGGGCATGGCTAGCATGAATAATTCATTAGCTTTCGACTTTATTTCAAGGCTATAAGGTTCAATTTAAAGTTGTAACTATTATGACATAGCCCTGTTAAGGGTAAGCTTACGAAACGGGTCGTCCGTTAATCACGTGATGTTTTCTTAGCAACTTTTTAAACCTGGAGAGGTTTTTGACTAACAAAATATCTTAATGATTTTTAGAATATTATCTTTTATTGTCACTGAAAGATCGAATTCGAAACGAGGTGATCCGACAGAGAACCAGTCACCGACATAGCCCACCGAATCAGCATGCTGAAGTGGCAGTGGGCCGGCCATATCACCCGAAGAACTGATGACCGATGGGGTAGACGAGTTCTTGAGTGGAGACAGCTTTGACGTTCATTAAGTAAACATTTTGTTTGTATAGTGAATAAAATTTTTTGACTTTGACTTTGAGACCGCGGATCGGTAAACGTAGTGTAGGACGTCCTCAGACTCGGTGGAGCGATGATCTTCGCAGGGCGGCTGGCAAGAGCTGGATGAGAGTAGCCGAGGACCGTGCTCAGTGGCGTGCAATAGGAGAGGCCTATGTCCAGCAGTCGACAAGCGTAGGCCGATAATGATGATGACGATGATCATCATCATCATCATCATCGTCTTTAAGTACCTGTCTCTATATTATGTTTAAATACAATTTAATCTGGAAAAATTAACTGTAATATGTTCAGACAAAAATTGGTTCAGAAATCGCGCGTTCCACGAAAAAATTAATACACGTGAGATGTCACTATACCCCACTATACCCAAAATATCACATGGAGGAAGGGGGGAGCCCCCTTCCTCCATGTGATATTTCGTGATTTTTGGGACCCCCCGCATTTCGAGTCTCACGTGACTAATGGACGATCCCTATGGTGGTAGTAAGTGGTGAACGCGTCACCTTTTTTATACTCTCCCTTCGACTGTAGTTTACCTATTCGATCGTTTTAAGCACGACTAGTTTGAGAAAGGGATTGGATAGCTATTTATCTTGCTCACACAATACACAAACGCGAACGCTGAATTGGTATCGTTGTCAAACGTACACTTCTCTGTTACGTAATTACTATTATTGTTATGTAAGCATGTTTGTCGCAGTAAATCATTCATTCATTCGTTCATTAGTTCGTTCATTCATGCTAGAGGCAAAAAGATACCCACTCCCTTTCTTTAATTGTCAGTGCTGTGCGAGGATTTACGTAAGTGGATTCTTAAATTCTTAAAATCAAATCGTGGTTGTATTTCTGAAAGCAAACAAATGTTATTCGAAAAATTATGTTGAAATTTCCTGTTTGTGTTCTTGTGTAGTATTTTTTAATTTATTATTACTCACTAAGGGCGTTACGAACAAATAACTTGCTCAATTTTGTTCAATATTACCTGATTTGTTTAATAAGATATTACAATTTAATTTCCTAAATGTGATACAAAGCTTTCTGTAGCGAGCTTTTACGGTGTTATTTCCAAGAACACGATTCCTCTAAAACACTCCCCAAGCGCATTTCAAATAGTCTCTGGTAAATGTTTTTCCCGCCTGCCAAGCGTGGCCAAGGTGGCACAACCCTTCATGGTTATGAAAACCACGAATTAGGTCTATGTCCTGCAGTTGGCGTCAAATGGCTGATGATGATGATGATGATGAAATGATTTCCCTTTACCACGTACTAATTGAACTGCATTTAGGAGTGTTTCAAGGAATCGTGGTTTTTTATAAATAAGACTGTTAGGAATTAAGGTGGAGTTCGGATTTTTCTGCTTTCAAACTTTTCAGTTGAAAATAAGATTTTTTCACGTGGAACTTTTTTTAGTTCGGTAGTAGGGGTCACTTGCCAAAAACCGCACGCGACGAAGACATGTCGCCTCGCGCGAGGGCTGTAACTCTGTAACTGCGTGACGTGCCGTGACGCGTAGCGTTGAGTAGAGCAAAGCAGCCATTACTCAGATCCTCTCGACTCGTGCCGCTAGATGGCGCCGGTGCCGCGTAACATGATGCGCACTGAGCTCAAATTTGACGCTTACAGTCGTTTCGCGTGACATCCGCTTTTTCAAAACAAACCAGGTACATATTTTAATTTTCGGTGCAAATGGCATATTCTTTTGTATGTTTGAATGTAAAGGTGATTGTTCTATAGTTTTATATTTAAGAATCTATCTCGAGTAGCGACGGAATTAAACAGGCTGTTTATTTTTCACTTATTCGTGTTTTATTTTCATTCTATCAATAATGATGCGATGTTTAAAATAATTTGTTTAGTAGTAGGTACTCATAACTTACGATGATGTTGACAATAATTTTTGCAAGTGTTGAACTCTCTGAGATATTAACGTCCCCTTAAATCTATGGAATAATATCAAATTAAAATACTATCCATGAGACACCCCACCGGTTCCCGAATAGAGAATATCATCAAAATCATCATCATCATATCCGTGTGGCGCTGGATTAAGGATAGCGTCACTCCATTTCCTACCGTGGATGTCGTAGAAGGCGACTAAGGAAATCAATTACCAGGAGACGGGCAGCAGCGTCTTCCTGAGATTCCAACCGCATACTGCGATCGCCAACCCACCTGCCAAGCGTGGCGATTATGGCATCATGGTTAGGAAAATTGAGAATATCGCTAAGCAAGTTCTTAATTTTCTGTACTTAAATGCTTTTTTTTGTGTCACTCGTTAACCTAATGGAGCCCCTTGACACCACCGCAACCCGGGGCTCGCTAAAAAAAATAATAACAAAAATACAAAATATTTATTACCACAGCAACATTTTTACATGAGCAATACTCGGCGGGCCCCGTACTAGGTAAAACCTGTATCACAGACGCCCAAAACAATTTCTTCAAAGAGACAGTTGTACGAGAAAAACATTTAAAAAATTTAAAACAAACATGCAATTGTCGTTATGACGTTAAGTAAACTAAAACTTATTTGAAAAACAAAATCAAGAATGTTACCGCAACGAAACGGGGAGTAAAATATACATGAATATAATATGTGCAAAATGAATGTGAATACATAATACAAACACATACCAACACTGTTGGAAAACATCGTGAGGAAACCTGAGTGCCTTGGCGCTTGAAATTGTCAAAATCCGCGGTGGGCATGTGTTGCGATTAAGCCCAAACTCTCTGAGAGAAGCCCAATGCCCTGCAGCGGGACGTACATTGGCTGCATTATTTATTTATTTTTTAACTTGAGGTTGCAGCAACTCAATTGCCTTCACATGTTGCTTACTTTTTAAATCTGTTGCTTGCATAAGCCAAAATGTCGGTAAGACTTTTGATGAGGCAATACATGATTTCTTATTTACTCTTAGACCGTTAGTTAAACTGGAGCTTTCTTCTCGAACCAGACCACGAAAGTTCGGATCTGTGTGGGTCTCAGCGTAACCAGGAACTCTTGTTCGCTCTCTTCAGTTCCCTCGCCATTGCGATGGCGCCTCGCACTCAACCTCGCGCGAGTCGTCTCAGCTTCTCGCTTATCGTCAGATCTGTGGGAAACGCGTCGCAGTTTTAACACTGACCGTTATACTCGCAATACCTTACAGGGCTTAAGAGGTCGGCGCGAAAGTGAGGGTAAAATCCCCTGCATGTAAAAGTTGAGACAGCGATATGTCGCAAGGAAGGCGCTCTGGCCCAATATCACTAATAGGTTGTTGGTTAAGCCTTTTGTAGTTTATGTAGTTTATTTTGTTTGCTGGAAGAAATCTTTTACAGAGAAAAGCGCGCCTTTGTACATGTTATTTCATATGTAATGTCCTGTTTGTCTTGTGTGCAATAACTACGTATAATAAAGTATTACGCACACCAAATCCTGAACAATTCCAATCGCTAAAATCGCAATGAAATGGGGCCCAGAGATACGAAAATAGTACATTGTTACCCTAGGAGTGAAAGTCTTTCACCCGAAGTAAACACTGTGCTTTTCATTACGAATGTAAGCGCCCTTGCACCATCCCACTCATCATCATCATGATTCAGCCACAAGAAGTCCACTGCTGGACATGGGCCTCCTCCATGGATATCCAAAGAGACCGGTTGGAAGCGGCCTGCATCCAGCGTCTTCCTGCCACTTGGATGAAGTCATCTGTCCATCTTGTGGCTGGTCGTCCTACGCTGCGCTTGCCGATATGTGGTCTCCATTCGAGAACTTTTCATCCCACTAACCCGGGGCTTACTCGGTTATAACGGTTTAACGGGTTAACCCAGTGTCAAATTGTACTGGTAACCATGGCAACTCCAGGTGTAACCGGTTAACCCCGGGTTAGTGGGAGTGGGAGCAAGTGGCGCTAAGGAAAGTAAAAATAAAAACATGAATTGGCTAAAATGTTAAATACATCTCTGCTATACGGAAGTGGTAATAAAACTCTACAACTGGAAAAAAAAACGAATGAAGATCGGATTGCCGCTTTCCTGCCTTTTTTTCTCATCGCTGGCTAGCTGAAACTTGAAAAGTTGAAACATGGTTCAAAAGAAATTTGTAAACTGAATCTAGTTTTTTTTTTAATAATTTGACAGCTGTCAGTTGAAAACGATTCTCCCTAGGGCTGAAAAGTATTACTTTCAACCCGCTTCTCCGGCAACTTCAGAGCTATTTTCCGACTATGAGTAATGAAAATTAATGCATGCATCAGCTACTCGCACTTACGACTTTTCACATCTCTCTACCTCTGTTACATCTCACCTTTTTCTCCTGATCTTGAGATCATCGTCCTCATTCTGTCTCTTCCTCCGAATGAAGACCTCCTCATCATCAACCCTGGTATCTGTCACGATCGGGTTGGGCGGTCCACCGGCCGTGTAGTCCTCTAAGCCGCGGTCGGCGCCGCGCTGGCGCAGGCGGGAGCGCTGCGTCGCTTCTGAGGAGTTTACTTTGGGCTTGTAGGTATAATATGTAAATGTGGCTACAGTTTGAACGATCAGCTAAAAAGTACGATTTTAACAATAACAGTGAAACATAGTCTGGTGATAATTTATTTTTTGGTCAGCAATAAAATATTTTCTGTCAGAAAATACAAAATGCAGAAAATTACAAATTGATCAGTGGAAATTTTTTTGAATTGATCAGAAGAAAATGCCGAAATGTTCAGTAGAAAATTTCAAATTCATCAGCAGCAATTTGAAATTTTCAGTAAATTACAAACTGACCAACTTTAAAATTGTTTTAAGTAAAACTGAGTACGTGATTTATTATTTGTTTAATTTTTATTGATGTTTAATTTATTTGCTGACCACGTGTTGCTACCTTTTTATTTATTCTGCTGAACAGAATAATACCAATCTGACCAACATGAATTTATTTGCTAACCATTTATGATGATATTTGACCAATTATTGCTGCTCATTTATTGATGTTGCTGACCAAAATAATTGTTAGCTGACCGATAAAAAACCTTTTTGCTGGTTTTTATTGCTGATCAAGATATGATGCTAATACATGATTACCGTTAATAACAATTACTATTTGATTAATTATGATTACTGACGGTAATCACGTATAAGCAAACTAATTAATAATTTCTTCGCTTATACGTGATCAGCGTTAGTTCCCCAAATATTACTGTAGCATTTAGGAAGGTCTACCTTTGCTCCACTCCAGCTCTTCTTCGGACTCGGAGCTAGTCCTCTTCGTGCGCCCGATCTCTTGCCTAGACGCCTTCACCCCAATCTTCTCTGTGACAACTCCATCCTTCTTGCTAGTTCTCTGCCTACGACTCTTAGTGTCAGTTTTGCATGCAGGTCGCTGCCTCCTAAGCGCAGGTCTTTTCAGCTTCTCCGCAATAGGTTTCGTAATGGTGTCAACGTAGTCTTCAGAGCTGCCAGAGTCGGTGTTCGTTCGGGATGTTCGATCGTAAGGGTTGCTTTTATAGTACATTTCGTAGATAGACTTGGTGATGTCGTCGTCTAAGGAAGGCGCGTACGCGCCTTGTGTTGTGGCAGCGCCTGTGAAAGGAGTATTGGGTACAAACTAACACAGCCGACACCGCATCAACATACATAAATTTTTCACTTTTCCATGTGCACTTACCAGTTTTGCCCTTACGTTTTCGCGTAAACCTTTTCCTGCTACTCCGTTTCAAATTACCCGAGAAGTCTTCCTCTGAGGACGCGATCTCGTCGCTAGCGTAAATGTAATCAATCGATTGGAACCTTTTCCGCTGTAGGTTACAGTGACGTTTCGATGGAAATAAAGGAGCTTCGTAGCGGGTCGTTGTTGCTATGGAATGTTTATTCAAGGAAAGGTTGGAGATATGCTGTTTTTCGCTCTGTATCGATCTCGGGATTTGAATACGCGATTCATTGATGCCGAATCTTGAGTTATCCTCAGAGGTCCTGTTTATTATGTTATCCTGGATGTCATCAGTGGTGTTGGAAGACCTTTTACGTCTTTTGTACTTCTCCGAGTAGTTGTAATAGTCCCCAGCGTCTTTCGTGCGTCGGACTTGTTCACTGGCGTCGAGTTTCTTGTCCTCGTTGAAGAATTGGTCACCTGGATCGAAAATAATTATATCCTGTACTTTAACATTTTCTGAGTGTTAAAAGTTGGTCTTTTAACACTCAGAAAATGTTAAAGTCTGATCCAAAATACGTCCTTGCAAATTGTTATAAATATTTCTGGGTTCTTTTTATTTTTTATGTAATTCATCATCATCAACCCATTATGTCCCCACCAAGGGGCACGGGTCTCTTCCCTGAGGAAGGTATAGGCCATACTCCACCACGGGGGCCAAGTCCGGATTGGTATGGTTTATGTAATTACCTACAATAAACTGTTCTCTATAAGTGATATTGGGGTCCTTTTTTGAATAGGTTATATCTACTAGGCATTATGTTTTCGTGCTTTGTGGATTCGTCGTTGGTCTTTTAACATCATGTGTAAGAAATAGTTACGAGGAAAAAAGTATTGGTGGACAACTGGACGTGCATTTGTACAATGGCTGAGTCTACAGAGTATTTTTTGTAATGTGGATTTTTATAGGTTCAACCACGTTTTGTTTATTACCATCTTTCAAAGCCTTGGGGTCATCGCCGTAGTCTACATTGTCCTCAGGTGCTATTCCGTCACTGCCTCCACTATACACGTATCTGGAATCAGTTACAGTCATAATGATGATGTTGATTCTTGACTCATTCTTGACGATAATGATGGAAAATATACTGACCACGTTGTGAACTCACCTAGTGCTCCAGTCCATCTGGCGCGCCTCATCGAGCCACTGGTTGGCTGCTAGAGTCGTCTCTCGGATCCTCCTAATCTGCAGCGTCATGAAAACCTTCCGAAGGTCGATGGTGGTATGCTGGCTCCGGGCTGGGCCGAAGTCTGCGACTGTTGGGAATGAAGACCTAGTATCAGTAGAACCCTCGCCTCACATGAGGTCTTGGGTTTGAATCTCAGATCCGTGTACCTATGACTTGGATTTTCTAAGACATTTGTTGATCAGCAATAACAATACCGCTCGCTAACGGTAAAGGAAAACATCGTGAAACTCACAGGTAAAACTTACTGTCTTTCTTATAGATTAAGCCAACTAAGCTGGAACGATGGTACAGGTGTTGGGTAAGCATAAAACATCTCAAAATATAGAAAGAAAGAAAGAGGATATTTATTTAAATTGTCACAGAAACACAAAGTAAACGTAAAGGTACAAAAAAAAGACACAAACGTCAACAAAACAGAGATAAAACAAAACAATTGTGAAGAGAACATGTGAGGCATATAGAGTCAAAGGCAGCCGGGCACCATACAGTAATACAGTAGCACCCAGCCACCTCGGACCCCAAACGCCTCAGGTGCCTCCGTGACAACAAAAAGGGGCTTCTACTCAGCATACTTTGCCGGTGTGTGCCAGATCCTACAGCGGAGTGCATCCTATGTTTCGTAACCCTTCGGCTCCCGGTTCTTCGGCAGATGTGACCAGCCCACTGCCATTTTAACTTGGTAATCGCTGGTAACTGCTCCTACTTCAAGTTCTTAAAAGTTTTTAACATTTATTAGCAGCCCCGGTAGCATGAACCCCAGTAATGCTACCAGGGTGGCTCTACATGGGTCGGTTAGACACGATTTGGAGCATTAGATTCACTAATAGGCGTAACAACTTCGGCCACGTCGTTACTAGCACCAGATGAGACAAAGGTCAAGTGTGACCGTGTCTTAAAGACTTCACATACGGCAGCTATAATGTAAAGATGCATATTATAGCACGATACATCTCACTAAATCTTTCCATAGAAATCGTCAGGAGACCACACACGACAGCTATAGGTAATGTATATTTTTAAATCTTAAGCGATACGAAAATATAGGTACATTTATAGCTTAGCAGCTGGAAAGTGAGACGTATATCAATGGAATAAAGGGAAAGATACATTACATTGACTGTTGTTTAATATGACTTAAAGCTATACATCCGGATGTAATGTAGGTACTCTCTCCCTAAGAGAAGGCCTCTGCCCTACACGGGGACGTATATAGGCTGCTTATGTAATATGCATGAGGCAGAATCCAATACCTATTATTTAGTTCAAGCGCAGTCGCTTTGATTATATTTTGTTAATTATCAGTGTGCTGCAGTGTTGCCAGAGCCTACTCAGCCCAGGTTGCCATTTGTAGGTTCAAATGTTGCCATCGGAAACCAAAGGTTGCCATTAGAAAAAATGTGTAAAAAAAATTCTACGCGTTTTCACTTTATTAATATTAAAATATTTATACCTATTGGGTACTGTTTATTGCTCTGCATTTTGGTTGATAAAAATTTAAGTCCAAAAAATCCTGTTTTCCAAAAATGTTAATCCTTTTCGTTAATTAATCATTAATTCCATAAATTTTTTTATATTCATATTTAAAAAAATATTATATGTAAGTGCCCATGCATTTTACATGCCGTGTGTGAAGCGCATTAGGTGAAAAAACTTACATTTCTGGGAGTTGTCTTGGGTGTTCTCGAGCCGGAGCAGCACCGAGCCCGCCTTCCACGGCTCCAGCGTCAGGATCTCGACGTGGCGGGGCAGTGCATGCGGCCTTAGTGCTGAGAACTGCGACATGATAACACACGACGTGACGCTCTGGTGTCTGGGGCGAGACACACAAATGGGACGTGGGGCGAGGGCGCGGTAAGATGTATAGAGTCACAGACCAAGGGCGACCGCAGAGCAAGGACTGTGGTCTGTGACTCTAGACATCTTACCGCGCCCTCGCCCCACGTCCCATCTGTGTGTCTCGCCACTCAGGCTTTGCGTAAAACTTCGGTCACACAGAGCGACTATTCGCTGCGAGTAGATTTACTCGCCGCAAGTTGAAGTCGCCGCGACTAAAATTGATCATGTTCAATTTTACTCGCTGGGACTACGCGCTGACAGTCAAAATTCTCGTAGAACTCGCTGCGTGTAAGACGACGAATTGTTGCTGTGACAATTTTTCGCGGCGAGTGCACTCGCAGCGACTAGTCGCTGTGTGTGACCGAAGCATATTGGGCGCGTTAGCACCGTGCTCAGGCTCATTTATATAATTTATTTATTCAATTTTTAGGAAAACCAGTGACTAAACTAATATAATTTTACAAAGCCGAGATAAAAACAGACAGCTATTAAAAGTTTCCACAGTTAGGTAAGTATACCTAACTATAAAGAACAATTTTAAAAAACCTATTTTAGGCTAAAAATTCCACCCACGCCGGGATTTGAACCCGCGACCTCTGGCTAACTGTGCCAGCGCTCTCTCAACTGAGCTAATGGGCAAGTGCAGGCATCGGCGAAATTTCTTACCTCTTTGCAAACTTCTTTGTATTACGTACAGACAGCGACACCTAGCTGAAGTAATTTACATCACTTGCAGCCCCGAGCACCCACTTTTTATGCAGTTAGTTTTTACATCGGAATGATATCGCTGTACCCACATTATTATATTCTTTAAAAAATGTCCTTAGCACGGATTAGTGCAAGAAAAAAAAAAATAAAGAACAATGTTACATAATATATACAATCGATTATTTTACAACCAATTCATTAGCAAGATTGGAAAATAATTTTGATAGGAGACATCTGACCGCAGTTATGCTACCAGACTTAGAATAAGTCTATATCGACTTCCCTCCCCGACGAGTTGAAAAGATTGCGGGTTCGCCATAGAAAATAATTCTGACTATAATTAGTTCAGACCACCGATGAATGAAAATATATAACAATGCGCAAAGGTTAATTTTCATACTTAAAGGACGTTTTCGGTTCACATCATCACTCGTTACCCGCTTGTTCCGAACGTTGCTCCACTTTCTGCGGCTGATCTTGTCCCCGCTGGTGAGAAAGGCCCAGGGCTCCAGCTTCCAGCGCCGCGCCGCCGCCGCCACGCGCCCCGTGAAGCTCTGCTCCTCCTCTGTTTAATTAGGTCAATACTTTATTAAATAAAGAAAGAAGAAACTAGCTGTTTGTTAATTATTTTAAAAAGAAGGAAAACACATTTATTGTAACACTAGCTGTGCCCGCGACTCCGTTCGCGTACATTTCGATTTTTACGAAGCAGCATTTGTATGGGGGCCACGTCTTATCATAACTAGAGCTAGAATTTAAATAGCCTATCCTGTGTCCCAGATGTCTATATGTTTTTATACCAAATTTCATCAAATTCGGATAAATGGTTTAAGAGTTATGGAGGAACATACATACATACATACACACATACAGAAAAAAATTCTAAAAATCGTGAAATTAGTTTCAGTATCATATATTGAGCCTATAAACACAATATCTCTGAAAACAAACTAACTTACTCCATGACCGACCCTTACAGATTTATTATTAGTATAGATAGATATAGATAGAAGATAACATAAACTCACGCCTGTATCCCAGAGGGGTAGGCAGAGACCAGGGACTGCATGCACGTTCGTTGTATACAACGTAATACTCCTGAGTAATTTTAGTGCAGGCGTGAATACGAAATGATAAAAAAAATCGGCCAAATGCAAGTTAGACTAGCGCATCGAGGGTTCCGTGCCATCATAAGAATAATATTAGGTACTACGTGTTTAGAAAAAAAATTGTGATATAAATTACTTCAGATGTCCGTACGTAATACCAAGGGGTAATACAGAGAAGTTTGTAAAGAGGTTCGAAATTTCGCCGATGCCTGCACTTGCCCATTAGCTCATTTGTGTGGAAGAGATTTCTATTGTAAATAAAAGATCTGTTTACTTTTGTTTTGATAACAGAGTTTTTAAAAACCTATTTAGAGGCTAAAAATTCCACCGATTCCAAAAATTTCGCCGATGCCAGCACTTGCAAATTGGCTCAGTTGGGAGAGCGCTAGCACGGTTAGCCAGAGGTCGCGGGTTCAAGTCCCGGCATGGGAGGAATTTTTAGGCTCAAATAAGGTTTTTAAAAATTGTCCTCAGTGCGGATTAGTGCAACAAAAAGAATATATAAAAAAAATAGATCAAGAACCGAAATGAGAGTCCGACTTAAACTTTGGCAGCAGACAAATCTTTAATGGAAATAAATGTTTTTCACTTTCACTTTCGAGTATTTAATCTACTCTTACGATCCTGCCGGTAGTTGCCGAGGTACAAGCGGTGGCGGCCGGCGACGACCAGGCCCAGTCCGTAGGCCTGCTCGTTCAGCGGCTCCTCCAGGCCGAAACCGTCGTCTGTTAACAGTCTTCTGTGGATCTGTAGATATGTACACCAGAAGTAAAAATGCGTGTATTGCCACCAACAAAACACAGTCCTCTATCATTCTGTCGTCTATCTATCTTTAGAGCCCATGAAAGACGCCCACTGTTGGCCATAAGCCTCCTCATCGTCATGCCAACAGGTCCTCTGCTAATCTCGTCTGTTATCCTCCTGTCGCCTTCTTAGGCGCGAGACACACAGATGGGACGTGGGGCGAGGGCGCGGTAACATATAGGTATAGAGTCACAGACCAAGAGCGACCGCAGAGCAAGGACTGTGGTCTGGTGGCTCTATGCATATTACCGCGGCCTCGCCCCACGTCCCATCTGTGTGTGTCATCGACGGCAAGTCGGCATCGGCCGCCACTCTGTGATTGGGCCTCATTTTGAAGGCTCAAGGTCACGCAACGAGCTATGGAAAGGGCTATGCTCGGAATTTCTCTACGCGATCGAATCAGAAATGATGAGATCCGTAGACGAACGAAAGTCGTCGACATAGCCCAGCGGATTAGTAAGTTGAAGTGGCAGTGGGCGGGGCACATAGCACGCCGAACTGATGGCCGATGGGGCCGATAAGTTCTCGAATGGAGACCACATATCGGCAAACGCAGCGTAGGACGACCAGCCACAAGATGGACAGATGACCCATCCAAGTGGCAGGAAGGCGCTGGATGCAGGCCGCTTCCAACCGGTCTTTTTGGAAATCCATGGAGGAGGCCTATGTCCAGCAGTGGACTTCTTGTGGCTGAATGATGATGATGATGACTCTGTGATTGCCTTCGTCCACCGTCTTCCCGTCTAAGCAGACGTCCCGCGCATCTCGCTTACTTCGTGATCCGTGTACCCACGTCTTCCACTTCGGTCTTCTGCCGAATTACGGTTTTACGCACGCGATCGACAAGAGAGATGAGCACAGCAAATATGACAAATTTGACAAACCTGGCATGTGCCGCCAGAAATGCAAGACATGCCTTTTGACGGCGCCGTTCAGCACTCACCTGCTACTCGGATTCCAATGGTATAACCCGTGCAACTTAACTCAGTGTCTCGTGCAATTCGATCTTCTTCGCGAGAGAAGCCTATTTAATTTACGCGGGTTAATTTATACCATTGGAAACACATTGTACTGCTATTGCTTAGTAGACTACCAAATAAAGACAAATAACAACCATACCATTGTCGTGCTTATATAATTCTATTGAAAAACGAAGTCTATGATTAGACTTTTAATTCGATGCAAGAAAAAAGAGGCAGTGTTACCATTATAAAATATATTATGCTTGGTAGATTTTTGTTTTACTGTAAAAAAGTAGATTCTAGTGACCAAAAACCTTCTTGCTTGAAAGACATAAATATTTTAGTTACACATAAAAGAAAACTATTAAAAAAAAATAGTAACGTAGCTCACACAATTTTTATTTCAAAGTAAAATGGGATTATTAGTTTTTTACGTATTGTCAACGCTTGGATGTTCATATCCTTGGGTTTGAGGTTTGACACATTCATGAAAACGTAAATTATTTTTAAACATTCCGTTTTTTTTCTTGGTTACGCGAATGTTGTTTTCCGTGTTCTCTTGTGATTTCGACAATTTTGGCTAGTTTTTTGTGTCCACATGAGTGTGGAAGAGATTTCTATTGTAAATAAAAGATCTGTTTACTTTTGTCTTGATAACAGAGTTTTTACAAACCTATTTAGAGGCAAAAAATTCCACCGATTCCAAAAATTTCGCCAATGCCAGCACTTGCCCATTAGCTCAGTTGGGAGAGCGCTGGCAGGGTTAGCCAGAGGTAGCGGGTTCAAGTCCCGGCATGGGTGGAATTTTTAGCCTCTAAATAGGTTTCTAAAATTGTCCTCAGCACGGGTTAGTGCAACAAAATGAATATAACAGAATTTTTATTGGCATAAATTTGACGACCTCGTGGCGCAGCGGTAGTGCATCTGCGTACCATGCGAGAGGTCCCGGGTTCGATTCCCGGCTGGGGACAAAAAAAAACCCCCAGGTCTTGGATGTTTACATGTTGTGTCTGGTTCCCACGACACAGGGTATCCTAGTGTGGAGCCAGAAGCAATGTATGTGCCTGTATGTAAATGTTTATGTTTAAATTCCAGAAATTGGAACCTTAGATATTTTATGGCCGTCACAGACGCGGCGTTAATATAAGCGATATTTTCTCCACACAATATCCAACATGCAACCCGCGCCCACACACGACTGCGGTCAGATGTAGTAAGTACCTATAGGTATCTAGAACAAGACATGGCGCGATATATTATTACTTACAGCTGTCGTCTGTCCCGACCTTTAAAAAAAACTTTTGTTGATGTCCACATAGAGTACCTACGTCAGCAAATGTAATGAGTTGTGTGTGATGGTTTACGACCCCGGCACATGTTTCTTCCTCTGTGCACATGTCAAAGTGACAGTAGTTTTTTTGCATCGAATTAAAAAGCGGACTTTAGGGCTGGAAAGAGGTGGTAGCCTAGTGGGCAGAACATTGGACTCGGAAGCGAGACCCCGGTTCGATTCCCAGTGCGGGCATGTACCTATGACTTTGTTTTCTAAGTTGTGTACATTTGTGAAGTTACAGTAGCAATACCACTCGCTAACTGTGAAGGAAAACATCGTGAGGAAACCTGGGTGTCTGAGCTATTCACATACCTCAGCGCTTGAAATCGCCAATCCGCGGTGGGCACGCGTGGTGATTAAGCCCATACTCTCTCTCTGAGTGAAGGCCTGTGCCCTACTGTGGGGCTTATATAGGTTGCTTATAATAATAATTATAATAAAGGGCTTGAAAGAGGTCAAGGAAAGAAGCAATAATAAGGCAACGGCACACGATTAAGAAATTAAAGGGAATGTACAAAAACACACCGGTTTAAAACACACACACGCGGTTTAAAAAAGTATTAAGCATACTCTGTGCAAAAAAGCCTATTATAACATTAAAAGGATTATTTGGAAGAAAAGGATGTCTGGTATTTAAATAATGTTAACAGGAACGATTGTATCTAGTGTAGTGTAACTTTAAGTTGCAAACTCTGTTAATTAAGCAAACCTGTTTTCAAAAGAATAAATGTGGAGTTTCTTTGTTAGCTGCTTCTCCGCGTAATCTATTAATTGTGAAACTAACAGCTTTGACGTGCATTAAGTAAACATTTTGTTTTTATAGTGAATAAAAATCTTTGACTTTGACAGCTTAATTCCGGATTCACTTATTTGGATCAAAGCGAAACTTGGTCGGACTCTTCCGACAAAACATCAATAAAAAAATCCGCCATTAAGCCAATTTTAGCTGGAAAACACACACTCACCATCAATTCCACCTCCCCGTCATTGTATGAGGTACCGCCTTGGGCCCTGTCAGTTAATATGCACATCTCCACGCTTGTGTTGACGGAGTGGATGCAAATCCGCGAAGTCACCGGGAAGTAGCAGGCTGGCCTGGACTTCTTTTCCATATGGCCTAGAAAATATGGATTTGATAGCAACTTTTCACATTACATTTTTTTTTAATTAACCTCAGGACAGTGAACTGAGGCGGTTTCAGACCCAACCTCGTAGGATGGTCTCTGCTTTGGTCAGGCACGTTAGCTATTCCAGAGGGACCTGGCTCCTGAAAATCGAATCTTAACGAGGCAGAACAGACAGATATCATTTTTAAGTACACTCCGAATAAGACCGGAATCGGTAGGAAACAACAAGAAGAACAATCTTGTGAGTATATGAAATTGCTCTGACATAGTGTAGGTTTTTGCATAAGTAGTTTATGGCTTTATGGGTGAGTTATATTGAATTGAAGTGAAAAATGATTTATTGCTCAATAAATGTAGTACGAAGGCAATACAATTACAAAGGTACCTATACAATTTTATTGGTCACCAGGTCCTGAGGTCGTAATACCACTACGTGTTTGTCTAAATTCGAACATGCTGGCCAATCAATGTCATGCTGGTGCTGAAAATAAGGGTGTTACCTCCAAATACTCCTTTCAATATAGAAGGAGTATAAAGGATGTATAAAGAATCGCTCGTAGCCCCGCATGCCTGAGTGATCTTAAACGATCACGAAGGTTAAGCAACACAGGGCGCGTTCAGTGCATGGATGGGTCGCCGTCTACACCTAACGCTAGTGGCATTTTTCCGAGCGGTTCCGTGCTTCGCAAGGCACGTTAAGCTGTTGGTGCCGGCTGCCGTCGATAGATGGCAGTCGTTAAGCCAAGTCAGAGGCCTTAGAGCGGCTTGACAACTTCTGACAGTAGACGAGCCACTAGTCTACAAGCCTCCACCGATCCGGACTTGGCCCCCGTGGTGGAGTATGGCCTATACCTTCCTCAGGGAAGAGACCCGTGCCCCTCGGTGGGGACATAATGGGTTGATGATGATGATAAAGGTTGATTTGTTGCTTACTAGCGCTCTCGTTCCAGCAGCTTCTCTTCATCATCTGCCGGCCGTTGGAGTCCGTGTAGAACTGTCCACTATTCGTGATGTTGGTCGCGAACCGGGTCACCACTTCCTTGCCTAGGTCAGGCCTGTAAGAGACAGTAGAGTGGAATAAGAAGACAGAACGTTATTGCATTTGATTTAATTCTTTTTAACTGCACCACGGCACGCACTCCGTAGTACAATTATGGGTTACCGTAGGCACTGACTGAAAATCAGCGCTGAGGGATCACTTCCTCAGCACAACGCTGAGTGAGCTGCCTTTTGTGGCAACTTAGATACACCATAGGCTACATCTATGATCCTGTTTTATTTATTCGTTTTGTCTGTTGTGTATTTAGTTTTCTTTCTGTTGTTGTGCATATTATGTTATTTATCCGCTTATTTTGTTTTTGTGATGTATCTTGTTGGTATAATAAATGTCTTTCTACTTTCTTCTTCTTCTTCTTCAGAACGGGATGTATTGTTACCAAGAAGGGTATAAGGCTATGGACGTGAGAAAAATAGAGCCAACATAAATGCAGCTTTGTTTATGCATGTAAAGAGAACAGCAAGAAGTGTCTCTCTTGCTATTAGACCTAAATAAAAAATATGAAAAGCAAAGCAAATGTCTAAAGAAAGTAGGAAACACAATACACAAGTTAGAAAATAGTCTAGATAAGATTCAGAAGCAAATAGATTAAGAAAAGTATAACAAATTGTTTTAAATTCTGACATAAATATACACGAAAAGTATCATAAGAAAAGAGCTGCAAAAATATTAGAACTTACCCAATTGAGACACAAAAACTTAAAAAGAAAATTAGATAGTCATAAGTGATATGCATAAAACATAAGACTAACGAGAAGAAACAAAGCCAAAATTGATAGGAATGTAGAGCGAAAAATAAAAAAACCAGCTAAGTGCGAGTCAGACTCGCGCACTAAGGGTTCCGTACCATTGTCTATACAACATTAGACAAAGATCGAGACAAGGTAGATTAGGCACATTGAGAACAGCGCCGTCTATAGAAACCAACAAAAAGTGTTTAACATTAACATTTGACTACATGACATCGGCGCTGTGAAGGTTACATAGATGGCCGCTAGATGGCGAGCGCTGTATTTAGACAACCTTTATTGTATGGGAGCTTAAATATTTATTTTATTCTCTTTTTAGTTTGTTGTTATAGTGGCAACAGAAATATATCATCTGTGAAAATTTCAACTGTCTAGCTATCACGGTACATGAGATACAGCTTGGTGACAGACAGACAGACAGACAGACGGACAGTGGAGTCTTGGTAGTCCTGGTAGTCCCTTACCCCTTTGGGTACTGAACGCTGAAAAGGATGAAACTAATAAATTAAAAAGGAAACAGAATTCGGACTGAGAAAGACAGATAGATATTTGATACTTTCCAAGAAAGAGAGGAGACACTCACCCTTTATAGAGAGAACGAAAGCAAATAAAATGAAAAACAAAACGGAAGCAAGATTGAGAAAGATAGATAGATACCTCATACAAGATATAAGAAAGTGAGGCAGAGACTCACCCAACAGGCACAGGACCGACGAGCCATTCGAACTCGACGAATTCCTCGCCGCGGTAGAGTCGGATGATCTGAGTCAGCCAGTCCGAGAACCGCTGCCGGATTTCCTTTACCAGCGGACCACGCAGTATGTGTGGAGTTACTTTGTCTGCCACCTAGACCCCATTTCATAGAATTTATTCAGATTCAGATTCAGGTTTGGTTACCGTGGTGGGGAGTCGCTGGATGCGGGCGGCATAAGACCGGTAAGCTTGGAAAACCATGAATAATTGGCTGTTGGTGATGATGATGATTCAGATTAACAAGTAGGATGATACACTATTTCTTTCTTTTTTTTTACACATTAAATAATTTTCAAATACAGCAAAAAACCTAATTAATTTCTTTTTTCTTTCTTGATGACCTGTGTTGTGTATCTCTCTTAATTTATTTTCCTACCGGAATGGCGTCTTTGTTGGGACGAAAGCTGTAAGCGCCCGAGTGCATGCTGGCCTGTGTGGCGCTGTAGCTGAGGAAGCTCTGCATGACCTGGACCTTCACTCCGTCCACATGATGGACGCTCTCCAGAAAACCCGTGCTCTTGTCTATGGTCACTTTCAGGTACTGAAAGGGAATTATAGCACTGATAACTTATGCTGGTGCCAACTCAGAATGTAATGAACCTAACATGTTTACAAACCAAGTTTATGATGATTTGGGAAAAGATGGTCAGAGTGGAGTTTTTTTTTCCCCGCTGCCTTTTTCTCCACTACAAATACGGCCCGAAGGCAGCGGCTAACATAGTAACATAGTACATTGACATTCAGCAAAGAGAATGCAAATTCTTAACGCGGAAATAAATGATTCATTTCTGCAACACAATTTGTCCTGGTCTCAAACCAGGAGACCCTGTGCTTTGGTAACCAGGTAAGGTCATCACAAACATGGAAATACACCCAGGGTGAGGTACTACGGCGGCCTCCCGCGGGGACCGAGCCCACGACCTCTGTTTTGTCCTGTGTAACCAGACTGGGATATCTTTTTACTTCTATCTTTTTAGATAAATTTGGCATTTTTTCTGCTGTTCAATTTGATATTATACTGCTGATCAATGTGGACTTTTTTGGTGCAAAATTTTAATATTTGTGGTTTCTACGGACCTATAGAGTTTTGTTGCTCCTTTTTATTAGGGTTCCGTACCCGAAGGGTGCCAATGGGACCCTATTACTAAGACTTCTTTTTATTTTATAAGTATGCGAAAAGATGGACAGAGTGGAGTTCATTTTCGCTTCCATCTCCGCTACAAATCGACCCGAAGGCGGCGGGTAACATTGTAGGTACATTGCTACGAATAAAAAAACCATTGAATAAAAACCATAGAAGTACCTATTTCTCCGTACAAAATCACACTCGAAAATGGCCCCAGTCTTTCGATAACTCTTTACCAATGGATTGAGCGCAAGATGTGCTGTTGAGCAAGTCACTCTGTGATTGGTTCATTCTATACGCCATGAGTGACGACGTGAACGTTCATTGGACGATAGTAAGTGACAGCGTAACTGATGATTGGTTGTATACAAAAACGTCAAACCATTGATGTCACCCGTCGAAATATATTTTTACTTCGCAAGATGGCGGTTTGACGGTGGCAGGTGCGTAGATATTTTGCCGGGTTATACTGAACTCGCTCCGATTGGTAACATAATTGACAAGCCCCACCCGCCTTCCCATAATTGAACGTGGGGTAATTTTTTTAGGGCTAGTTACCCCCAGTTTCTCGTACACTAACACGCTGTTAATCTACTGTTAACAGCTGTCAATTGAACAAAGTGCATACAAAAAAAAAAAACACTGACAGCTGTTAACAGTATATTAACAGCGTGGTGGTGTACAAGAAACCGGGGGTTAGACTAGTAGATTGTTAGACTGGTACATTGACATTCAACAAACAGAATAAATTCCATCGAAATAAATTTTCGATGTCTTTCTTCCGCTGACCAAAACCGTACTTTTTGACGTTTAAATGACAATAATGTTAAATAATTACTGAAATCAAGTATGTAGCATACCTCGTTGGATATCATGGAAGTAGTCTCCACATCTTCTAATGCGAGAGGTTTTTTAGCGAGCTCCTTCTCTTTCTGAAACCACGCCACAGTCAGATTACAAAAAAAAGTACAAAATCATACAAATACATGAATGAATGAATAAGACTTGTATTTATCTGAAGATCTACCTATGGCAAAAGTAAACCCCATGGAACATCTTACCTCCGATTTCTCGTACACTAACACGCTGTTAATCTACTGTTAACAGCTGTCAATTGACCAAAGTGCATACAAAAAAAAAACCACTGATAGCTGTTAACAGTAGATTAACATCTTGTTAGTGTACGAGAAACCGGGGGTAAGAGGCTCCAAGGGGTTTACTATTGCTACCAATAACAAAAACGTGTCTTCTTTTTCATCTACGTAGTGATTTACCGAGAGCTGATGAAAACGAATGAAACACCTTGTATTTCTGACGTGAAACGTCTTTCAGTCCGGGGTCACTTGCTAAAATGCATGCAACGAAAACTCCTCAGCGAGGGCTATAGCCCCGTAAGCACGTGTCGTTTGCAATTCATTTAGATATCGTTGAGTAGAGCATTGAGATTGAGGATCGTCTAAACTCGTGCCGCTAGATGGCGCCAGTGCAGCGCGTAGTTTGAACTAAAAATTAACGCTTACTTATAAACGATTCACGTTATACCAACGGCCGTGTAGACCGACATTTTGCAACGAAAACATGTAGCCCCACTCACTAAGAGTAAAATTTGATTTTAATGACGATACACACTGTATACAGAGAGGTTCAATTTTGATTTTTGCAGTATTTTGCCTGTTATATGTAGAAGGTTAAAAGCGGCGTAACCAATTTTGGTTACGATACCGGCCTCAACAGAAGAATATATTGTGGACTAAAGCAAATTGAAAGGGGTTTGAAGATTTTTGTTGGAAGACTGGCATACTGGCCAGCTGCCATTTTGTTTTTTTTTTCAAAACGGCGGCTAGGGACACTCATACAAACAAAAAAATACTAAGGTCACTATGTCCGAAAACGTCACGTTGCAGCGTTATTTACAGAAAAGATAATCTTTTTCAACTTGATGTATTTACAATAAAATCAATAATTACTTTCAGAATCATTTATGAAAATACCTATGTATATTTATATGTTTGACTTTATTTTCATAAAATTATATATCTGATAGAGTTTCTCTCTCTAACAGATGACTATGTGGATATATATATATTGGGTGACTTTGAACGTTTGAAATACATTACAATAAACACAAATAATAAACTCGGGATATAAAGCGTAAGCAATGTAACCAATTCAGAACTATCTCTTGGGGTAGGCAGCGTCAGCAAAATCAAGCATGAATTTTTAGCAACCCTCTGTTCTGCGTTCTCAAAAAATGGGATGACTAGAAAACTGACCAGAATATCATGAACCGCAGTGATGTAGAAGGCTGAGTAGCCCAACGGTGGGATGTTCTCCGCTTCGAAGAATACCTCCTGGATGGCAGAGGACTTGCGGCCCGGCAGGTTGATGAACGCTGGATGGAGAGGCACCAGCTGGTATTCCACATAGTCATCTGTTAGAGAGAGAAACTCTAATCAGAATCAGAGATGGTAAGGAAGAGAACACACTATATCTATCTATCTATGCAGCCCATGAAAGCCAACCTCGCTGGTCCTCTGCTAATCTCGTTCATTACCTCCTATGACATGGACCCATCGGACAGGCGACCTAGGTTTCGTCCACCATCCTTCTTCCGATTCATAAGCAGCCCATATACTTCCCACTGTAGGGCACATGCCTTCTCTCAGAGAGAGAGTATGGGCTTAATCACCACGCGTGCCCACCGCAGATTGGCGATTTCAAGCTCTGAGGTATGCGAATAGCTCAGACACTCAGGTTACCTCACGATGTTTTCCTTCGAATTGCTGCTATATGTTCACAAATGTATCTACATAATTTAGGAAACAAAGTCATAGGTACATGCCCGCACTGGGAATTGAACCTGGGTCTCTTGCTTCCGAACCCAATGTACTACCCATGGGCTACCACCGCTACTCTTTCGTCTTCTATCTCCTACTTTATTCCTGTTTCCGAGTCCTTCACATCCGCGCACTACCGGGTACTGACAGAAGGCCAGCGCTGGAGTGGTCTGCCTCTTCAGCATATTTTATGCTGAAGAGCCTCTTTGCGGCACCCACAAACTGCCCTCTTGTATTGTCCGTTGATTTGCTTATGCTTATTTCTGTTACTCGTTTTGTGTGCTTACTTGCGGTACAATTTTGCTTTGTATTCTTGTGCTATTCTTTGTAATGTTCTATTAGCTGTCCCGGCGAACTTCGTACCGCCACAGAATCCGTTTATAAGTACGATTCTTGCCAACCCGCCACCCAAGCGTGGTGATTATGGCAAAACCCTTCATGGCCAGGAAAACCATGGGGGGGGGCCTCAAATGGCTGATAATGATGAAATGCCCGCAAATATATCTCTCTCATTCTGTCTCTGGCCTTGTCTTCCTTTACCGTAGTTACCGTTAAGGTCCTTGATGGCATAGTTTAGGGCGACCGCTGGCAGTCTGACGTAGTGATATGTCTTCACGCTTGAAGGATTGTAAAGGAGCAGCAGAAACGACTCTTGGGTTTCGCTTATCTGGAACAACATAAGCAGCCTATAATATAGGTCTCACTGTAGGGCACAGGCCTTCTCTCAGGGAGAGAGTATGGACTTAACCACCACGCGTGCCCACCGCGGATTGGCGGTTTCAAGCGCTGAGGTTTGCGAATAGCTCAGACACTCAGGTTTCCTCACGAGGTTTTCCTTCACCCTTAGCGAGTGGTATTGCTACTATAACTTCACAAATGTACATAACGTAGAAAACAAAGTCACAGCACGTCATAGGTACATGCCCGCGCTGGGAATCCAACCTGGAACCCACTAGGCTACCACCGGTCGCTGGAAGAAACAATCAATCAGTTAGCCACTACTGGACATGGGTATTCCCATGTCAACCTCCTTCTTTCTGTCCTCATGCAGTCGCTGCCAGTAATCTGCCTCAGATCTATTCATGGCCTTACTCTGTATTCATAATAACGATAACAGAGTAAACTTACATATTGGCAAGCATCTTAAATAAAGTAGACTATTGGGACTCTGGAGGACTGAAGAATTAGCGGGGAGGGAAATGGTCGTTTTGAATGTCATACATTCATATTCATTTATTCAGCATTGGTAACAGCATCGTCAAATAGTAATAATAATAATACAAGATCTAAGCAGATGCGTAACTTAAATATCTTAATATTAAAATTACAGCCTCATAATAAATAAATTTAAATCAATCAAAAATAAAAATATTAACAATCATAGATAATAAATTAATGTCAATTCGGTTGTTCGTCCAGATATTCCTCAACAGAATAGTAAGCTTTTACACGTAGAAAACATCGTGAGGAAACCTGGGTGTCTGAGCTATGCACATACCTCAGCGCTTGAAATCGCCAATCCGCGGTGGGCACGCGTGGTGATTAAGCCCATAATCTCTCTCTCTGAGAGAAGGCCTGTGCCCTACAGTGGGACGTATATACGCTGCTTATGAACACGTACATATTTTTTTAGTTTATTTAAGAATATGTAATTGCTCGGCGACTCCCTTATGTCCACGGGAATTTTGTTATAGATACGTGGACCCATGGCCTCTAGTGATTTGCCAGTGTTAGACAGACGATGTGTAACATTCATCAGGTCATACTGTCTTCTGATTCTACACCTACTAGTAGTCACCACTGGGGAATAACGTGTTAAACTGCACCGGACAAATTTGGCTACTTCAAATAAGTATAGAGAAGGAACTGTGAGCACACCTAACTCAATGAACAATTGTTTGGCTGTTCCATCAGGAGGTACCTCCATCATTCTTAGAAGTATTCTATTTTGAATGATCTATCCCGTACAAGGATTGACTGACTGTGTTATTTATGTTAGAATTCACACTTCACGAATCGAGCCACTACTTACTCTACACTGACTGATGTTGAGCTGATGGCAGACTACGAACTGCTGGTGGTTCTTGGACCTGCGACTGCCTCCCCAACTTGGCGTTAGAGTGCTGAAATTTTAAAGGGCACCATTTAAACAATCCAAAAGTACGATTTTGTTCAGCAATAAATAGTTTTTGGGCACAACAAAAATAACGGTGGTCGACAGAAAATACAAAATTTAGCTGCAAAGTAATCAATTTGATCAGCAGAAAAAAACCTGCGAAATTGATAAAATTACGTTTAATAAAATATAATTTTACTTATTTGCTCACCATTTACTTAATTATTTTGCTGACCAAATAAATTTGTTAGACAACCATATTTGATTTATTTGCTTATTTATTCTTCCGTTCAAAATAATTGTTGTCTGATCCGCACTGGGAATCGAACCTGGGTCTCTCGCTTCCGCGTCCAATGTCCTACCCACTAGGCTACCACCGTTGTTACTTATGATGTACCTACCTATGACTTTGTTTTTTAAGTCATGTACATTTGTGAAGTTATAGTAGCAATACCACTCGCTAACGGTGAAGGAAAACATCGTGAGGAAACCTGAGTGTCTGAGCTATTCACATAACTCAGCGTTTAAAATGTCCAATCCGCGGTGGGCACGCGTGGTGATTAAGCCCATACTTTCTCCCTGAGAGAAGGCCTGTACCCTACAGTGGGACGTCTATAGGCTGGTTACATAAGCAAGCTACCGCATCTACTCATTAGATCATACGTGTTTCTTAGCGCGGCGGCGTTAGCTTGTCAATTTGATAATTGTGATTGTCCATGGTCACTTGACCATGGCAATTTATGTTTCTGATGTTTATGTTGTTTCTGATGTTTATGTTGTTATGTCAATTTAAGTCTTAATCTTTATACTATCTAAAAGTATTAATAAACCCTTTCTAATGTACCAAAAACCTTATTTAACGTTGGTTAAATTTAAAACCATGAAAATGTGGTCTATTCGTTCTTAATTACGATTGATTGAATTTCGTTTCTGTGATGTATCTTGTTGGTATAATAAATGTCTTACTTCTTCTTCATTTCAGAGGACTTAGTCCACCCTGCTGGATCCAGCAAATACCTGGATCCAGCCGGACTAAGACGGTCCAGTCCCGCAAATACCTGGATTGAAATTATCTCGCGAGATTGGATTCCCTAGTTGAGACCCTTCAAGTACCCTAAAAATTCTAACCTGAGCAAACCTGAGATCTTCTTCGTATTCACTTCAATGGCTTCATTGAGTATCCTCGTGAAGTCGTTGGCCACATGTTGCTGACTGGTTCCTGTGGGGTAGAAACCCAAAAGTTTGGGTTCGATGAAAGTTAAGGGGCTCCAGGGAGTTACACTAGCGTTACCGAGGAAATGGCGGTGGTTGCCTAGTGGGTAGAACCTCGGACTCGGAAGTGGGAGACCCAGGTTCGATCCCCGGTGCGGGCATGTACCTGTGACTTGGTATTCTAAGTTATGTACATTTGTGAAGTTATAGTAGCAATACTACTCGCTAACGGTGAAGGAAAACATCGTGAGGAAACCTGAGTGTCTGAGCTATTCACATGCCTCAGCGCTTGAAATCGCCAATCCGCGGTGGGCACGCGTGGTGATTAAGCCCATACTCTCTCCCTGAGAGAAGGCCTGTGCCCTACAGTGGGACGTACCTATGTAGGCTGCTTATGTACCGAGGAAAATAATCATATCTTTTTTTACAGATCAAATGAGCAAAAAGTGTCAGTATAATCTCTAAATCATGTTAACAGTGATTTTTAGGACCCACGACAAAGAACCCAGGATCACGAACCTGGGACTAGATAGCATTTCTGCCAAAAACGGCCGTTTCTGGCCTGTCATGCTATTTAGTCCTAGGTTTTTTGCCTTAGGTTCAGGGCCTTGATCAGATTGCCAGGGTTTTGATCTGTAAAAAAAGATATTATTTATTTTCCTCGGTGGCTCTAGTGTTACTCCCTGGACTCCCTTAAGAAACAACATTACAAAAAAATTTTATTATGGGACTAACACAGAAATTGACAAAAAAATATATTTTGCTCTGCACAAGACACGCTTTGGACTGAAAGAGGTAAATATAATTGAGAAAAGAATGTTGTGTTGGTTTGGACACATGGAGGGGATGATGGAAGAAAGATTGACGAAAGAAATATTTCAAGCGCATACGTGGGTGGAAGGGCCGGTAAGAGACGTCCCAGGCGGACATACGTTGATCAAATAGGGGATGTATTAGCAAAGTCCAAGATAAAAAGTGTGCGAAATCGGCGCGCGTGTTGCAGTGAGTGACGAATGTTGATGAAGCGAGGGAGATGTCTGCTTACCCCTCCGGGATACAGTCGTGAGTTTATGTAGGTATTTGTGTAAGTATGTATGTATGTACGTTTATGCTAGGTGCTGTAACGATACCTCTTTGTACATGTGGTAGCTGTCCGGCACACCCGTCAAGTAACTTTGGATGTAGGAGAAATCGTTACATTTTATTTTTGGGGACAGTCGACGACTGGCTAGGAATTAAGATGTTAAACAGAAAAATAACCTAGTAAAATCTGCATTAGCAGAAAGGGCTCAATAAAGCAGAATATTCGACCTCGTGGCGCAGCGGTAGTCCAACTGCATACCATGCGAGAGGTCCCGGGTTCGAATCCCGGCTGGGGACAAAAAAAACCCCAGGTCTTGGATGTTTACATGTTTGTGATGTCGTTGTTTCTGGTTCCCACGACACAGGGTATCCTAGTGTGGGGCCAGAAGCAATGTATGTGCCTGTATGTAAATGTTTATGTTTTAATATTTTTATTTATTTATGTAAAGTCTGTTTTTTAAATCGACGCTTAAAAAACTGTCACTTTGACATGTGCCGGGGTCGTAAACCATTACAATCCGTCACATTTGTTGACATACTCTTTGTGGACATCAACACAACGCACCTTTGGTGGTAAAAGGGCACAACTTACAAAAAATGGTAAAATGAGTTAAGTATGCAGAAATGAGTTAAAGGCACTCCTCTATCTGGTGGGATAAAGACTCCCATTAGATTGAGTTAAAAAGTCGCTTTTTAACTAAATCTAATGGGAGTCTTTATCCCACCAGATAGAGGAGTGTTTTTGAGGCATTTCTGCATACTTCACTCATTTTACCATTTTTTGTGAGTTGTGCCCTTGTACTACTGAAGGTGCGACAAGTTTATTACACTTTTATGTCAAGTTTATATTTTAAGGTCGTGACAGACGACTGCTAAAAATTATCGCGCGATGTTTTGTTCCAAACTAAATGCGACCGTAGTCTTGTATGGACGCGGTTGCCTGTTGGATATTGTAGTGAAAACTAAATCGCATACATTAACGACGTCGTCTGTGACAGCAATAGGGAAGAGCGGGTGATCGTGCTCTTCCACTATAAAGGGAAATTTCCCGCCAGGCAGATCGTATGCCTGGGGACGGCCGGTCCGACTGATGTTCGTCGGACGTTATATTTATGATATGTCATGTGGAACATTTTGCTTGCGCTATGCAGGAATGTTGGAGTTTGTAGTGCGCGCGCAGAGTTGACATGTGCTCGCCACATCGCTCCCCTTCAAGACCGTAGCTACGCATAGCTAGGTCTGATAGGAATCGAATCTGTGCTCTAAAGCCTGCAAGTGCCAGGAGGCGCTGAGTCAGTGAGTCGACTAGCGGTTGAGGGTGTTCGGCGGCTAATAGTCACTTCACCGGCGACAGTACCATGGAGACCGCGCATGTGGTAGGAACCGGTGAAGGCTGCTGTACCACTGGCAACGTGCGCTGTTGCTGTGTGGCTGCCGTGCCGAGGGGTTGGGGGAGATCACCATCAGTACCAGTAGTCGGTGCGTTGACTGTAGTGGAACTGATGAGGTGAGAGGGAAGAGGGTGCTGGCCTTGCTTTGAGACTGATTGTATGTGGGGTGCTGCGAGAGCGAAGGAAGGTTGACATTGTTCTGTCGAGGGTCACCACTATAGGGAAGAGCGGGTGATCGTGCTCTTCCACTATAAAGGGAAATTTCCCGCCAGGCAGATCGTATGCCTGGGGACGGCCGGTCCGACTGATGGTTCGTCGGTCGTTATATTTATGATATGTCATGTGAAACATTTTGCTTGCGCGATGCAGGAATGTTGGAGTTTGTAGTGCGCGCGCAGAGTTGACATGTGCTGGCCACAACAGCCATAAATGTATGCCAATAAAAACTCAAAACAAAAGTTTACCGACGTAGATATATTTTATTTATAAGTACAATAAACATCCGTTCACATGTTGGATCTAAGTACTTAAATGTAGACTAGTCGGATATATCGTCCTCATCATCGTCGCCGTCACTTTTATCTGTAAACGTAAACGTTACGTACAGGTTCAGGATTGGTATACATTGTGACAAGCTGCGGTAAGCAGGTGAGCAGAAAACGAAGTCCAGCTAACCAACAGCCAAAGTCACGTATAAATAACATGAATGACCCCGAAAATCAAGCCAAAATTGTCGAAATCACAAGAGAACACGGGAAACCACATTCGTGTTATTAATTGTTAAACCACAAACCCAAGGTGGTCAACTCTCCAGTGTTGCCAGTAAATAAGGAAATAACAATCCTATTTTAATTCCAAGTAAAAATGCTATATGCTACGTTGGTACTTTTTCAAATACTTTTCTTTTATGAGTAATTAAATATTAATATCTGATGCAACAAGGTTTTTGGTAACACTAGTCTACTTTTTTACGGCAAAACAAAATCTACCGAATATATATTTTATAATGGTAACACTGCCTCTTTTTGCACCAACTTAAGAAACAGAATTTAGGGCGTCACAGACGGCACACATTAGCGTACCTGCTCGGGTTTTTAAATACTTAAGCGATTTTTTTCTCTCTGCCCTGCCAGCACCCTTACCAGTAATGGCGTCGTGGTGAAGAAGCAGAGACACAGCATGTCTCAGAAGATGAAGCTCGTAAGTGTCTCCCACGCCGACTATCACTGTCAGCTGTTTAACTACCTAAAAACAAAACAGATTTATTTAGGCCTGAGATCGGCTTTCAGCCGTACCAAGTAGAGTGGGTGATAGTGATTTTCCCTTAGATATAAAGGGAAATTTCACTTTTCGTATGCCTGGGCACGGCCAGTCTGAATGTTGTTTATTTATACTAACTTTTGACAAGCGCGGATCCTGTGGGCGCGGTGGGCATGCTCAGAACCCTAATAGACTTGTGACGTCTCATTTTCACGGTCTATTGAGATCTATCAATAGATCTATTGAGACTGATAGACTGACGATACTATAGCTAATACCTTACATAACATTACATAAACTCACGCCTGTGTCCGGCAGGGGTAGACGGAGACCAGGGTCTGCGACTTACCACGATCCTGTTAGTCGTTGCATGCACGCACGCCGATTTCGTTAGTTACTTCTTATCTAATGCGTTAATCAAAGAAAAAATATTTTCGTGCTAATCGTAATAAAAGTAGTCGGTTCCGTCTCGCACTTGACCGATTTTCGGGTGACTTTGACTAAAACCTTTTCTTTTAGGGCTGGATCCGCGCCTGAATCTTGACATGTTTTTGTATGCGCGATGTAGGAATAGGTAGAGTTTGTGGTAGAAGTTACATAGCAGTCGCTGGGTCATCATCATCATCATCAGCCCTTTGTTTCCAGAACCATGAGGGGTTTTGCTATAATCGGCTCGCTTCGCAGGCGGGTTGGCGATCACAGTATGTGGTCGGAATCTTAGGAAGACGCTGCTGCCCGTCTCCTGGTAATTTATTTCCTTAGTCACCTTCTACGACATCCACGGGAGGAAATGGAGTAACGCTGTTCTTAATCCGGCGCCACACGCTGCATGGGTGTCAAGTACTTATTTGTTCTCAGTGGTTCCACTGAATATTCTACCGTGGAAGTAGTGCGTTTTTTCACTTTTTTCCAGTAGAACCGGTAAATTCTGTTGTGCCCAGTAGTTCTTAGATAATTATACGTAGTTGTTGTGTTCCATGAAGTTTTAGTAGCAATACCACTCGCTAACGGTGAAGGAAATCACCTGAGTGTCTGAGCTATCCACATACCTCAGCGCTTGAAATCACCATTCCGCGGTGGGCACGCGTGGTGATAAAGCCCATACTCTCTCCCTGAGAGAAGGCCTGTGCCCTACAGTGGGACCTATACTATAGGCTGCTTATGTACCTATGTTGCATAGGATTCTCCGTCGTTCTACTGTTGTTGTTTGGTTCGTAGAGTAGAACTGTCGGATCCGAAATTTGTCCGGAAGGCCGATTTGGGATATGAATGAAGAGTCATCACGGTACCTACCTGTAAGAAAGCTTGGCCTTTCTTGATAAAGTACTTGAGAGTCGGTCGCGAAGTGTAGTACCCAGTCCAATAAGTGGCCGCGTCACTACCGTACGGGACGTGATCCCCCTGGATAAAAATATTTACATCACACACAGTATCAATTAATCAGTTCACTTTAAGTGACAGCTGAAGGTTCTTGCGTGGAGACCACGGACTGGCGAACCCAGCGTAGGACGCCCATCACCTCGTTGTGCCAACGATATGGGGTGGATTGCTGGCAGAGGCTGCATGTGGATGAAACCGTGGGAGCGGGCAGATTGATTGTATCAGCAGTGGGATAAATGCTTGAAGAAGAAGAAGAAGAAGAACAAAAAACAACCCAGAAAATATTTCAATAAAAAAGTTATAAAAAAGAAAGGAAAACGAAAGGTCACAGCGTGTCACTGCTGCTATAAATGGCAACTGACTCAGCAGTATGCTGAGGGTCAAGCCTTCAGAAGCCTGATTTTCAGTCAGTGCCAGGAGTTACCCCGCGAGCGTCACATACCGCGGTGTGGTACAACCGTGACCAACACTATATATAGTAGAATACTATGTAATACAGAATAAAAATTATATACAATAGGATATGTATTATGTATGCTTGGTCCCACTACATTTTTTTTGACTAGGCCTTCATCATTGAAGCGTAGAGAGATGCAAGATTTGATATTCCTACGAAACTTAATCAATGGCCGGGTAACATGTGAGGATTTACTTCATCATCAACAACCCATTATGTCCCCACCGAGGGGCACGGGTCTCTTCCCTGAGGAAGGTATAGGCCATACTCCTATCCAGGTAGGATTTACTTGAACATATTGATTTTAGAGTTCCGAGACCTAACTCCCGACTGAGACAGTCAGCCGTTTTCTCTTTACCTGTCTGCAGAACTAACGTAGGCGTCAATGCACCATTGAATAGAATGCTCCGAACTTACAATGAGTGCTGGAGTAAATTAAATTTGGATATTTACCATGACAGCCTTGGCACATTTAAGTCTAAATTAATTCCTAAAATCTGAAGAATAAATTGTATAAAATTCCTTAATTGCATGCATAAAACTGTACTATCGCTATGTTAAAACATTTTGGACAAACATTAAAAACATTAAAGGACGATTGTGACTAGTGTTCAACACATTCATGACTAATATTTTAAGTTGAAAACTCTGTTAATTAAGTTAAAACGTGTTTTGAAAAGAATAAATGTGGAGTTTCTTTGTTAGCTTCTTCTCCACATAATCCATTAATTGTGAAACTAACAACTTTGACGTTCATTAAGTAAACATTCTGTTTTTACAATGAATAAAAATATTTGAATTGAATTGAATTGAATTTGAATCAAATTCAAACCTATGTACCTAAGTACCGTCCTAAATGTCGTAGTTTTCATAAAATTAGAGTTTACAAATGCTGTGTATGTATACGTTTAATTGGCATAATCGCTAGCCCTAAGTCACATTTATTATAAGCTTTGTTATGTTTGCGTGCTTGCTGTTGGTGTACCTAATAAATAAAATAAAATAAAATAAAAAAAATAAAAAAATCATCCCACCTACGTAAGGTTAGGTTGGGTTAGGTTAGGTTAAAGATGTGATGGCTGCCATGATGAAGAGGATGGGAGCACATATGGCTCCTCCACCGCTATCCTATGCGGAAACGCAAAAGGTGGGGACGGGGTTGCCAGCCGAGCTGCGGAGTTGTAACTGCAAGTCACGTAGCTCGATCTCAATGGCGAGAGGAGGAACACCGGAGGGGTTTTAGTGGGTGCGAGACCCATGTAACCCAGCGTTTGCCCTGAGACGCCGGGCATCTTTTACAGATATCCCCTCCGACACCAAAAAAAAGGTTAGGTAAAGTTTAGATTCTCGATCTAGCGAGTCAGAAGGTGTTTTATGCTCTTTAGCAGTTTGATTTATAAAATACATTGTGACCAAACAAAAATCCTAGTGCAAACACGCCTAATTTCTCTATCTCCTGTCTATTTCTCTTTCACACACACACACACACACACACACACACACACACACACACACACACACACACACGCACGCACGCACACACGCACGCACGCACGCACGCACGCACGCACGCACGAACGCACGCACGCACGCACGCACGCACGCACGCACGCACGCACGCACGCACGCACGCACGCACGTACGCACGCACGCACGCACGCACGCACGCACACACACATACACACACACAAACACGATTCAACAATACTATTACTTACCTTTTCCATAAAGATGGCCTTGTCCCTTCTCCCGTATAAGTACAAAGCCTTCAAATAGCACGACGGAGTCGAGTAGAAGATGTTCACGTCGGACATGTTGGCTGGGTGCGTGTTTACATGGCTGCAATAAGGAATGTTTTACCAACATGAGATCACTTTGCTACAACAAAATGACAATTGATTTACCCAGGTCAAGCAAGGGTTCCACGAAACAAACACATAACATTACATAAACTCACGCCTGTATCCCAGAGGGGTAGGCAGAGAACAGGGACTGCCACTTGCCACGATCCTGGTAGACCTATTTCGCTTCATCAACATTCATTAGTCGTTGCATGCACGCACGCCGGTTTCGGGTACTTTTTATCTTGCCCTCTTATTCCATGAGTTCCGAAAAAACCGTAGATGTATTACTTCCTACAAATTCATGCCCAAAAACGTTTGGTTCAGACCATGCCCTACAGTATAATACACACTCCCAACTGAGCTAATGGGCATGTGCAGGCATCGGCGAAATTTAACAATAGTTGTTATTTGCCTCTATTTGGTAGTCTACAAAGCAATGGCAGCCCAGCGTCATTCCGATGGTATAACCCGCTCAAACTGAATAGGCGTCTCTTGCGAAGAAGATCGTCCCGCAAGGCACCGAGTTGAGTTGCACGGGTTGTAACATTGGAATGCGATTGGTTACTAGACTACCAATAGTGTCAATGAAACTACCATTAGCGTATACGACTCTATTGATCATTGTTTTTTATTTTTTACTGAGCTTCTTTTGTGTCCCACTGCTGGGCAAAGGCCTGCCCTCCTTCTTTCCATGTCTCCCTGTCGCCAGCCACCAGGCACCATCCCGACAAAAATGCACCTCCTCAGTCCTGACCTTGAAAATGGAAAACCATTGTTACTTTCAAGGTCAGGACTGAGGAGGTTAAGATCGTCCCTCCATCTTTGGTCTGCCGCGACGTCGCTGTCCATTTTGCGGAACCCAGTCGGTCGCAATTTTGGCCCACCTATTTGTGCTCATATGGCAGACATGGCCAGCCCAGTCCCACTTTAACCTGGCGGCCGCATGTTTGTTTCATGAGCAGGTTATATCAATCAGTCAATTACCGCAGGCGCTGACTGAAAACCAGCGCTGAGAGCTCACACCCTCAGCAAAATGCTGAGTCAGATGCCCTTTGTGGCAACTTTGACACACCACAGGAGGCATTCTGACGCTCTGACTGTGCTTTGTGTTATGTTGTATTTATGTGACTTGTTTTTCCTTTGAACTTGTTTATGTTACTTGTTATGCCTTTCTTTCTTGTGATGTGTTAATTTGTCTCAATAAATGTCTTTCTTTCTTTCACTCTCGTCAGGAGTCTTTTTTGCGAATCGAAGAGTATGCTTGCTTAATAGGATGCTTGGCAGAGCCTTACTTTATAAGTTTGTCGACGTTCATGAACCAGCTTGCGGCACTCTGGTAGGTGAAGTCTCCGCCCATCATCACCAGTATATTATCATGGTCATAGTACTTCGCTTGACGCTCCACTTGCGTGATGAATTCACCGACCTGTGGGGTAATACGAACGATGTTAACAATAATAGAATGCAAACCTTGAGAGGAGATGAGGCTAGTCCAGATGATAAAAACTTGAGTAGCACTGACCTCTAATCACATGGAAAATGATAAGCAATAGATGAAGGGTTATCCAAAGTGTCTCCACGCAGTGCAAGTAAAAGAGGCATTAGGTACCTAGCAATAGGTGCTAATCATGCTAATGTAATGAAGCTGATGGTGATGGGGATTACCTTCCACCAGGAAACTAGAGTACCTGGTAAACGCCTAGTGTGTCTGTCAATGCTGGATTTATGCTAGGTCCGAGAGACACTTTGCTTGCGCGATGTAGAAATGTTGGAATCAATAGTGCGCACGTATACTGTGTGCTCACCACAAAACTTATGATCAGAATTTTCGTGCGTTGCAAGGAGGTCCTGTCCAACGATCAAAGTTGAAATCAGTTGCTAACTTACTCGTTTATCGGCATTGAAGACCTTGCTGTCCGGATCGTCCATGATAGGTTCGTCGTTGCAAAGGAAGTCGAAGCAGAACCCTTCAGGTGGATTGTAGAGGTTGAACAGCGTATGCGTCATTATATCCGACATTTTACCTGAAACACGAAATGCCTAAGTACCTAACTGTATCCAAGAAACTACTCAAGCCTTCGTTGCCCCTGCAGTCATTTCCGATTGGTACGTAACACTCGTTGCCAGCGAATCATTCGCTTTATGTTGAATGGGTGACAGCGAGGATAGCGTATCGGTAGCCAGCTACCCTGTTACTTGAGAGGTCCAGGGATCGATTATGGCATGTACCTACCAATAACTTTGTTCTGTAAGCTACGTATATTAATATTGCTACCTTAAATTCCCAAATTTTGGGAATTTAAGGTAGCAATACTGTAAAGGATTTCCTCAAAAAAATTACAAAGTTCCTCAATACGTAGTGAAAAAATCAATCAATCAATCAATCTGCCCGTATTCGTCCACTGCTTATCACTACACATATACCGAAGAACGATGGTTGATGAGGTTCAAAGGTTCTCGAGTGGAGACCACGAACTGGCGAACATAGCGTAGGACCCCCAACAGCTCGCTGGACCGACGATCTGAGGCAGATTGCTGCAGCTGGATGACGATGGCCGAGGACGGAAGGAAGTGGCGTTCCTTGGGGTAGGCCCCATGTCCAGTAGTAGACGAGGCCTTATTGATTGATTAATTGTCTGTAATCAAAAGAAACCTTCGCGTTCCTAATATTAGTGCTAAAAATTACGTCTCACCCAGTACATCATTCCCTCGCCACATAAACTCCATCCGATCCTCCTCGATCATGGCCTCCCGCTCCTTGTGGTCGACCCGGCCTATGAAGAGGCCATCGAAGCCCATCTGGGCCAGCAGAGAGGTCTGCTCCCTGGTGTGCCCGTAGCTATCAATCTGCCAGGCGGCTTTTGGCTTGCCGCAAGGACCTAGAGTGTCATTCAGCTTTCTGGAACATACATCATTCATCATTCATAAGCAGCCTATAATGTTAGGTTGTGTTAGGATTAGGTTAGGTTATTATCGGTCCAATCGTTTTGACAGGTGCACAACCATGAAGTTCCTTATTTATTTGATAAGAAACCATAGGCAAGAAATGTAACACTTCATGGACACCTTTATTTTTTCACAATAGTGATGCGACGTGTTTTGCTGCAATATTATAACGAGTAGATTACGTAGCCAAGACTATTCAAGTTGATTTTCTATAAAACCATAAACCTATCTTATTACAAAGATGTATGCTATAAGAAATTAGGTTTAAATATTATAAAAAAAAAAATATATGAAAGCTCTATGGGTAGTTTTTTGTTTATTACGCTTAGATAGACAAACTATGAAAATATCAAAATGAAATAGCAATGCAAACAATCGATTAAAACTTCAACCTAATTCAAATCGGTTATCATACAAAATCGAATCGGTAACTTCGTAGAACATCACTACATTGAGCTGTCAACAGTTAAATAAACGGTTGGACCGACTATAGGTAATGGTATCGCTGTACCTAAATGATTATATTCGTTTGAATATAAAAAGATGTCGCTGCCTGTACGTAATACAGATAAGTTTGTAAAGAGACTCGAAATTTCACTGATGCCTGCACTTGCCCATTAGCTCAGTTGGGAGAGCGCTGGCACGGTTAGCCAGAGGTCGCGGGTTCAAGTCCCGTAATGGGTGGAATTTTTAGCCTCTAAATAGGTTTTTATTGTACCATGTTTGTCTACAAATAAGTTTTATTTTATTTAAAGTAGTAGACGTTAGCCAGCTTGCTGAAACGTGACACAAAAAAGGAATTTGAGGGGTTAAACTTCACAATATCAACTAACCGTAACCCCCAAGTGTACAAGTCAATGATAGCCTGATAGTCCACCGTGGCTTCGTCGTTCTGCACCCAGCCTCCTCCCGCGAACTCTATCCGTCCTTCTTGCACCTGTAGCGAATAAGTATAACGCGATTCACATTTATGTTTATGTTCATTTAGGCTTATGTCACGAATAAAAATCTATAGAAGTATTTGTTCCTAAAAAATTCACTCTCAAAAACGGCCCCTGTCCTCTTGATTAGTCTGTACCTATAACTTAAAATCATTGTTAAACTTCAATGGTACATTGATCCCCTGAAAACGTGGGAGGCCGCTGGTATGGGACGCTACCTGCGTTGACACTCTGGCACCCTCCCATGTTTCCCAGAGTGGAAGAGCCGCTGGTCCAGCGGCTGGCGCGGCCGAAAGCCTCAAACGGCGCAAATACGGTTCAATCGGCAACAATTACATATTTGCGCCGTTTGGGGTCGAAACGATGGGCACTTGGGGCCCAGAGGCGCGCCTGCTGTTCAAAGACCTGGCGGCGCGTCTCATCGACACATCGGGAGACCAGAGGGCTGGCGCATACCTCGGCCAGAGGATAAGCTATCCAAAGAGGCAACGTCGCCAGCGTTCTGGGCTCATTGCTGCGTTGGGACAGTAACCTGAGGCAGGTATTTTATTTGTAAATATAGAATTTATGACATTTATATATTATTATAGTTTAGTTAAGTCCAGTATTTTTTAAAATTATTTTTTATCACATCTATTCAAAAAGGCCTAGTTCGTTCCCCGGGAACAGGAACTAAAACGCGTTTTTATTCCCTGAGGTAATAAAAGTGATTTGAATTTGGAACGCGCATGTTGCTATTGTTGCTAAGTTCACAGCGCAACATTGTTCACGAACACGAACAATGTTGCACAAATTGCTGGCTGTTTAAAAGAAAACCGCGCGCGAGCAAAAAAAATTGAAAAAAGGCGCCTAATGCATTCCGTCTTTTCGTTTCTCTAATTGTCATTGTTATTTTTACTAGAGTAAAAATGAGTGCGTCTTCAAGCAGTGATAACGAAATATTAACTCCGGAGTGTATCGTATCATACGCTAACAATGTGATACAAAATCTTAACACTATTCATAATATGGTTGCGCTCACTTATTTTCTCATAGAGGGTGATAAAAAGTAGAGTGTCCACCTCTGGACTAAAACTATTTTTTTGCTCGAGTGGTGTACTTTTTATCCCTCGTGCACTCAAGATTCTACTCTATAATCCCGAGCGTAGCGAGAATTCTTCGTGCACTCGGGATAACAAAGAAATACTCTCGCCTTAAAAATAGTATTTTACTCCCTCGGTAAACATCTACTATTTTTGTTGTGTTGTGAAAAATATAATATTTACAGACTGCGTTATTAATAAAAAAAAATTGTTTTCAGATGGGACAGAGTTCAAGTGCTACGCAATAGGTAATAAAGGTGGATTTTTTTTGTTCTTAATCTATGTTCAATAAATAAATTAATAATTTACCATAGTCCTAAAAGTGGCCCGTGTGGCTGGTCGCTGCTCCTTCCACCATCGCCAGAAATAGGCAGTCTCCGAGAAAGTGAACCTGAAGAGGAAGGAGGTTGGTTGGAATTGAAAAACAAAAGATTGCAGGTGCAAAGATTGCAGGTGTAAGGTGGAATGGTTTATGAACTTATTAAGTATGAATTTTAGCGTGCAGCAGTGAACAAATTTTGGGTGATGAATACGAAATAGCGTGTACGTGTAGCAGTGAACAAATTTTGGCTGATGAATTGACGAGCTGATTTCACTGGCAAGTGCCCACAAACCCTTACTTTCTGCGTTTATCGTGAAGCAGCTCCGATAGTATGGAATGATAGATCAGCTGAACATTCGCCGTGCTCACCGACGTCCGAGCTGAAACAACGGAGCATGTAAAGCCTTCAATCATCATCTTAGATATTCATAAGCAGCCTATATACGTCCCACTGTAGGGCCCGGCCTTCTCTCAGAGAGAGAATGGACTTAATCACCACGCGTGCCCACCGCGGATTGGCGACTTCAAGCGCTGGGGTATGTGAATAGCTCAGACACCCAGGTTTCCTCACGATGTTTCCCTTCACCGTTAGCGAGTGGTATTGCTATAACTTTACAAAGTACATAACTTAGAAAACAAAGTCATAGGTACATGCCCGCACTGGGAATCGAACCTGGGTCTCCCGCTTCCGAGTTCAATGTTCTACCCACTAGGCTACCACCACTTCTCATCTTAGATAGATAGATGGTTATAGAAGATGATTGATGATAGATAGGTGATAGATAATAGATAATGGGGACATAATGGGTTGATGATGATGATGATACATAATATGTACGTGTGCAGGTAAATCATAGACGCTTGAAATATTCAAGTGTTGTATAGATAATGGTTGGTAGCCTAGTGGGTAGAACATCGGACTCCTGCCTGGTGACAGACAGCCATACCGATGGACAGTGGGGTCTTAGTAATAGGGTCCCTTACCCTTTGGTTACGGAACCCTAAAAAACTGACTAAGTGCGTGTCGGGCCATGCGTAGTGTAGGGTTTCATAGAAGTAGGGGTAGTGTAGGGTTTCATAGAACTAACAACTTCAGCAAAGTAATTTTCAATGGAATTTGTACGAAGATTTTGTTTTACAAGTTGGTCGCCTATTACTCGTTAACTTTAAAGCCTTTTTTCCTGTTTGTACAATCAACCGTTTAGCCAGGAGAGGGGTAGGGGGGCTTTATAGTACTTATAGTCTCTGTGCTAAGCCGCGGACAGACAGACGGACAGACAGACAGACCGCCGGACATGCCGAAAAAGCAAAATGAACATTTTTGCCACAACATCCAACATATTCGCGGATGTTTTCTTGCCTCACCGTCGCAGTGGCTTATTACGTCAGTCGGACCGTGTTGATAAAACAGACGGGTTTTTCCTCTGAGAACCGAAAGCTTGTACTGTGGGCCATTTTTAAAGTGGTGGAATATAAAAGATTATTTTAAAAAGCTCCATTCCTATAATTTGGCCGAAATTGGTCGTTTATAACAACTGTTGTTCTACCACATTAGACTTTTTTTTGTACAAATATGTGCATTATGTGGAAAAAATAGGAATTTGCTTTGTAGTGGCTCTATAATTACAGGTTTAGGTACTTAACGATTACTCTTTATAGTAGCTGGCTGGCAGCTAGGCTAGGGAATCGATGAATAAGATTATAATAAAAGTAATATTTGCCCTTTTTTTGTCTTGATGGTCTTTGAATTATTGTTCTGGCACACTGACCGAATTAGTAACGGAGCGTCATGCGTTCGCCGGGATTGTACAATTTCCCCGACACTGTAGGACAGATGACTGACGTTAGGTTACCGAAGTGTGTTAGCTAAAGTAAATTTTAATTGTGATTAAAATTTCATGATAACGGGGGGGAGGGGGTGGGAGGATGTAACAATTCCTCTTTATAGTGGCAGAGCCTTCTAGTCTTATTTTGAATATTTTGAAGGGAATCGTTACGTTTTGTTTCAGAAGTCAGTCGATCCCCAGCTAGGCTAGGGAATCGATGAAAAAGATTATAATAAAAGTAATATTTGCCCTTTAATCCAGCTTTTAATAAAATAGCGTATTACAGTACCTAATGCGAGAGTTAGATAAAATTAACAAAAAGAAGAAAAACATTTATTTATTATACCAACAAGATACATCACAGAAACAAAATAAGCAGATAAGTAACAAAATAAGTGTACAACAACAGAAAGAAAACTAAATACACAACAGAGAAAACGAATAAATAAAACAGGACCATAGATGTAGCCTGTGGTGTATCTAAGTTGCCACAAAAGGCAGCTGACTCGGCGTTGTGCTGAAGTGAGGAAGTGATCTCCCAGGGCTGAAATTAAAGTAAACTTGAACATAAAGACGTAAACGTAACGCTTAACATTACACATAAACGTACATTATAAAATAACGGCCTTATTATTTATATTCCTTAAAACACTCCAAAAATGCCGCCACGCTGGAGATTTTGCAAGGAAAAGACGTAACCACAGATTAAATAAACTGCGTGTTTGAATCGTGTTTTTATAAATAAGACCTTAAGTACTTAAAATCTGAATTATGTCCCTCTTGAACTCATTCAGGATGTAGTGTTCGGTCACCATGTTGAAATCAAATCAATAATTTATTACAACGTAAAAAAATTACATTCTATTTGCTGAATGTTACTATGTTAGCCGCTGCCTTCGGGCCGTATTTGTAGTGGAGAAAAAGGCAGCGAAAAAAAAAATCCACGCTGACCATCTTTTCTCAAATCATCTTAAGCTTGATACATCAAAGTCTATAAGATATGATTACGTGAAGACCCCCTTAAATATTTATTTTATTTAAAGTTTTATTATTTATTCCCGAAGCGAATATAGAACTAAACTTTCTGGAAATATTTTAAACGTCTACCTGTTGCCGTTATTAATATCGAGCAAAAACGGCAAAAATGTACGTTTGTTGTATGGGAGCCCCCCTTAAATATTTATTTTATTCCGTTTTTGTTGTATTTGTTGTTATAGTGGCAACAGAAATATGTCATCTGTGAAAATTTCAACAGCCTACCTATCACAGTTCATGAGATACAGCCTAGTGACAGACAGATAGACATACATACGGACAGTGAAGTCTTAGTAATAGGGTCTCGTTTGGCACCCATCGGGTACGGAACCCTAAAAAACAATACAAGTATTTCTCCCTACAAAATTCACACTCAAAAACGTCCCCAGTCTCTCGATTAGTCTTTACCAGTAAAATGAGCGCAAGATGTGCTGTAGATTAAGTAGCTGTGTGATTGGTTCATTGGGCGATAGTGTGTGATAGCGTAACTGATGATTGGTTGTATACAAAAACATCAAACCATCGATCCTATGTACGTCGTAAAATGGCGGTCTGACGATGGCAGGTGCGTAGAGCCGGGTAATACTGAACTCGCTCCGATTGGTAACACAATGGGGAGCTTGCGTCTAACATAGATTGGAGTGACTTTGCTTTTGTACCATAGTAATCATATAAAAACCTAGGAAAAATTGAAAAATAAATCAGGGTTTTTGGGGTCACAAAATATGCGAAAAATAAAGTTACTCTAATAACATTAAACTTATTAGATTTCGTTTTTTCATTGAATTCTGAACGTTATCTTATAAGGGCGTACATGCGTAAAAATATGATTTTACGAGATAACTCAAATATTGATAAACGCTTCATACAATTTATTATAAGCGTTACGTTAGGGAGTGACGTCATAGTCTAAGGTCAATTTGTATGGCGCGTTTTAGTCCCACGTGACTATATTGACTTTTCGCCTGGTTATATTATAATAGTACATTACGATAGTAGTGCGAAAAGTAGGAAATTCGCAACGAGTGGCGATAAATTAAAACACGACCGAAGGGAGTGTTTTACATCGACACGAGTTACGAATTACCTATTCGCACGTGTATCGTACAACGTTTTAATAGTACATATGGCCCTTTGAAGTTTCGACATAGGCACGTAAAGTGCTCATTATCGCACTAGTGCGGTAATGTAGCACCATATGTACTATAAAAAGTATTATAGTCGCAGAGAAAAAAAATAACCAACTTTATTTATCTTTTAACGTGTCCTCTCCTATTTTATTAAAACATTTTCTAGTGCAAGTTCCCCATTGACAAGCCCCTCCCGACTTGATAGATAAATCATTTATTAAATTGCCACAACACACAAAGATAAAAAAATTACAGGCATAGTATGCTAACAAAATTCAATATATGCAAATAATACAATCGTAACAACTATGAGGAGCAGATTGTCCGTGTTAAATGACCAGTACCTTCATACGCACACCCTACAATAAATTATTGGCTGCGTATTATGTGCTATATTAGACATTAGACTCGGAAACGGGAGACCCAGGTTCGATTCCCATTGTGGGCATGTACCTATGACTTTGTTTTCTAAGTTATGTACATTTGTGAAGTAATAGTAGCAATACCACTCGCTAACCGTGAAGGAAAACATCGTGAGGAAACCTGAGTGTCTGAGCTATTCACATACCTCAGCGCTTGAAATCGCCAATCCGCGGTGGGCACGCGTGGTGATTAAGCCCAACTCTCTCTGAGAGAAGGCCTGTGCCCTACAGTGGGCCGTATATATAGGCTGCTTATGTATACTTCAAAGCGGTGGTAGCGCAGCGGTAGAACCCCGAACTCACATTCGGGAGGTCGAGGGTTCAAATCCCGGCATGTACTAATGACTTTGTGCTATGGCAATAAAAAAGTTACCCGAACTCAGCATATGCTTCAGGTATTGCAAAGCAATGGCCTGTAGCGCTGGTTTTCAATCGGGATCTAGAAGAGACGCAACGAGGCCAACGGCAGAGTCGAGCTCTCTAACAAAAACAAACAATTAGCGTTAATATAATGAAAATAAAAAAAATATGTATTATAAAAACCTATTTAGAGGCCAAAAATTCCACCCATGCCGGGACTTGAAACCTAACTGCAAAGTGGGTTGCTCGGGGCTGCAAGTGATGTAAATCGCTTCGGTCAGATGTCGCTGCCTGTACGTAATACAGAGAATTTATTTATTTTTATTTTATTTTATTAGGACAACCAGTAGCTAGTACACTAATACATTATAAATTATAGAAATTAAAGGGTTATAAGGTAAGTGCCTAGCCTATTAAGGTTGCCACAGCATGCACCTTTGCTAGTGATTAAGTTAACTTAAAATTTATGTCTAATTTTATAAATCTACGGTTAAGCTATAAACAAAATTAAGTTGAAAGCAAGAAAACATTATGTAGGTACTCCAGATTTAAAAATATGCTTGATTTGTTCCTTAAATGTATACATATTATCAGAGAAGATGTCGACAGAGAAAGCTGATAATTTACTGTACAGTCGCAAGAGACGAGGCATTGTAGCGTTTGTGTTTAAGGTTGGTTCTGGAACAAGGCGGGTTGAACAGTTTATTTATTCTATACCTAGGATATTTGGTTGGTACTTTAAGATTAATTTGGGATAGTATTTGCGAACAGTCCATTTTATTTCTCAGAATTTTAAAGAGGAGAAGTTTGTAAAGAGGCTCGCAATTTCATCGATGCTTGCACTTGCCCATTAGCTCAGTTGGGAGAGCGCTGGCACGGTGAGCCAGAGGTCGCGGGTTCAAGTCCCGGCATGGGTGGAATTTTTAGCCTCTAAATAGGTTTTCAAAATTGTCCTCACCACGGGTTAGTGCAACAAAAAGAATATAAAAATATATTATTTATTACATTAATTTATAATAACTATTTTAATGCTAGTTAGACATTTACGTTTTTAACTGTCACTTGTTGTAAAACACAAACCCCAATTTGGGTACTCACTTCCATAATAGTACTCGTCGAACGTCTTCACCCAGCCCGCGTCCATGTGTGAGTGAGCTATGATGTGCACATTGAGTGCCCCGTCTCTCGTTTGTGGGCATTGCTGGAATGAGAATGGATAGATTATATTAACACCCGGTTTCTCTGATGTTAACAAGAGGTGTAAATTGTTTTTCTCACAGAGCAAAAGTTGTTTTTCTCGAATGTACATTGGATAATCAGTGCTTTTTTTTGTATGCATTTTGGACAAATGACAGGTATTAGCAGTAGGTAGTTTAATATTGTTAGCGTACGAGAAACGGGGAGTAAATTCATGAGGTGTACTAGCTCCACTAATGAAAAAAAAAATCTTCTCTTACAATGTTTTTTGGAAAGAAATATTTTTCTATAATGCCAGTGATGAAAATTATGAGGATGTTTTAGATCTACGTGAGATGACGCCATTCTCAGGGAGCGTAGCCTGAGTATTGAGCTCAGATTGTGTTCTGTGGTATTGAGTAATAAGCTTTTTTTTCACATACCTATTATAATTTTCATTTAAACATCCCAAAAATTAGTGAAAATTGTAATTTGAAGATTTTAAAAACAAAAAATTGTTTTTTTTTCATAAAAAATGTAATATGTGTTTTTTTATGGTTTTTGCATCGGTTTATACACATACACCATGAATAATGGGTGGTTTGAGAGCCGTAGCAAAATGAACGTGCCTTAAGACCTTCCTAAATGCTCCTTATTTACATTTTCCAAAAATATCTCGGTAAAATGTCGAATTTGTCAGAAACATTAGTAGCCAGCTAGAACGGTGAGTGCACGCCGCGGGTCCGCGGGTCATTGTTCTGATAGACGGAGTAAATTTTTTGAAACAAGATTTCTCAACTCGAAACAAGGTTTCTCAACTTATATTTTTATTAATTCTACATCAATACTTAAAAGTATTAGTTTAAATATTTATAATTTATAATAACATAACAGTAGCTTTATAACCACCCAGATTTCAGCGTGTATACTCATCCCTGAGTCGGGCATCACTTTCCAGGCGTTAGCCTGGCGTCGACTACAGCAGAAACGCGGCGAACCGAAGCGAGTCCCGTTTATTCCTAGTGCGTCCATCTCTGAAGAATCGAATCGAATTTTTCTTCATCGCAACTCTTGAGAGGAGATGTTTGATGAAGAGATGTTTTTATTTCAAATACTTTTTGATGAAGAAGAGGAGAATATAAGAAAAAGGTAGCGGCGTGCTCCAAAATACTGGTTAAAAGACATTAATATTTTTGTTTGAACAAAGATTTTTTAAACTATACAAAAATACCCTAGCGCGCATCCGCTTCTCCGCATCGACAGAGGCGCGTCGAGTTCAAATCGCATCCGTGAAAAGAAATTCGCCTGTCGAGCAATTCGCGCGGTGTCGCTTAAATTCGGCGCGCCGCGCGCCGCGGCTCGTCGCTAATGGACGCAGTTTCGAAGTAAGTATATAGGAGGCGGCTTTCTGCGATGCGATTAGACTCGGCTCGGCGAGCCCTAAAAAACTACAGCCTGTATACCTGGTATTCGTTTCTAATCTCACCTTGTAACCGCACTCAAACTTAGCCAAGGCACTGTAAACACACTGGGACTGAATGAAAATCAAAAACACCCAAAAATTCTGCATAGTTTAACAAAATAACACTATTTTTCTCTTCTTTGTCCTCACATTTCACTTAATGCAAATTCATAAGCAGGTATGACCACTGTAAACAGTTAATTCATTAGGGGCCATTAATTAATTACGATAGGGTCCCCAGTGGGACGGGGGGTATTAAAAAAAAATCTTTATATGACCTTCACGTGAAAGAAGGGTACGGCGCCCCCCGGTGGCAATCGAACCCAAGTCCTCCGTCATGGCAATCAAAGGTAGACTGCCGCTAGACCAACGATTGCCAAAATACTCGTAGTCCTTACGTAATTATTGAATGGCGCCTATTGCGTAAAGTTGTTTACACATTGGTTCCGCGTTCTAAACTGGGGCTTGTCTGTCGGGCGACCATTGAAGTATTGCTGGCAATATATGTTGAGTACAATAGCTTAGGCCGCGTTCATACATACAGGGTGTTACAAGTGATGACTTATGGCACTGAAACGTGGTCTCTCACTATGGGCCTCATAAGAAACCTCAAGGTCACGCAAAGAGCTATGGAAAGGGCTATTCTCGGAATTTCTCTACGAGATCGGATCAGAAATGATGAGATCCGTAGACGAACGAAAGTCGTCGACATAGCCCAGCGGATTAGTAAGTTGAAGTGGCAGTAGGCGGGGCACATAGCACGCAGAACTGATGGCCGATGGGACCGAAAAGTTCTCGAACGGAGACCACATATCGGCAAGCGCAGCGTAGGACGACCAGCCACAAGATGGACAAATGACCTCATCCAAGCGGCAGGAAGGCGCTGGATGCAGGCCGCTTCCAACCGGTCTGTTTGGAAATCCATGGAGGAGGCCTATGTCCAACAGTGGACTTCTTGTGGCTGAATGATGATACATACAGGGTGTGAAAATGACCAAAAGCTTCTCATAGAGTATTGTTTAATGACTCGCGATAATATGCAGGACGTCTTGCGACGTTCAGCGAATTTGTCACTTAATGACGCAAAAACCACCGAATGGATTTTTTTTTAATTTTCCAATCTTCGGACTATGGTCAGATTTGTTGTCTGTATCTGTTTTGTCGAGCGTATTCTCCACTGAGAGGATCTCCTCATATTTAGCTACTGTCAATATCTACATTCCAGCATGTCTAGCACGGTGACGCGAGTAGCGCATTTTGACGTCAAAGGTTGCGACGTTCCAGCATTGGTAGTACAATGGCACGAGTCACGCGTTTTGTGGCGCTAAAATGTCAGAATTTGAGAGCTAATGTACTGAAAAGTCCGGACTTTTGACATTTAAACGGGCGAGTAGCGTCGTCCCACTACCCAGGCATTTTTGTCAAATTCTGACATTTTAGCGTCACTAAACGCGTGACTCGCGCCGCCCCGGCGTACTACCCATGCTAGTCTTGTACGCTGTGCCGCTTTAGACCCGGGACTTGGGGCGGGGGCGCGGAAAAGATGCGACGCGTTGTACAGAAATCGCGCCTTGCCTCGCCCCGTCTCGCGTGGGCTTCCTCCCGTCTATTCAGTATTTTTGTATGAAAGTGAATTTTATTGGATTAACGACCCGTCTTTTCCGCGCCCTAGCCCCACGTCTCTTTTGCCTTCTTTGGTACTACACTGATATCAGCTGTTGCGCCAGTATATTTGGATGGCACGACCCGACCCTACCACACACTTTTGTGCTGGTTTCTAGCTCCCCTTATCTCTTTCTCTCCCCTTATTTCTTTCTCCGAGAGAACTCGTGCGTAAGTAGCTTTGCTTTGCAACTGAGGTTGGTAGTTTTATTATTAAAAAAAATCGGACAAGTGCTAGTCGGACTCGCCCACCGAGGTTCCGTACAAATTTGTAAATGGATATTATAAATAGTTCAGGAATCGAGTCTCGCAGTTTTTTCCGAGATTTTCCCGAACTTCAAACAATTTTTTTTATTATTTAATTATAATGTATAGTTTTTTCCTTTATTCGTATTATAAGAAAATATTACTTGCCTAATTTCATAGTTCTAGGTCAATGGAAAGTGCCCTATAAATTTTAACTCCCTTGAGTGTCGAATTATGCGTTTTTCTGGCATAAACGGCCATATCTTTTGTTAACGTTAGCTTCAAGGGACTGTAGACCTGAGTATATGGTTTTAATTTCAACTAAGGGTTATAAGATTTCCGTTTTTTCCTTTTGAGGTACGGAACCCAAAAAATGTGAATTCAGCGACAAAATGTGAACAAGCCCTAAAGAAAATTTCACTCAAAACCTGAGAAAACATCGCGTAGCGTTTCATAATACCCATTCAATTGAGTTGGAGCCGGCAAAACGATTAGTTGGACTCAAAACATCGCCACTGGCACAGTCCGCAGCACGTCGATCTTTACATTTTTGTTGCAAAGTCACCCGTAATGTAACTCTGACGTCGAGGGACTTATGGGTTGATACCGATGTCGATGGGGTGCAATGATTCTCTAGTGGAGATCACAAACTGGTAGATACAGCGTAGGACGCCCACCAGCTCGCTGGACCGACGATCTGAGGCAGATTGCTGGCTGTGGCTGGGTGAGAATGGCCGAGGACAGAAGGCAGCAGAAATCAGAAATCAATAATTTATTTCAACGTAGAGAATTTACATTCTGTTTGCTGAATGTCAATGTACTATGTCAGTATGTTAGCCGCTGCCTTCGGGCCGTATTTGTAGTGGAGAAAAAGGCAGCGGGAAAAAAAAAAACTCCACTCTGACCGTCTTTTCTCAAATCATCTTAAACTTATACATCAAAGCCTATGTGATATGATTCCGTGATAGCCACCAATAACTTTAAAAGCCAAAATAACACTTCTTACAAAAGTAGGAAAAACATTAATGCTGCGGCCAGACACACGAAAGGCACCCGTTCACGAACATAACGCAGGGGTCAGCCATCACCAGTGGATGAGTTTGAGTTCTGACTCTGTGTTATAATGCAGCCTACACAAGAATATTCGGCCTCCCTCGTAACTGTCATTTCGTAACTTGTTTCGCCATTGTAGTTGTACTCCGTGTCGCGCCGGATTAAGAATAGCGTCTCTCCATTTTCTTCCGTGGATGTCGTAGAAGGCGACTTAGGATATCAATTACCAGGAGACGGGCAGCAGCGTCTTCCTGAGATTCCAGCCGGATACTGCGATCGCCAACCTGCTTGCCAAGCGTGGCCATTATGGCAAAACCCCTCGTGGTTATGAAAACCACGAAGGAGGCCTATGTTCTGCAGTGGGCATTAAATGGCTGATGATGATAATGATGATGAACTTGTTTCGAAGATGGCGGGACCAAGAATTTTTTAAATTCTGGGTAGGAGATAGAACATCACAAATCAAAAATCCGATTCGATAAAAAATAAATACACAAAACTTTATTGGTGATTAGTTGTGTTAACAGGGGATGTATAAGCAAAGGGAAATTAATGAAATGAAATAAAATTCATTTCAAAGGGCAAGCTTAAAACGCTTCCTACCCACGGTCCATCTCCTGAGACCACCTGGGTGAACCGTGGGATTTTTCACCTCTCTGATGAAACTTTAGAAGGCTCTATTTTTTATTAGTGACAGTCCAGTGACTTTGAAGATTTCCGATGTCAAGGTGAACAAAGGTGGTCCGTTGTAAAAAACTAATCCATAGTTCACCCAGGTGGTCTCAGGAGGTGGACCGTGGTAAGAAGGGGCTAGAAAGTACCCCAAGCTGGCGTGCGTGCATGCAACGACTAATGAATGTTGATGAAGCGAAAGAGATCTTTCAAAATCTTGGCAAGAGGCAGACCCTGGTTTCTGCCCAGAGGCCTGAATTTATGTTATGTTACTTTTGTTAAAGGGTTCTAAGAGGTTCGCTGGCGCCTCGAATGAAAAAAAAATCTAATCTTGGTTTTGCAAAAAGTGTCTTTCTGTTTTCTGATGTCAATACTTCTAAAATTCATTTTATCTCATTATTATAATGTCATAATATATAGTTACACGATTATATATAAAATATGATATGCACTAAATTTCGATATTGTATTAATTATTAAACATATTTATTTATACATGGTAAATATTTATGAATACTATATACCTTACTATTAAACCGACCTAATTATATGTGTTTTTTTTTTAATTAAGGCTTAGGACCCATAGAATAAGGTTAGTTTAAACTGTTACAATCGCTTCGAAGAGAAACAATGATAAATACAATGTTAGGTCCATTTTTAGATGAGAGATTTGGTTGTCTACAATACAGGGTCGCCCTAGCGTAGGCAACTAATGACAATATTTTTTTAGAAATAATAGTTCCTTAAGTTGGAACGCGTAGATAGGTTAGGTAAGTCGAAAAAAAAATAAAAATGGAAACATATTCATGTTTTATTTTGTTTAACAACACACTTATGATTTCAATAGTTAACTTATGTAAAAAAAATATTTTCTAAACATTTTAATACACTATTCTGGATTATATTTCTTCATATAGGTATTTTGTTTACTTTAGCAGACAAATATTTATATTTATTATTGTTAACCTAATTCCGGAATCACTTGCATTTTTTTCGGAAGAGTCCAACCAGGTTTCGCTCTTATTCCGGATTCCGTAATTAAGTTCATAACTTGTGTCCTTACGAAAGTTGTATCAATACCTTTAAAAGAGCAATTCATGTATACCTATATATATTTATATATACAGACACTCAGGTTTCCTCACGATGTTTTCCTTCACCGTTAGCGAGTGGTATTGCTACTATTACTTCACAAATGTACTTAACTTAGAAAACAAAGTCATAGGTACATGCCCGCACTGGGAATCGAACCTGGGTCTCTCGCTTCCCAGTGCAATGTTCTACCCACTAGGCTACCACCGCTTCTGACTTATTGCATTTAATTGTGACGCAACTTAAACACAGTAGCGTCGAAAGTAGAGGGGCAGGTGTTACAGTAAATTAACGGATTGTCAGAGCACGAGAAACTGGTGGTAAGCCCCGCTGACTACAGACACTCTAGCTAATAGAGTCAATCCAATCAATAGAAAAACCAAATGTTTAAAAATACCCTGAACAAATATTTAATTAAGAACAGTTTCTATACAATGCAAGAGTTTTTTGAAAACCATGCAAAAAATTAAATAGCTTTTGCTTTCGTTTTCCTTTTCTTTTCTTTTATCTGCTGTTCATTTTTGCTGGTACTAGATTTACAAAATACTTTAAGTTCTTGCTTTGTTTTGTATACAGTTCGTAGTTTAATAGTAAATAAGCATGTTGCTAAATAATATTTATGCTCACCTGTGTATAAATGATGTATAAATAATCGATAATAAGTTATTTTAAGTTAGCAGCGCCCTGCTAGGGCTCTTGTTTGAAACTAAATATTTTAAGTGATCTCATGTACCTACAACAAGAATGCTAATAAACGTTGTATCTTATCTTATCTTATCTACCCTCAGTGCAACGTTAACACGCAATGGCAGAACAAAAGATAGACTGAAGACACCAGTAGATTTCCAATCATGATCGGGAAACCGATCTTCAAGAACTGCAGGAAGGTAAACCGGTAGCCATGCTGCTCCGCCACTCCTGCGCAGACCACGTTGGCGCTCGCGCCGATCAGTGTACCGTTACCTGTGGAGGGATACAATAAACATTGGTATTTACGTCAGATATAGATAGATTACGGCAAAACCCCTCATGGTTATGAAAACCATGAGGGAGGCCTGTGTCCTGCAGTGGACGTCTAGGGGCTGATGATGATGATGATAGATAGATAGGTGATATAGATAGATAAGAGACCGCGGATAGGTAAACGTAGTGTAGGACGTCCTCAGACTTGGTGGAGCGATGACCTTCGCAGGGCGGCTGGCAAGAGCTGGATGAGAGTAGCCGAGGACCGTGCTCAGTGGCATGCAATAGGAGAGGCCTATGTCCAGCAGTCGACAAGCATAGGCTGATGATGATGATAGATAGATACATAAGTTTGCCTCTCCATCCAAAGGTTATCTGGATGAGATCGCTCTAAGACAATATAGTTTGCCTCTCCATCCAAAGGTTCTCTTCCAGATTAATTGTATGTTTATACGTTTTATCTTTTTGTTTTCTTTTTATCAGGATAATATACTAATAGTTTATTGCTTAATTAAAGGAAGCTACTTTTCTTTAACAAAAACTAGGTATACAAAAACATCAATGTAGGTAGGTAATTTTTAATATTCATAATTGTTATATCGCCAAGCCTAAGAGCACATTTGTCTAAAGTAAATATTGTCACGATTAAAAATGTTAGAATGCAAGCTGGACCAAATGCCAGACTTACCAACGTTAATTATACGCATCTTCGTAAGCAAATGTTAAGAATACGAACCTCCGTGAGCAGATGTTAAGTATACGAACCTCCGTAAGCGAATGTTTAGTATACGAACCCCCAAGGCAAGCCCCGAAGCTCAGCGCCCACGCCAGAGGCGCCAGCGGCAGCGCCAGGCCACCCGGGTCGGCCAGGGCAGCGATCACGCGCACCATCATCGTCGTCAGAGGGATGTTGTCGACAAACGCTGAGGCTATGCCTGACACCTGGGGCGGACAAAGGCGGTGAATAGAGGAGCACTTCTTTTACATACCTGGGGAAATGGCGGTGAAGAGGGGAGTACTTTACGAAGCTCTACCTGTTACTTAAGGAGGAAGTCTGGCGCTAAAAAGGAGAGTTTAGGAAGCTATGCGTGAGATCTTGGGTTGAAGAAATGGTGAAGAAATGGGTACTACTTTAGAAAGTACGCTTGATACCGCGGGAGAAAGAATGGCGTGGAAGTGAGGTGGGTGTCTCTCCTAAATTCCTGTTAAAAGTATGCCACTATCTGAGCTCTTTGTCAACTAGATCTTGTAAATGTAGAATGTAAAGCGAGGTCTTTTCCTTGTGCCTACGAAATATGAAAACGCCGTGAGGCCAATGTTATCCGGATTCAGTGACGATTTATAATGTCGGCCTTTTTTCTCAAAATGTGCTCAAAGTATGAGGCTTATAATATAGGTTTGCCGAATGTTTGCCGGTTTCAGAATCCATTCCATCCCTTTTACCCGACTGCGACGAAGCCGAAAAGGAGGGTAATTCAATTCAATTCAAATATTTTTATTCATTGTAAAAACAGAATGTTTACTTAATGAACGTCAAAGTTGTTAGTTTCACAATTAATGGATTATGTGGAGAAGAAGCTAACAAAGAAACTCCACATTTATTCTTTTCAAAACACGTTTTAACTTAATTAACAGAGTTTTCAACTTAAAATATTAGTCATGAATGTGTTGAACACTAGTCACAATCGTCCTTTAAATAATATTAATCTACTGTTAATGCCAAACATCTTTGTCTTCTAAATAATCCTTGATGTTATAGTAAGCCTTTTTGCACAGAATGTGCTTAACACATTTTTTAAATCGCGTTGGAGGTAACTCTAATATATCTTGAGGAATTTTGTTGTAGAACCTTATACAGTGCCCCATAAAGGATGTGTTAACTTTTGCAAGTCTAAATAGTGGAAATGACAATTTATGTTTATTTCTAGTATTAACATTATGGTGGCCACCAACATTTTCGAAGTCTTTGATATTTTTTCTAACGTACATAATATTTTCATAAATGTATTGACATGCAACTGTTAAGATGTTGGTTTCTTTGAAGAAATCTCTTAGCGAATCCCTACTACCTAACTTGTAAATAAATCGGATGGCTCTCTTCTGTAAGATGAAGATCGTCTCAATGTCTGCTGCCCGACCCCACAGTAGTATGCCGTAGGACATAATACTATGGAAGTACCTAACTAAAATAAACAAGCCTAGCAGTTGCAACGTCAGTGAGCTCTCTAATTCTTTTGACTGCATATGCTGCAGAACTAAGCCTGTGTGCTAGTTTTACAATATGAGGACCCCATTGCGTAATAATATAATGTAATAATGTAACATAATGTGTAAGTATGTCCGATTCTATGTTCCCTTATAACTCCTTAACCAATGGACATATTTTGACAAATAATATCGACCCTTTGGAGAAGAAATGTAGTAAAAGCTGCATTCAAAGTCCACCTCGTGGCGCAGCGGTAGTGCATCTGCATACCATGCGAGAGGTCCCGGGTTCGAATCCCGGCTGGGGACAAAAAAAAAACAAGGTCTTGGATGTTTACATGTTTGTGATGTCGTTGTTTCTGGTTCCCACGACACAGGGTATCCTAGTGTGGGGCCAGAAGCAATGTATGTGCCTGTATGTAAATGTTTATGTTTATGTTTCACCAAAAATGGCTCTTACGACATTTCATCCTAAAAGAGTCGATATCTCAATCGATTCGCCGTGTTTGCGCGAGTGTCATAGGCTACATGAATTCAGCATAAAGCCAACGAAAAAAAAACGTTAAAAAGTTACTAAAAATACCAAAATAAAAAACTGAAATAAAAAATAACCAACAACCCGACTGATGAGCATTAACTACTAAGCAGGAGGGACCAACCTAAGTTCCTCGCAATGAATTACATTATTGAATTTGGGTCCCGCCTGCTTAGTAGTTAATGCTCAGCAGTCGGGGTGTTAATGTTTTATTTCAGGTTTTTTGTAATGCGGCTCGAAATATTGCGGATTTGTCGCGAGTTATACAAGTTATAGTTAACAATACAGCAGAGTAGGTACATACCCACAATATCAGCATGATAGCGACTGCCAAACGGGATTCCTCCCCCACTTTCAGTATCACCTCCTCAGTGACTTTACCGATCCAAGATATGAGGCCGAGTTTTGATAGCACCTAAAATAAAGACAAAAAAAAACCGTCTTCAAAATACACACGGAACATTAAGTATAGTTCGCTAACACTAGGTGGCACTGATGGTATGCTTTATCGCGGTCATATTGTCCCCACAGTACCGTGAAGATGCCTGACATGGCATGGCTGAGAGTATACAACTGCGTGTGCTTGACAAAACAGGTAAGGCAGCACTTTACTTTACACAACTTTACTCTGTTCTGTATCAAGTATCTACTCACAAACAAAACCATTCTTGTGATGTTGTACTGCTGAGATTCTCCTCCTCTATACTGGCTGGTAGCGCGAATTAAGTTATTAGTCAGTACCTTATGATCAATTGACATATAAGAATAAACCATGGTGCTTGTGGTTAATTTAAAGAGTTACTTATACTTAGAGTTAATTTAAAGCTTTTTTTGAGACTGAAAAGTTTTTATTTCTGAGAAAACTGCAATACTAACGTACGTATTTAACGTGTATAAGCCTGAAGGGCCTGTGTTCACCCAGTTAAATAATACTAGTTCTGGTATCTTACAGTTCTAAAATTTACTTAAAGTTTACTTAAAACTTTGTCTACTTATTAATCATAATATAGATTTGAAATTTGAATTTTTTAAAGTAAGTTTGCTAGAAGTTTAAAATAATGATTTAAGTGTGCTTGCACAAGAGTACATTAAAAAAACTTGTTTTCAGTTTTACTTTGAAGATCTATTTGTCTCACGTTTAAGTAATACACTGCTTAGGTATGTCAATATTTCTCTTGAGGCCGCAGCATGTTGGCAACCCAACAAAGCATATTTATTTGAATGTTTTGTAGCTGTGGCAACATTGTACTCTTTTCTCTTCTCTGTGTCACCGTTGAGCTGTCCCAGACGTCCTCACAATGTCATTGGCCCATAAGTATGTGAAAGCAGTTTTGTTTTTCTTTACCTTTCAAATTGTGGTTATCTGAAAAAATAATCCCTCCTCTCCTCTCCTCTCCTCTCCTCTCCTCTCCTCTCCTCTCCTCTCCTCTCCTCTCCTCTCCTCTCCTCTCCTCTCCTCTCCTCTCCTCTCCTCTCCTCTCCTCTCCTCTCCTCTCCTCTCCTCTCCTCTCCTCTCCTCTCCTCTCCTCTCCTCTCCTCTCCTCTCCTCTCCTCTCCTCTCCTCTCCTCTCCTCTCCTCTCCTCTCCCCCCTCTCCTCTCCTCTCCTCTCCTCTTTACTTGCCCTATCTTATCCTGTTCTCATCGGCCACTCACCTCCATTAAGACGAACAAGGCCGCGAAGAACAGCAAGGTGGACCACTCCACTCGGGCCAGCACCGGCTCCAGATCCTCTTTCTCAGCCAGGAGGAGCAGCAGCAAGGCCCCTAGCAGAGCCGTCCAGCCGAGGGATAGTCGTTCTGGAACAACATAAAAAACATTACATGGGGCACACTAAAAGTTTTGCACTTCTAGCTAATCGGAACTAAGTATTTGAATTTGGAATGTTATATTTTTTGAAACGACTTGCAACCTTCTTAGTAATAAAAAAAGAAGTGGCCTGAGATCATTTGTCAATTGTTTTTTTCACACATCAAAGTTCTACGTACGCAACGAAAATTGAATAAAGTCGAAAAGATATCCTCCGGTTAGCCTCCGGAATGTTCATTGAATGTGACTCGGAGTATGCTATTCTTACTTATAACATCATTGGCAGTTATTTTATTTTTATTTATTTGTAATATAAAAAAGAACATGACGTCACATTAATTTTGTGGGAGCAGTCACGTTTACAATAGTTGTACCACAGATTTACATAGGTAGCACTTTTATATAAGAATTGCACACTCGCACTTTCTGTCAATAAAAATAACTTTTCACTTCTCATGCTCTAAAAGTTCGTCTTTATGTCGTGCGTAGGCGACATAAAGTCGCTTTTTATGCTCTAGAGCATAAAGTAAAATCTTCGTCGAAGACCAAGGCAATCGCTGCAACAGCCACACGAACATCTTTAACTTCATACAACAACCTCTTTATTTTATTTCGTTCGTATTCTAAGACCAAGGCAAAGATACCAACAGCCAAAGTACACAATAAAACTTCATGAAATAAACTTATAATTTGTATTTCGTCTCATTTATTATTTTTTATATTTGTTTATTTTTCAATTTAGTAGATCAGTATAGTATTTAAGCCATAAAACAACAACTTATCATAGTTATAAAAAGAAAATGTTTTTATAACTGAGCAGTATGTAACGACCTTAAGTCAGGTGTCACGTCCCTACAGAAAAAAAAAAGAAAAAAAAGTTAATTGGCGGGAACCATAATTATTTTTTCATTGTAATATTTGTGTTACAACTTAAAATTGTTTTTTGATTAACGATAAATAATGTCGTCAATCGAAGTGAAAAGTAGAGTGTACAACTCGTCCATAAAACCCATTTTACACTCGACTTTATATCTATCCTCGCTCGCAAGCTCGCTCGGATGGATAAACGTCTCGAGTAAAATGGTGCGTTTTATGCACTTGTTGTACAATCTACTATTATTAAATTGTCGAATTATTTTTTAACAGCTTAAAGTACTTCTTATTTTTATTATTACATAGGTATTTCTTTGCACAGATTTATTTAGTAAACAAAAGTAGGTACTTACTTTATACTTTATTGTACAAAAGAAAGAAATATGTTACACATAAAACAAAGCAATAAGAACGGGTACATAGGCGAGCTTGAGACAATCTAAAACGCCTAAAGACGATTTAGACTGCATCAAACAATAGTTATTAGTTATACAAGAGTGCAAAGCTACTTTTTAACCGCGCGGCTCAATTTTGATGACAGAGCAAGCGGAGGATTCTGAAATTTAATCACGAGCACAGCGAGTGATTCAAATTTAGAAGCGTTAGCGAGGGAATAAAAAGAGCACGACGTGCAAAATCTTTGCGCTCGAGTGCAACACGTAACTTTTCATCCGGCCTCAGCGAGGAAAGATATTTTTTTGAGTTTTTGAGGTCTCAAAAATAACTTTAATAATTAAAAAACCTATTGAATCTTAAACATTTTATTTTAATAAAAGAGTATTAACAATAAGTCAATTATAAAATTAAATCACGGTCATGTATGAAATTATCAACTATCAAATTAATAATTAAAACATTTGCAGGTGATGCCCCGTCCCTTCTTCTGAAGACAGCTCGCTGAGTCCCTGTAACCGACTCAATGGCAACAGTTAGTGGACTGCTGGCTTGTGCTTGCTCCGAAGACGCCTCAGCAAGTTGGCTGATGGGTCGGGCTTGATGCAAGGACCCCTCAGCAGTAGCAGCAGCAAGCTGTTGGATGGCAGCCGCTAGCCTATTTGAGGCTTGCGCATGCTCTATGGTCGCCTCTGCATTTGCAGGCTCTAGCTCAGCGAGCCGTGCATCTGCATTTTCCAAGGCCGTGGGTGGCAGGAGTGATTCTGTGAAAAAAAGTGTAAATGCAATTAATTATTTTATTGGGTGTAACAAAGTCCCCATATAAATGGTCCACACTAAAGTAACTCACAGTAAATTATTCGTATTCACAAGTACAACCCCCTAGTTTTAGTGTATATATATATTATATGAATTTTGACACACCCTGTATAAATAAGATTATTAATTACCTTCTGTATTTCGTCGACGACGTCGCTGCGTCGGTGGAGCGGACGGCGCGCCTTGAAGGGGTGATTGCTCTCTTTGGTCTCTGAAATAGGAATAATAAATGCATATACTTAAATGTTTAATGTTGTTTTTAATTACTCATCTGTGGCAGAGCCTAAAAGCATGGTAATGTGTTTGGCTATGTATGAATATACTCTTACTCATAGCTCCAATAAGTAACTTCAATAAGTACATAACCTTTGTTATTTTTTATTTATGTTCATAATTAACCACACACACCGTTGCCTGTATTAAGCTCTGAAATAAATTATATTTGTATTTGGAAATATCTTCTCATAGACACCAATAAAATATACTAAGGGGCTCCAGGAGGTAATACTAGCACCACGGAGGAAAAACAATCATATCTTTTTTACAGATTGAATTTGTAAAAATGCGATCTCTCAATCATGTTAACAGTGACTTTTAGGACCCACGACAAATAACCTAGAATCATGAACGTAGGACTAGATAGCATTTATGCCAAAAACGGCCACTAATGCTGTCTAGTCCTAGGTTTTTGGCCTTAGGTCCACGGCCATGGGTCCTTAAAATCACTTTTAACTTGATAGAGATTGTACACTAATGCTGTCTAGTCCTAGGTTTTTGGCCTTAGGTCCACGGCCATGGGACCTTAAAATAACTTTTAACTTGATAGAGATTGTACAGACACTTTTTGCAATTTCTTAAGGAAAGTATTAGCCAGGAGTATTAATTAGTTTCAATTTCAATGGATTATCACAGGCTTTTTGTTGGTTTTAGATGGAGTAGACTTGCCCAGCATCTATACCATCCTGACAGTTTAGTCGGCCTAGCCCACAGTAAAGGCAAGCCAACCAAGCCGTGGGTTTCCTCATGACAAACAATGTCCCAGGCACTGAAGCGTCCGAGTGATCCCTAGTGATACTCATCTATTGAGTGTGATAGTGTCACTGGACGCTTTATAAATCATGACATTACGTAGAAGCAAAAGCCAGGTTTTTTGTTAGTCACTGCCTTCAATCTTTATGAGAAAAAACTTTATGAAGTAATTTGTGCTCACCATACGCCAACCCCCCCGGCTCTTTCCAGGCGTAATCTGACGGGAGCTGTTGAGGACATTGGCTCCTTCCCGCCACATGCGCTTAGCCAGACTGCGCCCCTCCGTTGAGCGATTGAAACGCCCAAGAGCCAGCTCTAGCTTGTTTTCAAAGAACCCAATAAGGGCTTCGAGCTGCTCTACGCTCACCATCTGTAAATATTAGTATTATGATTAAACTAAATATAGGTAATTGAGAACTACAAAACCGATCGTTTCGATGCTTCAACACCAAGCTTACCTAACAATCGCATGAAAATCAATAGGTACATACCTTGTGGATGAAATAAGGATAAGAATGTAAGAACTTTCTTAGTCTTATAGCAATCAGCCGGTTATTCTGAAACAATTTAACGTTTTAACTTTGAACAGAAACTTTTTTCGCTGTCAGTGTCAAGACGTAAGACAAGTGACAGCTAATTTTTTTTTTACTTGCCATAGTAGCATAGTTTTATTACATACAGCCATAATTTTGACTTAAACCAATAAATAAATAAAGACTTGAAGCTTTTTTAGAAACGAAACTACTGTTAACGTTCTTTTCAGTTTAATTCACAGAAATTCCAGATAAAAAAGCAAGAAAACCACTGTTTTTTGATCGAGACTAATCGAATCGCGGTCGAAAAAATCGATGCCGATTCGAGAGTCCTTTCAAAAAATGCCGCACTAGCTGTCAATCCCTTTTACTTGATGACCTAGAGTGCGTTTCACGAGATAGTTCCCTTAGCCGTTATGTTGGCTCCACTGTCTGTCAATACACTAAACAGTAAAGGCGCTTTGTCGAGTTCCATCTTATTTTTAAAGTTTTCGAGAGTTTTCTGCGTTTAAACATGCCAAAAACACTAAAAAGTGGTGAAAGGGAGATGGTGTTGAAGGTGAAACGGTTCTGTGAAAAAGAAAAGTCGAGAAATGGGCCAATAATTCCATTTCAACAAGTTCGTCTTCGGGTTTCCGCCATGACAGGTAAGCAAAATAGGATTGCCAGCTTTGAACGAAAGACTCATAAAATTCCCGAAAAATATTATATAAGGACCGATTTTGCCATTGAATAAATATTCGAGGCTTATTCGACAATAAATAGTCGTTTACCGCAAAAAAAATCAAAAAATGTTGTCATTGCCTTTCGTTCGGTATGTTCAGACATTTTATTTTTTTGTGTAATACTTTATTCCATGGATAAGTTTTATCTAAGGTTGGTAAAATCGGCCCTAAATCATACTATCTAAATCAACAAGAATGAAAATTATAATTTTAAAAAGTTTTGTCCCCAGGTATATCTGAAAAAACTATAACAAAAATTTCTAAAGAAGGAGAAGTGGCTGCTAGTACGTCAACCAAAATTTCAACGCCTGGCAAAAGTCGACCCCGGGATAACAAGATTCAGCTCGACGATTTTGAAATGTGTGCACTCCGGCATAAAATTCACGAATTTTATGTTGTTAGAAAAGAGTTGCCTACTCTAACTAAAATATTGCATGAGTTGCGGAATGACATTGACTTCAAGGGCAGCCGTACCACTCTTTGGAGAATAATGAAGAGGATGGGGTTTTTCTTCAAAAAATGTCAATCCAAAAGGAAACTATTAATGGAAAGACATGACATTGTAGCATGGAGATTTCGATATTTACATGAATTGCAAGACAATCGAAAGGGGGAGCAGCGGCCAGTTATTTATTTGGACGAAACGTACATTCATCCTACATACTGCGCCGGGAAATGTTGGCAAAGCGAAAATGAAGAAGGTGTTCTATCGTCTGACTCAAAGGGGCCACGCTGGATAATAGTTCATGCCGGTGGAGAAATGGGCTTTATACCCAATGCTCAATTAATTTTTAAATCCCAGAATAAATCGGGAGACTATCATGACGACATGAACAGGGAAAATTTCAATAAGTGGCTAGAGGAAAAGTTATTGCCAAATCTTCCTCCTCGGTCTTTAATTGTAATGGACAATGCATCCTACCACACAATAGCTGTCAACAAAGCACCAACTATGTCTAGTACGAAACTTCAAATGCAGAATTGGATTACGAGTAAAGGTCTTACTTTTTTGTCGACAATGGTAAAAGCCCAGTTATATGAGATTGTGAAAGAGCACAAGGAACCAATTAAATATGAAGCTGACCTGATGCTTGAAAAATATGGTCATAAAGTGGTAAGACTTCCACCTTACCATTGCGATCTTAATCCTATTGAATTAATATGGAGTTTACTAAAACGACGTATCGCTGAAAAAAATGTAGGACAAGAAGCAAAACATATCGTGAAAATTACTGAAGACGCATTTTCGAGTATAACTGCTGAAGAGTGGAAAAAGGAATGCGACCACGTGAAAAAAATTGAAGATAAATATCACCATGATGGTATATCTGTGGACAGTGAAATTGATACTATAATAATTAATTTAGGAGGTGATGATAGCGACACATCTGATGATAGTGATGAAAGTAATGTTTCAGACGTCGAGATAGGATATGATCACACTTATAGTAGAAGAATAAATTTTTGACGTAATATTAGCTTATTATTTCAATCACTTTGTTTTCAACAACCTCGTTAGACTTTGTGAATGTGAAGTTCCATAACTATGACTTTATGGCTAAAAAATTATTGTAGTTTTAACAATGATTGCCTCAGCCTCATAGTGAAGGTAATTTATCTGTATGCAGTCGTTTACCCCAGGTTATGGGGATTTGATTTCTTCAAACTGTAGCAACACTGATTTCATGTTTACCAACCTAACGGCGAAGGGAACTATCTCGTGAAACGCACTCTACCATTGGCGCACTTGTAATATTGAATTTCTATCGACCTAAACGTGACGAGACTAGCTCAGATTCCGCCAGTAGCCTACCAGTGAGATTTGAATTGTAATAGTAGGTCGTGGCTAACTGCAAAATGCGACTCGGGCCCCAGGCCCTCGTCACTCCATACAAAAAATATTATGAACGTACTTTGTGCCAACAATGAAACAAAAAATATAATCCTGCTAAAACAAAAGGCATTAACTCCGCAGTGAATCACATAGATGTATCATGATTTAAAATTAAGTCGGGTTATATGTGAAATCTAATGTTGGTAATGTTGGTATTACGTATTTTGCAAATGGCCGGTAATTTTGTTCGTTTGTTGTTTTTGTGTGGCATTATTTTATTTATTTTAACTTTAGCAATAGGTGTAGTGGGTGAAAAGTGATTAAACAAGAAATATAGGAGGAAAAGCATTGAGGAAATGTGAAAATTGTGGCATTAGAAGAGTCAGAAATTAATGTACGTCTGGCATATTCTTAGCCAGATATCCACTGGAGCCAAACAGGTAAAATTAGCAAGTTTATCATAATAAATGTACTCAAATTTTTATATTTATTTAATGCGCTTGGATAAAACAACTGAATTATTTAGAACAATTTACGATTTTGACAAATTTAAATTAACGCCGGTTGTAGTGCGGTACCCAAGTGGTACATTTTTTATCGATATTTTGGACGATTGATTTCTGACAGATATTTCTACATGCTGTCTAAAATTGATCACAACTACTTAATTTTAAACGTCGAACACCACACAGCAAGAACAGAAATTATTTATGTTGTTTTATTTTGCTCAAAGCATTCAGTTTTGTTTTATATTTTTAAAAATACATTGCACCGCTTTGTTATGTATTCTAGATGCCGCTTATGGGTTAAAGCGACAGGCAATGAAGATTTGCATGGTGGAGCTGTAATAGCCACCGTTATATGACGGAGAGAATGATTGCCTTAATTGTAAAAAAAATTATTCGAAGACAATGTCAAATATATAATTTTGATTTCATAAAGGCAGAAGAAATTAACGTGAACGCAAATAAAATTTCGCAAGCTCAAAGTACAGCAAAATAGTAAACAGGCGATACAAACGTTCCTTGACATTATTATTATTAGCAGTACCTATACCATATTTATTTGGGGCTGAGACAAATTGTAAACAACTTTTCAGTACTCTTTAGACTATTTTCATTGTCGAAAAATGTTGTTCGGTTTTTACACTAAGAAATTAGTAAATTAGATTGAATTAGATTTAATACTTTATAAAAAAATTACGTATACGACATTATCAGACAGTATCATTTTAAAAGTATTAAAAAGTTTCATTTTGTCTCAGCCTCTAATAAATATGGTATAAATAATATTTTTTTTGACTTATTGTTTTGTTTGTTGCAGACTCCAAAGATCTGAAATTCGACCAAAGTGCAAAGTTTTGATAGCGATGTGACGCATTGGTGACATTAAGTTTTCTACACTTGATGCTAAATAAATGATTTGATTTAAAAAAATGCCTTTTTATGTCATACTCGAAATAATTGAGTTGACCTACTGTGTTGGGATTTATCGCCTACTTTAATTTCCAAAGCATGAAAATGAGGTAAGAGGAGAGACGTCTCGAATTTTTTTATCGATATCGATAAGCAGTCCATCACTAATGTTTTGCAATTTCATTCTCATGTTGGTATTATACTATTTTTTGTTAGGTTGGTACAAACTACGTTCATAATTTTGAAAACGTGTTGTTAGCAAGTGCCGACTCTTATAACGTAGTGATTACATACTCTTTGGAAATGACTAAATGCAAAAAAAAACACACTAAGGAGGTTCCGAGTTTGAGTTTTTAAGAAATTAAAAAAAGTTGTATGATAAATTCGGCACCATGGAGGTACAAGTAAAAATAGGTTTAATGGTGTTTTGAATTATTTACAAACTTAGTGCACACGATTTTCAAAATTTAATTTACTTTATCCTCTAGCGGATAAACACGGCTTTTGCACTCTGATATCGAATAGCAAAAATACTCTTTACGAGATGGGGGGATGAAAATACCTTTCATATGCCAGTCTAAAGAGTGCATAATTATCTTGTCTTATTATCTTGTCAAACTTAGGTCACTAATACCACTTAAAATAAATCATTATGATTAACTTTTTTGTAACCTGTACCGGAAAGTGTACGGGTACGGGTACGGGTACCGAGCTCTAGTTGTTTTTTGATGAGGCAATAAATACTTTTTATCTCTATTTTATCTTTCTCTAGTACTGGTGAAAGTTACTTACGCAACTCCGGAATGGCATGCAAGAAGAACACAGCGACTACAAAGGACACGCAGATTGCCGATTTGATCAGTAGAGGCGTGTCGCGGATTTTGTACTGTAACATAGCAAAATCATAAAGGTGAGGTGACGCTTTCTTCGTTCACCCCAGGCATGACTGGGGTCAAGTATCAACCTGTCCTAAAAAAAAATAATGATAATGGAATGGTTATTTAATTGGTAAAACATTGGTAATTTTTATGGTAAAACAACGGGAATGCAAACAACAAACCAGGAGACGGGCAGCAGCGTCTTCCTGAGATTTCAACAGCACACTGCGATCGCCAATCCGCCTGCCAAGCGTGGCGATTGTGGCAAAACCCTTCATGGTTAGGAAAACCATGAAGGAGGCCTATGTCCTGCAGTGGGCGTAAAATGGCTGATGATGATGGTAAAACAATAGACATGGATCCCACGAGACAGGTCGGCCTAGTGTGGGATCCACAGCCTTGTTAACTTTTGTAATTTTTGTATGGAAAATAAACCTTTTTTTAATTTTTAGAGTTCCTTAGTAGACAAGGAACCCCTATAGTTTCGCCATGTCCGTCCGTCTGTCTGTCTGTCCGTCTGTCTGACCGCGGCCTAGTTCAGAGACGATCAGAACGAGAACGCTGTAATTTGGCATAGACATACATATTAATCACGCCGACAGATTTGTAATGGTAGAATAAAATCTTAAAAAAAAAAACTTTTTTGCGGTACCCCCTACACCAAAATTAGGGATGCAATTTTTTTTCTCGCCTAAACCATAATGTCAATGTTTTGGTATCGTTGGATTGGTCGTTTAAAAATATCGTGGGGTGTAGGAGGATCACGTTTTTACGTAGGGTCCCATTTGCGAAATATGAACCCTCTACCTCTCTATTTTATGTACCCATGTACATGAATAAACGATACTTTACTTTACTTTACTGGCTAAACGTTTGATTGTAGAAACATGAAAAAATTCAGACATATATGAACTTAAATGGAAAACTATCACGGCTTCACAAGTTAACGAGTAATAGGCGACCAACTTATAAAAAGAAAACTTCGGACAAAATCCACCGAAAATTATGTTGATGAAGTTTGTAGTTCTTTAAAACAGATATACTACCCTCCTCTTCATACGGAACCCTACACTGCACGTGGCCCAACATGTTTTTATTTTTACTTTTAATTAAATGGAATATTAACAAATCTCTCTCTCTCTAAGAGAAGGCATGTGCCCTGCAGTGGGACGAATAAAGGCTATAAAAAAAACAATGTATCAGTGTTCAGAATACAAATTTTATCAAAACACTCATCATTTTTCATGCTCATAACGTATTTCTAGTTCTCTCTCGTAATGTGTAAATTTTTTCTACAAAATGAAGTTATACTTAATATATATTAATAATGTTCTAACCATTTGACGGGACATGAAGAATAAAAATAACCCGACAACTCTATTTTGTACTTTGATTGTTTCTGGGTACAGTGTCTGGCGTGTTTTTTCACCTTTTCCTTCATCTGGGCCAGAGTGGAGCAGAACTTGGGGTCGCTCCTGCTAGGATCCTGCCCGGACTCCTTCTTCAGCAGGGCCAGGGTCAACTTCTCGACCTGCGGACGTGGCGACTGTTACAGAGAGCAGTTTACTGCTGTGGAGTTGCTCAATGTTTGCGGTTGGGTCCTGCTTTATTTTAAGTGTTTATAAAATATCAGACAGACTGAATCAGTACAGTGGTTCTTTCGGGATCTTGACTCTGATGTTTTTCGTAACACAAAAGGTGCTAAGACTATAATTAGAAAAATAGATAGTAATAATAATAGATTGAATAGATAGATAGTGATAATATTCTTTTTGTTGCACTAACCCGTGCTGAGGACAATTTGAAAAACCTATTTAGGCTAAAAATTACACATCTAACAATGCACAAACAAATGCTAAAGAAGAAGACTTGATTTAAAACAATTATTAGCTTAATCTGTCCGTATGATCGACCTACCTTCTTCTCGAGAGCCTTTCGCACGATATCTTCATCCCGCGCGTAAGATGAGAGCGACCCGGCCGCGCGGCGCCACACCTGAATCTCTTGACGCATCTCTGTATAACATCACAACATTGTGTTGTCAATACCGGAGACTAAACTGTACAGCCAGCCGGTAAGGGACGTCCAGGCGACTTCGACCAAATAGGGGATGTACCTATTTGCAAAGTGCATGAAAAAAATACCCGAAACCGGTGTGCGTGCATGCAACAACTAATGAAATTCAATAATTAAATTCATTATTTATTGAAAATAGAAGTCAATTAAATGTTATACTGCAATTAATTATGGTATGATATGATCAGATTGTGAATTATTCTTATATAAATAAATCAATTTCAATTCAATGTTGAGGAAGCGAAAGTGAAATGTCCGGATCGTGGCAAGTGGCAGTCCCTGGTCTCTGATGATTCTGGGGCGTGAGTTTATGTATGTATTTATGTATGCCTATTACAGCCAAGGTATTTGATCTGTTTGGCTACCATATTTTTAGAAGTGAGCGACATAAGGCGCGTTTTGTAAAATTGGTTGGTAGAAGGCGCCAACTCTGTTCATAACTAAATTAAGTCATAGCTTTCTGTCTATCCATAAGAGTAAAGTATAAAAACATCTTGCACCACGATATAATGCAGAGCTATCCTTACATGGATTTAAAATGATGTTATGTTTATGTTTATGATAACGGGACACTCTTATTCAGTATCTTGGCGAAAGCCCTTAAAGTCGAACGTGATAATGACAGTTCGAATTGTATCCGCGTTTTCTTGAAATATAGGAGATAAAGCGTATTTTTAACACACTCCAAAAAAGGTTCTCAGTTCGTCGGAATCTTTTTTTTTATGTACATTTCCCAGTTAATCGAAGACGCCGGGAGCAATTTGAAAAATTAAGACTTCTCAGGTAGTCCCACAGTCATCAAGTCAGGATCTGACAGTAAAATTTTGGAAAAATCGAAGGAATTCTTCAAATTTTAAAGGCACAATTGAAGCGATTTGAGTGTTTATTACAGTGACCGTGCATTTGCTTTCGGAAAACACAATTTGGCGGAGTCGAAGTAATATTGACAAAAAAATATGAAAATATATAAAAATTTAAAACAGACTTCAAAACACTACGGCACTAAAACACAGGTATAATTTAAAAGTAGGTACATAAATGTAGAGATTGTAGAAATTGATTTTGGAGTCGGTGCCCATGTACTGCAAATTACACTTTCACAATTGTCTCGTTCTTACCTTGTATATCAGACGGTACACTGTGCCTCAACTTTCTCATATCTCGGAACATGAAGCGGAGCTGCGCGTACGTCTGCACCCCAACCAGCAGTATGCCCACTCCCATGTGGAGCGTGAACGTCGTGAAGTTTATGTTCTGCAATATAAGGTGCTGTTTTGTGTGGCTTATCGACAGAGGTAGTGAGATAGATAGATAGAGAATACAATTATCTATACAGCACAACATTGCACAACCAGATGAATGAATTACCAATTATTTCTTATGACAAATGGTCATTGATTGATGGCCATTTAATCTAACAGCTGGTCAAAGTTTCGAATCAAAGTTTTTAAAGAATGTTGCCAAAGATTTATTTATTTAATTATTTTAATTTATTGTTAATTCTTCCTTGACTTCAGAGCAGAATATGTTACAGTCGACAATTAGTCAACCTTCACATCTTTTTTGCAGTCAACTAAAGTTATTTTAAAATGTGCACGAATGTAAAGTTTCATTGTGCGCTGTCAACTGTACATGATGAGTATGCATGTGTATTTAGTTTTCCTCATCAATTGGTGATTTTTAGTCATACAAGGATCCGTGCTTCGCAAGGCACGTTAAGCTGTTGGTGCCGGCTGCCGTCGATAGATGGCAGTCGTTAAGCCAAGTCAGAGGCCTTAGGGCGGCTTGACAACTTCTGACAGTAGACGAGCCACTAGTCGACAAGCCTCCACCAATCCGGACTTGGCCCCCGTGGTGGAGTATGGCCTATACCTTCCTCAGGGAAGAGACCCGTGCCCCTCGGTGGGGACATAATGGGTTGATGATGATGATGATGATGAGTCATACAAGGACTGTTATATATTTTTATCACGCTAGTGACTAGAATTGAGAAAGGAATGTTGCGTTGGTTTCGAAATATGGAGAGGATGAAGGAAGAAAGAAACAAATATATGGAGTTAATGTTGATGGAAGGGCCGGTAAGGGACGACCCAGACGGACATACTTTGACGAAATAGTTGCAAAGGGCAAAATAAAAAGTACCCGAAACCGGTGTGCGTGCATGCAACGACTAATGAATGTTGAAGAAGCGAAAGTGATCTGTCAGGATCGTGGCAAGTGGCAGTCCCTGGTCTCTGCCCACCCCTCTGGGACACAGGCGTGAGTTTATGTATGTATGTATTAATGCTTTTATTGCACTTAGAGAAATTGTACAATGCGGCGGAGTTAATGCCATTAGTCTTCGTCTTGTTAAAAACACAAAGTTGGGAAATAAAAGACCAATTCAGTATGTGTTGAATTTTCCGCATTCCTAAATGAAAATTTAATAGCAACTGGACATCAAAGTCCGAGCTCCTGCGACACGAGATTAGTAGGAGGGTAATTGTAAACAAGATTAGGTTTTTACTTTTATTTAACTTTTTGGACTATAACGGTGAAATTAACAACCGGTTAGAAGGTGATGCCGGTTGACATAGAAACTGATCGGTAAACAACCAATAAGTACCTAAAGGTACTTGTTTTCCATGTATGTGATCTCCTTGCCTGATTACCAAAGCACCGGGTATCCTAGTTTGGTACCAAGACAAGTGATTATGTTGTGTGGAAGTTATTTTTATTATAAATATCTATAGAGTAAAGGTGTATTAATGGTCCCTGATTATATCCTTGAGGGACCCTTACCTCCCGTAACACAGCCGGGTGGCTGGCAATGATGACGTTGGGAGGATCCCCGACGGGAGTGGCGGCGCCTCCCACGTTGCTGAATATCACCATGCTCATCAGCACTGGCACCGGATTAAGCTGCATCACTTCGCAGAGCCTGGAATGTATCAAGGTGACTTTGATTTCTGAACTGTTCGGCCATTTACCCCCGGTCACTCGTACACTAAAAATCTGTTAATCTACTGTCTTTTGTTTTTTTTTTTGTATACACTTTGGCCAAATGAGACTTGTGAACAGGAGATTAATCAACAAATTGTTAATGTACGAGTAACTAAGAGTAAGTTTTTTATAAGACAGCTGAATCGGTTGTCAATTTCTGATAAAAGACGCGCATTCTAGGATTCTTATAAGACAGCTGAATCGGTTGTCAATTTCTGATAAAAGACGCGCATTCTAGGATTCTTGTAAGACAGCTGAATCGGTTGTCCATTTCTGATAAAGGACGCGCATTCTAGGATTCTTATGAGACAGCTGAATCGGTTGTCAATTTCTGGAAAAGACGCACATTTTAGGATTCTTATTAATGATACTTTCTTTAATATTTGACTTATCTGGAGACAAATTATCTAAAGGTAAATGTACAATATTAATATTTTACTATGTAATCCTACTATCCTACTATAATATTACAAATGTGAAAGTTTGTGAAGACGTTTGGATGTTCGATCGATTGTAGTGATAGGATAGCAGCTGTTCAATATTCAACATTACGCCACTTCCTTCGGAACTTGGCCATTCTCGTCCAGCCACAGCCAGCAATCTGCCTCAACCATCGGTTGTTCGGCATATGTGACCAGCCCACTGCCACTTCAGCTTGCTAATCTTATAGGCTAGGCTTATTTTTAGTTGTCTGTCATTAATGAAGATTGAAGGACAGTTAATTAAAGAAAGGGACTAAATAAATATTTGCTCCCCGCCCACACAATACCTATAGATGGTAACGTTATGAGTGTGAGGCAAATAGTTGTCCAGTCCCTTTCTTAAATTAACAGTCTAACGATATTGCGTACCTGATAGTGACAGGAGTCATTAGCAGAACTGTGGTGACGTTATCCAGAAATGTAGAGAAGAGAGCAGTGAATAGACAGAGGCAGTTGATGAGAGGCCACGTCTTGCCGCCTGCAGCCTAAAATATGAATAGGTCATTTTAATACGCAATTCAGCAAGATTTAAAGAAGTGTAACTGCTCATCAATCATTACGTAGTTACAAAACTAAATTTATTCTGTACAGGGATCTGAGTACGAGATCTGACTTTTAGGTCAGGATTTTATTATTCACAAAGTGTTTCTTAGCCAACGTTGCATGACTATTTTTTATGTAACCTATATACGTCCCACTGCAGGGCACAGACGCAGAGGCTTAATTACCACGCGCGCCCACCGCAGATTGGCAATTTCAAGCGCTGAAGTACGCAAACACGTCAGGCATTCAGGTCTCCTCACGCTGTTTTCCTTCACGCATAGCGAATGGGATTGCTGCTACAAATACACAAATGTACGTAACTAGAGAACAAAGTTACTGATACATGACCCTACTATCGTACATCGCTACCAAAACTGAAGATCAAGAATGTACCTCAAAAGCAAGTACAGCCAGATAATCAAACAGGCCCGTATCAGCCAAGATAGCCACCAGGAGCATCATGCTGAACAGCAGCAGCAGTGTCTCCACATCCAGCCAGGAGACCAGCTCTGGCAGCGAGGGTCTGACGCCACTGAAAGCCAGCGTGGCTACCCCCAGAGAAGACATGAGGAGCGCTGCCAACGTGCGGTTTACTATCTGCAAGTGGAGGTGAATTTGTCAGAATTAGCTACGTTGTCACGTCATCATCGTCATTCAGCGACAAGAAGTCCACTGCTGGACATAGGCCTCCTCCATGGATTTCCAAAAAAACCGGTTGGAAGCGGCTTGCAACTTCCTGCCACTTGGATGAGGTCATCTCTCCATCTTGTGGTTGCTCGTTGTCATGTAATCGGAGCTACTTCTGACAAGCGGTGATGATCAAAGCAAAACCAGTCAGATTGAGCAAAAAATCTCAAGTACGGAAATTGAGAAAGTGATATGAAAGATATAGACGTTCAAAACTTAGTAACTTCTTGGCCTCAAAGTTGCAAAATGTAGTAAAATTTTGCGTGGAATACCTTACCAAGATCCCATGAGACAGGATAACCTGAATGTAGTCTATCCTTGTTTCAAGAGCTACACGTTACAATCCTTTTCGACTTGATTGACATGTCAACTAATTTTAAATTACAAACTTCGAATAAAATAGGAAACCAGTTACGCAGAAGGATAATTTTTTTTTTATAGGAAACCAGTTACGCAGAAGGATAAAAAAATCCTTTTAGGAAACTGGTTTCCGAACTCGGATACCTTAACGGCCGAAGGGAAATCATCAACCTACTGTCTGGAAGTAATCTCCATTTTTAGGGTTCCGTACCCAAAAGGTAAGGGACCCTATTACTAAGACTCCGCTGGCCAGCCATCCGTCTGTCACCAGGCTGAATCTCATGAACCACGATATTTAGTCAGTTGAAATTTTCGCAGATGATCTATTTCAGTTGCCACTACAACAGCAAATAAGTACCTACTAAAAACAGAAAAAACAATACTTAAGAGGGATCCCATACAACAAACATGATTTTCTTGCTGTTTTTTGCTCGATATTAATAACGGCAACAGGTAGACGCTTGAAATATTCAAATGTTGCATAGATAATGGTATGGAACCCTTCGTGCGCGAGTCCGACTCGCGCTTGGCCGATTTTTTGTATCAATGTTCATGTCTACTGTTTTCAAATAACAAACCTCGAATCAAATCACAAACCTCGAATATTATCAAAACGTATAGCACACAAAGAAGTACGGTGGCATAGATTATGCCGTCCTCTTCACTCAGCGGGTTGAGCTGATAGACGATGGTGAGAGGCACTGTGCTCTCGCTGTCTGTGTGCATCCGTAGGGTTACTTCTGACGCTGTAACAGAAGTAACAAATGCATCATCAGCTTCAACTAAGGGGAAGTTCTAAAAGGACTAAAAATAGTTCCCAAGAACTTCGTAGATGGCGCTCAACTGACTATGTTACTAGCCGTGCGTTCCGATTTGCGACTGTGAGCGATCATGGGCACTGCAGATCGCTCACGGCTCACGTATTGTATGACGCTAGTCTTAACGATGCTATTGGTTAATGCCAGTCATACCCCGTAGTGTGAATGTAAAGTAAAATATTATTCTGTCACGAGCACTAGACATAATAAAACTGCATTTGCACGGATATTTACTCGTATATTTTGTTAATCTTACAATTTTCCAACGTTTCGGTACTTTTGCAAGTGCCGTTGTCTCGGTAGACTGAGGTGACAGGCGTCTTTTTGAAAGCTTTAACTGTTAGTTTACTACCCTCGGCAAAAAATTATTAAGTTATGTATAAACTCAAAAATATTGATTATTAGTAACCGAAATTAAAATTAAATCTGCAGTCACACTTCCAGCAAGGGGTTGCACTTAAGCACTGGTATGACCAAATGGTATGACAGCGAGTTAGCCACCCTGCATACGCCTTCTCTCTCGTCAATCAAACAATCAATCAATCAATCAAGGTAGTGCGTCCCACTTCCCATATTAATTAATTTATTAATTATTAAATATTATTAATGTTGATATTAATATTAACATTATTATTAAAATTAACATTAGTAAGTATTATTCTATATAATGTAAAATTAATCGTTGCATGTACACCGTGTTTTTCTGCACGCCTATACTTTTACTTATAAATTAAGCTATATAAGTATGTAGTCTAATTAATTTATATCATTTACCATCTTAGAGCAACCTCTGGAAGCAATATAATCTCATGTGGAAGATTCAGCTTCCAGAGATAAATTTATATGTAATTCTTTTTTTGAAATAAACAGTTTAAATTTTAATTTTTTTTTTTATCAGAGCGCTGCGATCGAGCGTCGAAAACGAAAGAAATCGAAACTGAAACAATCGAAATCGAGACAATCGATCAGTCCACTGCTGGACATGGGCCTACCTACCCCGCGGCACGCCACTTCCTTCTGTCCTCGTCTATCTTCATCCAACCTCTGCCAGCAATCCGCTTCAGATCGGAGGTCTCTCTCATACACCTAATTAATTCGATGGAATGCTTCTTTTGCAGGATTCCGTAACCGAAGGGCGCCAAACGGGACCCTATTACTCTGCCTCCGCTGTCCGTCTGTCCGTCCGTCCATCCGTCCGACCTTCAAAGGGCTCTCTACCTTTGAAACCATAAAAGCTAGGTAACCAGATGGAATTTTCACAGAATATGTGTTATTGCGGCGGATTTATATGAAATTTAAAAAATTATAAAAATGAATGGTGGTCTCCACACAAAAAAAACGTGCGTTTTCGCCATTTTTTGTTTATGCTCTATCGTAAAAACGATAATACGTACATACAGGCGAAAAATGAAAACGGCCAAGCGCGTGTACGGAACCCTCGGTGCGCGAGTTCAACTCGCACTTGACGAGTTTTTTTTTTATTTCTACCTATCAAGCCACGAATAGTACTCCCTCGTTTCCTTGCCCATCTCAACATTCATATTTGCACCTACTACCCGTCTCACTTTTCCTTCAGCAACTCTCCATCGTCGGTTGCCTGGAAGAAATTGCTATAAGCAATAAGGGCGCCAAAAGTACTATATTTTTTTAAATATTTCATGTTTGTGTTTTTCCTGGTACAATAAAGAATATTATTATCTTATCTCACTGGCGACGATCGCCATAATCCTCATTAGCTTCGTCCAAAATGCATCTATTAATTTTCTCTACATTCATCACCAAGTCAGCTCCGCTGTTTGATAAAAAAACTCCTCCATCCATAACTAAAACTCACCATTTCCTCCATTTAAGTTTCCGACTGTGCCTGACCCATTCTTCGAAGCCTCTGTGAAATAAAAACCCGAGTCTTCTATGACCAGTGTCTTCGACTCGGAGACGCTCTGGGAGAAGTCGATAGCCTCTGGAGGCTGAAGCTGGATCGCCCAGAAGCTGGAGTTCTGGCGAAGAACAGAAGAAAAGATCTTGATCACGTCTGATCATAATGCTTTGTACATAATGTAAATAACCTATTTTTTTTACTGCATATATTTTTTATTTTAATTAAGTGGTGTTAAAGAATAACTTGTATACCTACTAATGGTGCTACACGCTTGCTCACATTTTTATATTAACAACATAAATGTACCTACCTACTATGTTTGCTGAAAAATAAATGATTGATTGATTGATTACCATAAGACCGCCAATTGTATACGTCAAAACTTGTGTAAGCCTTTTAATGTATTTTGTTTTCTGGTGTGTACAATAAAGTGTTTTAATCTACCATGCCGGAGGTCTTGAGTTCGATTCCCACTGGGGGCCGCGGTACAAATGTACAAATTGCCTCAGTCTGGGTGTATTTCCATGTTTGTGATGTCCTTGTCTGGTTACCATAGCACAGGGTATCCTAGTTTGGGACCAGGACAGGTGATTGTGTCGCGTGGAAGTTATTTATTTTATTTTTAGAGCATTAAAAGAAGAATTTATTAAACCGGCTATTTTATAATATGACCTTTGGTCATAGAGACCAAGTACTTTTTTCGATACGAATATGTTCGATATGTTGGGATACAATGCATGCTCTTCTAAGCGACGTATTGCCAAATTATTGGCATTCAATGTATATGACGTGCAATCATAAATTCAATGGTGCAATTCAACGAGCAATCGAGCAAAATCGGTGATCTAAAGTGTTTGTCCAATCTCTTGGGAGAAGCCATCTGACGAAACTGACCACCACGGATGGAGTGGTCGTTTCTTGCACACCAGAGATTTTTTCGGGAGTTGAAAACTTCTACGGCCAGTTATACGCTGCGCATTCATCTCGGCCTGATTACGAAAGTGAGGATTCCAGAGCTACATTGACACGCCACTATACTGAAGACTTGCCAGAAGTCAGCCTGGACGAAATCGCGATGGCTCTTAAACAGCTTAAAAATGGAAAAGCCCCTGGAGAGGATTATTACAACTGAGCTCCTGAAGTCTGGCGGTAAACCTGCAATCTCCTGCAGAACATCTTTAATGCTGTCCTCTTTGATGGCAGCTCTCCGGAGGCGAGGAGTAAGAGTGTTGTCGTGTTGTTCTTCAAAAAGGGTGAAAAAACCCTCCTGAAGAACTGCCGACCCATTTCAATCTTGAGCCACGTCTACAAGCTGTTTTCAAAAATCATCGCAAACCGACTTGCGAGAGAACTCGATGAGTTTCAGCCACCTGAGCAGGCCGGCTTTCGATCGGGTGATGGCACCCTAGACCAAATTCATACAGTGCGGCAGATTATACAGAAGACCGAAGAGTATAATCGGCCCCTGTGTTTAGCGTTTGTGGATTATGAAAAGGCCTTTGACTCGGTCGAGACCTGGTCTGTTCTGGAATCTTTGCAGCGATGCCAAGTTAACTGGCGACACATTCAAGTTTATATATTCTTTTTGTTGCACTAACCCGTGTCAGCACTTTTAAAAACCTATTTGGAGGCTAAAAATTCCACCCATGCCGGGACTTGAACCCGTGACCTCTGGGTCACTGTGCCAGCGCTCTCCCAATTGAGCTAATGAGCAATCGCTGAAATTTGCAAGCATCGATGAAATTTCGAGCCTCTGTAAAGAGGCCTCTGTAAAGAGTCAATGAAACAATGAACTAACTAATATGATTGACACTATTTAACAACTATGCAATTTAGAGACACATAATCATAATAGTAGTCGTAATTGTAATCGTAATCGTGACCGTAACCGTAACCGTAACCGTAACCGTAACCGCAATTGTAATTGTAATCGTAACCGTAATCATAAACGTAATCGTAATCGTAACCATAATCATTTATGACTATGCCCGCCATTATAATCATTTGTGATTATGCTCACCGCCCAGCACGCAAGGTTTTCAAACAAATCGCGGCGCTCTTACGCCGTCTAGTTAGGTTTATGCCTGTGCCATGGACCATACATATTTATGACCCATTTGTAAGTCGTGTCTGCGTTTCAGATTGTATTAACGTGGAATTGTTGGGGTAAAAAGATTATGTGCAGCCATTATTACACATAAAACAATGGACATGTCTGCTTAGTTACGCCACGGATGCCTTTGGAATATCAAGTAAAAACATTCAAGCATTTTTATTTCGACATTTAAGAAAGATTGACGAAACAAATATATCGAGCGAATGTCAGTGGAAGGGCCGGCAAGGGGCATCCCAGCTGGACATACTTCGACCAAATAGGGGATGTAGGGCAAGTTAAAAAGTACCCGAAACCAGCGTGCATGCACTAATGAATGTTGAGGAAGCGAAGGTAATCTGTCAGGATCGCGGCTAGTGGTAGTCCCTGGTCTCTGCCTACCCCTCTGGGATACAGGCGTGAGTTTATGTATGTATGTATTAACCTGTAGCAGCGTCCGAGTGGTCCCTCCAGTCATCTAGTGTGAGTAAAGGTGCCACTGGACGCTGTATAGATCATCTCATAACGTAGATTCATCGGCGATTCCTTAAAACACTCCTCAGAGGCAGTTCAAATTGTCTGCAATAAAGGGAAAAACGAAACCACAGATTGTTTCAACTACATGTACCATTCAGCAAATCGAAGCTGCTCGCAAACACATTTAAAATGCCATTGCCGTTGTTATAAGAAAGCCTGACCTTGTATTGGGTATACCTACTTCTAAAGTAAAACTGACAAAGAATTACCCAATTAATATACCTGTTACCTAACTCAATTATTATCCGGTTCAAATGCTGTTAGGATACGACCTTTTGGAGTTGCGTTACGCGACAGTGATGACTTGTAGGGTCAGAAAAACATTCAGATTAATAATAATATTAATCAATTAATATTTTTCTGCAAGTATCAAGGCGACTAAAGGCTCTCATCAGTCTAGAAACTTCATGAAGTGCCTAGAAAGACGTCGGAGGTACTAGAAAACTATAGAACATTCGAGAATATCATCTGGAAGTACCCAGAATCGCATCGAAGATACTAGAAATAGGTTATAGAAGACTATCGAGTATTTCAGAATGTCTTTCTATATCTGTCTAACAGATAGCCCTGTCTCTTTCTAGCACAAAGACAATTCTTGAAGGTTCTCTTGTCTCTACAGACATAAGTACCTATCACATAATCTATCTGCACCTAGCATCTAGATTATTTACACTGTTCGACTACACTCTCACTGACCGTTACAAATACATATTTTGATTGATTGAATCAAAAAATTCTTTATTGCGCTAAAAAACTAATCTATTCTTCTATCTATATCTATATCTATCTATATCTATTCTATATATATATATATATATACTAATAATAAATCTGTAAGGGTCGGTCGTGGAGTAAGTTAGTTTGTTTTCAGAGATATTGTGTTTATAGGCTCAATATATGATACTGAAACTAATTTCACGATTTTTAGAATTTTTTTCTGTATGTGTGTATGTATGTATGTTCCTCCATAACTCTTAAACCAATTATCCGAATTTGATGAAATTTGGTATAAAAACATATAGACATCTGGGACACAGGATAGGCTATTTAAATTCTAGCTCCAGTTATGATAAGACGTGGCCCCCATACAAATGCTTCGTAAAAATCGAAATGTACGCGAACGGAGTCGCGGGCACAGCTAGTTTTGTATAAAGGCGAGCTTGATACTAGGTAGTATTTTCTTCCAGCTAACCTACGTTGATGTGGAGAGTCGATAGGGCAGTGCCTGTGTGGTTGATAAAGTTATATAAGATTATTACAATTTAACTACATATAAGTAATAAAATATGATAGAATATGATACCTATTATACTAAGAAAATATTAATTGCAACCTACATACAAATGATAAATATTACTTACATACATCTAGCCTAATAATACAACTACATAATACGGTATATCTCTATTGAAGTCCAAAGTAATCTTCGTGAACTTTAATCTTAAACACGTCGATAGATGGCGCCTGGCGAATATTTTAAAAAGAAATACTTCCGATGAAGTTGTATTCGTCACTCACGTGTCACGCGCTTTCCCGACAGCGTTGCTGACGGTACTGACAGGCGTCAGTTGACGTCACATGCCGCTCCATTCCATAAGGTCGTATCCTAACAGCATTGGAACTGGATAATACTGATTTCCCATTGAGAACGATGATGATGATAAAAAGAATATGTACCTACTTACGTGTTTAAAGAAGAAAATGTATTTTTTACAAATAGTCATAGAACATTTTTTTATTTTAATACGCACACCAGGAAATCACATGATCACAAAAAACTCACAGCAGCAAAAACATACAACAAAAAAAATCGGCCAAGTGCGAGTTGGACTCGTGCACGAAGAGTTCCGTACCATTATCTATACAACATTTGAATATTTCAAGCGTCTACCTGTTGCTGTTATCAGTATCGAGCAGAAAACAGCCAAATAATCACGTTTCTTATATGGGAACCCCGTTAAATACTGATTTTATTCTAAAAACCTATTTAGAGGCTAAAAATTCCACCCATGCCGGGACTTGAACCCGCGACCTCTGGCTAACCGTGCCGTAGGTATCGTCGCGGGATCTAAATAGGTTTTTAAAATTGTCCTCAGCACGGATTAGTGCTACAAAAATAATATAATTATTTTATTCTGTTTTTAGTATTTGTTGTTAAAGCGGCAACAAAAATACATCATCGGTGAAATTTCAACTGTCTAATTATCACGGTTCATGAGATACAGCCTGGTGACAGAAGGACGGACGGACGGACGGACGGTAGGAGGAAAGGATAGACGAGAGATAAAGGATATCTCTATATCTCTATATAGATCTCTCTGTAGACCACAGCGGTTTCTTAGTAGTAATACGGTTTCCCACCCTTTGGGTACGGAACCCTCAAAATGATGGATATGAATTCTGTGGATGGTAATGACATTCGATTAAATTCAGCCATCATGTATTAAGCGTACGGTCAGTTAAATCTGATCAACCTTCAGAGTTTTTTGCAAAGTTTAATCGTCCGCTGCAATAATGTATGTTGGGTGGTTTGAAAGACATAGCAAAATGGACGTGCCTGACAATAGCTATCAAATACGCTAGTTAGTTTAAAAAAAAACACACTTTTCAAAAATATCTCGACACAAACTCGAATCTATTAGAACCATTAGTAGCCATCCAGAGCGGTGCGCATGCGCCGCGGGGCCGCGGGTCATTTGTTCTGATACACGGAGAGGCGGTATTAATTGTTCGCGCATTTTTTAAAGACGATTTTTCAGCTCGAAACAAGATTTCTCAACCATTTTTTATTTACGTTTATACATAACATAAGCAGGCCTATATACGTCCCAGGCCTTCTTGCAGGGAGAAAGTATGGGCTTAATCTTTTTTCCTTTTCCTTCACGGTTAGCGAGTGGTATCTATCTATCTATCTATACTAATAATAAATCTGTAAGGGTCGGTCATGGAGTAAGTTAGTTTGTTTTCAGAGATATTGTGTTTATAGGCTCAATATATGATACTGAAACTAATTTCACGATTTTTAGATTTTTTTTCTGTATGTGTGTATGTATGTATGTTCCTCCATAACTCTTAAACCAATTATCCGAATTTGATGAAATTTGGTATAAAAACATATAGACATCTGGGACACAGGATAGGCTATTTAAATTCTAGCTCCAGTTATGATAAGACGTGGCCCCCATACAAATGCTTCGTAAAAATCGAAATGTACGCGAACGGAGTCGCGGGCACAGCTAGTGATAAATATATACATAGAAGCTACAAATTTGCTAATCATAATGTGATGTCTACATGACTTATGTAGTGACTGTAAAGGTTTTGAATTTTTCAAGCGATGGGGCCTGTCGAATTGCTGTCACAGTGAAAGAGCATACTTATTTTCTAAGGTTAACACGAGCACTAGACATATTTGTACGGATATTTACTCGTTTATTTTTTCAATTCCCAATTTAAAAAAATAACTCCATTGTAAAATGAAAAAAATAAACGGGTAAATTATTACCTACCTGCTGAACAATTTCAGAGTCTCCAATCCTAAAACCACGACTCAGCCAAAGGTAGAGCGTATCGTTGTCCATTGAGGCGTTGCGTGAGGACTCCGCGAAGGGTCCCGTAAGCTTCGCGAGCAGTGTAACACGGCCGTCGGATGGCTCCAGATGGTATTCTGAAACGTGATAATCAGAAATTATGTTTTTGTTGACTGTGTGGCGCCGGATTAAGAATAGCGTCACTCCATTTCCCTCCGTGGATGTCGTAGAAGGTGACTAAGGTAATCAATTACCAGGAGACGGGGAACCGCATCTTCCTGAGATACCAACCGCATACTGCTATCGCCAACCCGCCTGCCAAGCGTGGCGATTATGGCAAAACCCCTCATGGTTATGAAAACCACGAAGGAGGCCTATGTCCTGCAGTAGGCGTCGAGTGGCTGATCATGATGATGACTTTAATATTTTTTGCTCTCTTCTGTCTTCTGTCATTGACAGAATCTTAGGGGTAGAAAAGAATTGAATTGAAAAGGAGAAGTTTATTTATACACTTACCAAGTTACGGTCTTATTACGGTTTTTTTCATGTCAGTATGTTAAAATAATAGTAGTTTATGTGACTGTCACATAATGAGGGTTATTAAAACACGAGCGAGATTTTAAAAAACGAGCCTTGGCGAGTTTCTTAATAGCATTCGCGAGTGTTTTAATACCATGTTATGTGCAGTCTCATACACTACTTTATCTACACTCATGTCTTAATCTTCAAAGTAAGGAATCAAAGGTTTGACAAGCTTTGTACTATACATTAATTTCTCATCAGCTTACACAGCATTAATATTCAATTACATCACCATCACCTGGACTATCATCACCATCACCACCACAATTATCTCCTTTCACAGTCCCTCCTTGGACCGCGGTATGGAATCCTCTATCAGTATTTTCTCATCGCACATCATTAATATTTAATTACATCATAGTCAATGCATCCACCAACATCACAACATCATAATCAGTGCATCCACCACCCCAAATTTTTCTCCATCATCATCTCAATTCAACTCTAACATCACCTGATAACCTTTGACAGTCCCTCCAACTGGGACTGCGGCATGTAAGACCACATCAGTCTTTTCTCATCAGTGCCCACACAATTAATATTAAATTAAATCACAATCAACGTATCTACCAACATCATAATCAGTGCATCTACCACCGTCTAACTTATCTCCATCATCATCATCATCTCAATTCAACTCTAACATCACCTGATTACCTTTGGCAGATCCTCCAAGGACTGCGGTATGTAGGAGCACATCAGTTTTTTCTCATCAGTGCGCACATCATTAATGTTCAATTACATCATAATCAACGTATCCACCAACGTCATAATCAGTGCATCCATCACCGACAAATTTATCTCCATCATCATCTCAATTCAACTCTAAGATCACCTGATTACCTTTGGCAGATCCTCCAAGGACTGCGGTATGTAGGAGCACATCAGTTTTTTCTCATCAGTGCGCACATCATTAATGTTCAATTACATCATAATCAACGTATCCACCAACGTCATAATCAGTGCATCCATCACCGTCAAATTTATCTCCATCATCATCTCAATTCAACTCCAACATCACCTCCAAGGACAGCGGTATATAGGACGTCACCGTTTTTTCATCAGCGCGCACATCATTAATATTCTACCAGTTACATTCCCTACTACCGCCATCATTATCATCATCACCTTTGACAGTCCCTCCATGGACGGCGGTATTCAGGACCACATCAGTTTTCTCACGATTCAGGAGTAAGGACACCGTCAGTAGCGCCCAGCAACCGACCAGGGCTGCCAACTTTACGATGCGAAGAGGTTTTTCTAGCTGGGGAGGAGACAAAAATTCTGAAGTGCGTATATAATAGTATAGTAACTTCCACACAACACAACCACTGGTCCTGGTCCCAAACTTCCTTGTGATAGCTGGTAAAAGAGGAATAAAATTGAGAATTTAAGCTTTAGCTTGTTGGAAGTGGTTTAATTAATTATCGATACTGAAGAAAAATTTTCAATATTCCAAAAAAAAGTTCGTTAGGCGCGAGTTTCTTAAAGTTATGTAAGCCCTGACTTACATACACATATACACAAACTCACGCCTGTATCCCAGATGGGGAGGCAGAGACCGGGGAAGGTCACTTGCCACGATCCTGACAGATCACTTTCGCTTCCGCAACTCAATATTTCAATTGAAGAAAAAACTAGCAGAGAACAAAAGTGGTTGCGAAACACAATCTTTAAGGCTTGGGCCTATTATAAAAAATCACATCTTATTTCACAATCCGTTTCTGCAAAAAATATTATTGAACGACAATAATGTCTGTGTTGGTAACAGCAATTTTTAGAACCTAAAGCTTAGAAATTAGGTTCAAGAATCTAGGCTACAATTTCGTTTTTGGCGAAAACGGCCGTTTTTGGCGTAAATGAAATTGTGGTCTAGGTTCTTGGCCCTAGGTTCTAAGTTGTAGGTTCTAAAAATAGCTATCGCTAATACAGAAAACTCTGCCGTTCACTTTTTTGGAAAAATGGATACAAACGATTTTGTTTTTCATTGGCGGCGCCTTTTAGGCCTTATTAAAGGCGTGCTATAGGAGAGGCCTATGTCCAGCAGTGGACGGATGATGATGATGAAAGCCTTAAGGGCGCTTATACACGGGCGGCCAACTGCAGCCGTCGATGTGTGTCGACTTGTCGACGCGCCGACGTGGCGACTGCCGTCTAGCAGCGTCGACGGTTGCAGTTGGTGCTGTAGTTCGCAGCGTGCCGCCCGTGTATACGCGACCTTACGCGTTTCTGGAACTGCGCACTTTGAAAACAACATTGTAAAAACACCGAGAAACATGGAAAATTACCGTACCTACCTTCTTCTTGTTGGTCGATTTTGTTTTTGCATAGTCTTCATGGTCGCGCATCAGCCTAAAAAACATAGTAGATAAATAACATAATAATTCGACGCACGAACATTTGTGAAGTTATTGTAGCAATACCACTCGCTTATGTGAAGGAAAACGTCGTTAGGAAACCTGAGTGTCTGAGTGTTCGCATACCACAGCGCTTGAAATTGCCAATCCGCGGTGAGAACGCGTGGTAATTAAGCCTCTCTCTCTGAGAGAAGGCCCTGCAGTGGGGCGTATATAGGCTACATAAAAAAATCACCCATCACAATCACTTGTCCTGGGCCTAGATTATGTCAATGCATTGTTGTAATACAGTGGCAGCTCTATGAACTTGGCGATCTCATTTCATTTTTGTACTAGAGGGCAAAAAGAGCCCCTTCGATCGGACAAAAACATCACAAGTGGGATTCAAAATATGGAATGTTGTTAAAAAGGCAGGAAGGCATTTACGTCTTCCTACTTTTTATTTTAATTTATTTATTTGGCAAAAAAACAGGAAACAGGCTACAGCTCATATAAAAACCGGCCAAGTGCGTGTTGAACTCGCGTGGAGGGTTCCGTACAATGCCAAAGTCAAACGTATTATATTTTGTTTACCACTTAATTTTCAATTGATAGAATTATTATAGGTTTTCCTGTAATCTAAGAGCAATGAACTATATTATGTATTTTTTTCAAAATTGTAGGCTCAGTAGTTCCGGAGATCAGGGGGAATGGTAATTTGTCTTCTTTCAGGAATAAAATCAAAACTTTTTATTTTACAATAAATATAAAAATATATTTGAGATACTCATATTATGCAATTGCATAGACGTTTCAATGTCATTGAAGCAATGAAATTAAAAGCAATATTGAACCGAAATTAAACCGTATAACGTATAGTTTGACGTCTTAATGCGATTGAAGCAATGAAATTGAAAGCAATATTGAACCGAAATTGAATCGCGTAACATCGCCTTTTATTTTTTTATGGCAATATTATTTATCCAACAAATGTTTAATAGGTATCTAACATTATATTTGAGAAAAGACAGAGTGCTGTTCTTTGCTGCCTTTTTCTCCACTACAAACTGTACTAACGCAGCTGCTAACATTGTACACTAAAATTCAACAAAATGTAAGAATTTCTGACTTAACTTCCATAAAACTTCCATAACTTCCTTCCACACAGCATAAGCGCTTGTCCTACTCCCAAACTAGGATTCCTTGTGCTATGGTAACCAGGCAAGGACATCCCAAACATGGAAACACGACGGCCCCCAGTGGGAATCGAACCTACGACCTCCGGCACGGTAATCAGAAGTGATAACGCTAGACCAACGAGGCAGTCTTTTCGGATGCCACTTCTAATTTTTTTTCCACTAATTTAACTCACCTGGTCCCTGAAATCCTGTGCAGTCTCTCATTATTGTCGTTGATCTCCCCAATCGGTAATAGCTCCGGGAGTTTCCCATTGAGACTACTGACGGATGATGTGTCGAGTTTACCTGAAAGAAATATCCTATTTGTTTTTTTCGTTTACTTTTTTCGCGATTCGCGCCCTCTCTTTCGCACCGGTACACTCCTTTCAACTCATGCTTGCGTGCGGCTCACACAGCTGCGCCTCGGCTCGGGTAGACATTTGTCGGAACTCTTTGCAATGACAGGCTTTCCGCACTCGTAATGAAATATACTATTATTACGCCGTTTTTAGTTTAATAATGCAGCATATTACCATATTTGTGCTGTGAAAACATTACCGCACAAGTGCCGTAATCTAAACTTCGTTTTTAATTTCAGCAAAAGTTTATAAGATAAGATAAGATAATTTATTCAAGGAACATTTTACAGTGACCTTATCACTAAGGCAGTGGTACCCTGGCATTTTCATTGCCAAGTGGCAATGTGTTAGAACATTGAATATTTTTCCGATTTTTTTTTTTATATTGCGACTGCTCCGGCTGAACAGCCGGCTTTTCCTGTGCCTTTATTGAACCTGCGCGCGCATCGAAAGTGCGGCGCTTGTAAAAACAAAACTTACAGGCTATTTTCGGTAAATATTTGGCTAAGTGGCTGCTGTGTGGTTAATTACTATCAAAAATGTCTACTTCAAGTTAATAACAATACAAGTTACTTTTTTTCCTCGCAATTGTCTTGAAAAACGTCGTATGCAACTCGTGTGCATTGATCACATTACACACTCAGCTTCCTCACAATGCCTCGCGTGTAATGAATGACCAACTTAGCACACTTGTATCATAATGCACTATTAACATATTGGTAAATTTGCAATGCGATCCGGCATGACGTCTGTAAATGAAAACCAAACTACCAATAGACAAGTTGTCCCAGTTTAGATGATTATCTAGTTTGAAGATAAAAACGTCGATAAGGTCTATAATACCAATTAATGTATATTTAGCATTTATAATATAATTGCATGGTAATATTATAGATATCTTAGATCTAAGTATGTTTGCGTGCCAGACAGGGTCCACAAAGCTATATTTTTAATGGCTATTCTACTTGTGGAAAGCATAACCCTTTCAGGACTAAATTGCAATTGGCAAAACCACAGAATAAACAAGCAATAAAATAAAGTTATTATATTAAATGTCCATTATTAATGTGTAAGTTTATTCAAGTACACTTTATATAAGTATGTTTTTAAATTTTATTTAATTTTTTTTTGCACGCCTACCAACAGTCTCCCCTACCCCTGCGGTCGATAGGTAGAAAATGCTTACGGCATTAAGTCCTCCGCATTGTATGATTTTTTAATGCAATTTCAATGACAGTATGAATGAATAAACTAATCTAATCTAAAATATAAAAGTCACGTGTCACATTGTCTGTTGTCGCACTCCTCCGAAACGGCTTCACCGATTTTTATGAAATTTTTTGTGTATATTTGGTAGGTCTGAGAAAAGGTCGTAGGCTAATTAATATGTCAAAACTACGTTTGCTGAGACAGCTAGAAATATATAAATAGATAAATTAATGAATGAATAAAAGTAAAGGAAAATTCTCACCATGGTGCTGCTCATAGAGTCTCCGAAACGGCGCAAGCGCAGGATCGTACTTGATCTCGTCAGGGAGGTCGAGCCAGATCTCCAGGCTGCCAGGGGTCAGGTCACTGCAGGAGACCAGAGAGTATACACTGCGGCAGACCTGAATCCGTCCCTTGGGCTTTCCCCCCTTGAATTTGCCAAAAAAAGACGCCATTTTCTTTTTTTATCTTTTTTGCGAAGTGTGACAGGTGTTAGTTCATTATTTGTTTCGTTTTATTTCAGTTGGTTATAGGTTTTTTAGCGGCCTGTGGTAGAGATTGTGAAGGTAATGTTTCGTTGTCAGTAAAGATTTTTTTTATTTTTGACGTGAATTATTGTCATTCAGTTCGTTAGTAGGGGGTCAGGTGCTAAAACCGCAAGCAATGAAAACATGTCGCCTCGTCGAGGAAAATTCTTAGGTGTGACAAAATGGACGATGTGTTTTTCGTTACTGTTTTCTATTCAAAGTGGCAGTAGGTATGATTGCAACAGGCGAATGACGCGACGGAAAAGACGCGACGTCGTTCTAATTCACTTTCATGCAAAATGTACTGAAGAGACGGGACGAGGGCGCGATCTCTATAGAACGCGTCGCGTCTTTTCCGCGCCCTCGCCCCACGTCCTTCCTGTGCGTCTCACGCCGAAGTTTCCCGTTTCCCGAAAAGTTGTTCGTATTGACGAGAGGAACCCTCCCTCCATTTTTGGATATATGCCGATTTTGCTCCATAACAATAGCAACCTATATACGTCCCACTGTAGGGCACAGGCCTTCTCTCAGGGAGAGAGTATGGGCTTAATCACCACGCGTGCCCACCGCGGATTGGCGATTTCAAGCGCTGAGGTACATAGCTCAGACACTCAGGTTTCCTCACGATGTTTTCCTTCACGGTTAGCGAGTGGTATTGCTACTATAACTACACAAATGTACTTACATAACTTAGAAAACAAAGTCATAGGTACATGCCCACACTGGGAATCGACCCTGGGTCTACCCACTAGGCCACCACCGCTGTTGATTTTGCTATACCCTGTATTTATAATTTATTATTATTATTATTGAATTTACTCGGCACTCGTCGTTTATTTTGCATTTAGATGATTCATTTTGCAGTAAACGATGAGGTTAGACAGAGATAGAGACCACTGTATTGTACATAACAAAAAACCGGCCATGTGCGAGTGGGACTCGCGCACGAACCGTTCCGTACCATTATCTATACAATTTTTTTATATTTCAAGCGTTTTTCCTGTTGCCGCTGTTAATATCGAGCGAAAAACGGCAAAAAACCACGCTTGTGGTATGGGAGCCCCCCTAAATATTTATTTTATTCCATTTTTAGTATTTTTTGTTACAGCGGCAACAGAAATACATTATCTGTGAAAGTTTGAACTATCTAACTATCATGATCTCAGAACACAAAAATAAGTGTTCTGAGATCATGATTCATGAGATACAGACAGACGGACGGACCTGGGACTGGGACATTGTTTTTTTTTTTATGGAGTAGGCTTGCCCAGCACCTATACCATCCTGACAACTTAGTCGGCCTAGCCCACAGGAAAGACAAGTCAATGGCCACGGGTTTCCCCACGATGTTTTCCTTCACAGTTAGCGTGTGGTATAGCTACTACAAATTCGCAGATGTAAGTAACTTTGAAAATAAACAAAGCAGCAGCGGCTGTACCCCAGTGGATAGAACAATGGACTCGGAAGCGAGAAACCCAGGTTCGATTCCCAGTTCGGGCATGTGCCTATGACTTTGGAGAAGGAAGTTGATGTACAAACACACAAAATGATGATTTCAGAGATATAATCAGGAATGAGATACAGAAATTAACGAAAAGGCAGCTGTCTGATGTTACTTTAATATAAATATACTGTACAGCACTTTCAATGCAAGCTTAATCACGCGGAACCAAACCGGTAACCAGTAACGACTGGAAAAAGTCAGTGAGAAGCAGTTACAACCGGTTGCGTGGGGTCGTTGAACTCTCTCATTGCAAAACTCTACTCTAGCCTGAGCGATATTTTCTTAAAACGAAACGCACAGTCAACGGCACATCAACTTGTTACGATTACAATCCTGTCCTATCCTATCCTATGTATATTTTGTCTGCAATAGTACGTAGAGATGTCGCAAATGTATCGAAATAAATAAATAAAAATTATAGTTCAAAGTGGGTAAAACATTGGGCTCTGAAGCAGGAGACCCAGGTTCGATCCCCAGTGCGGGCATGTACCTATGACTTTGTTTTCTAAGTTATGTACATTTGTGAAGTTATAGTATCAATACCACTCGCTAACGGTGAACGGCTAACCTGAGTGTCTGAGCTATTCATATACCTCAGCGCTTGAAATCGCCAATCCGCGGCAGGCACGCGTGGTGATTAAGCCCATACTCTCTCTCTGAGAGAAGTCCTGTGCCCTACAGTGGGCCGTATATATAGGCTGCTTATGTATAGTTCAAAGCGGTGGTAGCGCAGCGGTAGAACCCCGAACTCACATTCGGGAGGTCGAGGGTTCAAATCCCGGCATGTACTAATGACTTTGTTTTCTATGTGACGTACATTTGTGAAGTTACAGTAGCAATACCAATCGCTAACGGTGAAGAAAAACATCGCGAGGAAACCTGGTGTCTGGGGTGTTCACAACCGCAGCCACCCTCAGCGCTGGAAATTGCCAATCCGCGGTGGGCACATTCCGTGTGGCGCCGGATTAAGAATAGCGTCACTCCTTTTCCTTCCGTGGATGTCGTAGAAGGCGACTAAGGAAATAAATTACGAGGAGACGGGCAGCAGCGTCTTCCTGAGATTCCAACCGGATACTGCGATCGCCAATCCGCCTGCCAAGCGTGGCGATTATGGCAAAACCCCTCATGGTTATGGTTAAACCACGAAGGAGGCCTATGTCCTGCAGTGGACGTCAAATGGCTGATGATGACGCGCGGTCATAAGGCCCTGCAGTGCGACGTGTACAAGGTACTTAAAAATATGTCCGTAATGCAAACAGCTGATACATGATAGGAAGTCTTGTTTAGTTTGCAAAGGTTCTTGTTTTTTTTTAATTTATTGATGTGTAAAGGGGAAAATATGTGTTGTGTGCGTACAGCAATTTTAATTCAGCTGTCAACAAACTTAACTTTGACTCGTTCAATAATAGACTGGGTGGTGTGCGTTATGTGTTGTTATGTTATATTAACCCAAATGTTATGTGACGACTGATAGGCATTAAAAACCTATTTAGAGGCTAAAAATTCCACCCATGCCGTGACTTGAACCCGCGACCTCTGGCTAACCGTGCCAGCGCTCTCCCAACTGAGCTCATGGGCAAGTGCAGGCAGCGGCGAAATTTCAAACCTTTAAATTCGTCCTCAGCACGGATTAGAGCAGCAAAAAGAATATAATGATATGCATTATTTAAAACGTTTTTTTTTAAGAACAACTCTGTTTGAATACGACTACTTTATTTAATTGGACTCAGTTCCTACATTAAGCGACAAATCCTGAAGGATTCCAATTGTAAATGTCAAATTCCATGTTAATTACTTTCACAAACGTCAGGCTTTTGACAGGATTTGGTGCGTATAACCAGGCGTCTGTTTGTAAAAACTTGTACCTAATTAAACATATACATAAACATAAACATTTACATACAGGCACATACATTGCTTCTGGCCCCACACTTAGTCTTGTTTTTTTTATCAAAATGTATATTTGTGCTAACTTTAACTGTCAGAGTTCTTTAAGCTTAAAATAAACAAATATAACCGCAAACCAAGAATCAATAACATACGAAAAAGACTTAACATTGTAGACCTAGAATGTGAGTATACACACACTTAAGATCGGGTTCAAAATAAATGCAAAGAATGACTTAGTTTTTTACAAAAAAGATCAATGTCACTTGAGATTGTTTTTTAAGCGAGAATGATAAATAATCACCATCATCATCATCAGCCATTTGACGCCCACTGCAGGACATAGGCCTCCCTCGTGGTTTTCTAACCATGAAGGGTTTTGCCATAATCGCCACGCTTGCGGCGGTTTACAGGCGGTTTGGCAATCGCATCGCAGTATGCGGTTGGAATCTCAGGAAGATGCTGCTGCCCGTTTCCTGGTAATTTGTTTCCTTAGTCACGTTCTACGACATCCACGGAAGGAAATGGAGTGACGCTATTCTTAATCCGGCGCCACACGGAATAAATAACAGTAACAGTAAATGTTATCGTTCGAGATTCGAGAAAAACACTTTTTTATGCATAAAGATTTTAACCTGTTTGATTATGACCTTGAAAAGGACAATTAAGAACCCTTGTTATGGTGGCCAGATCGGGTCATTTAGAATTCTACAGAATTGTAATCACCACAACACTAAACACGTCTAAACAGAAACGTGGAAAAAAACAAAGGTATATAAAAAGTGTTTTTCTCGAAAGTGGCAGGCACTCGCAGCGATTAGTCGCCGTGTGCGACAGGCTATTCGCTGCGAATAGATTCACTCGCCGCGAGTTGAAGTCGCCGCGACTAGCATGTTAATTTTTACGTTCAATTTTAATGTTCAATTTTACTCGGTGCGAATGCGCACTGAAAGTCGAAATTCTCGTCTGTGACAGGCGGGCGGCGAATTGTTGCTGCGACTATTATTCGTGGCGAGTGCACTCGCAGCGACTAGTCGCTGTGTGTGACCGAAGCTTTATTGTGGGTTGGAATCCCTGCGTAGGTACGTAATGTACGAGGGGTGTCCAATAAGTACCTACTTAAGACGTGAGAATGAGATATAAACTCCTTGGACGGGGAAAAGAAAATACCGTAATATTGTCGTGGGTCCTAAAAATCACTGCAAACATGATTGAGATATTGTATCTATACTTTTTGCAAACCCGATCTGTAGAAGAAGATATGATTTTTTTTTCGTTGGTGGCGCTAGTTAGCCCCTGGAAACTGGAAGTGATTGTACAGAAACTATTTACAAATTTGATCTGTAAAAAAAGATATGATTTTATTTTTTCTCGGTGGTGCCAGTGTTACTCCCTGGAGCCCCTTAACTCGAATATCTACAGGTTGACTTTGAATTCGTTCACCGTATTTTGATGTATCTCCTTTTCATTGAGAAAAATTGTATTATTGATGGTTTATCAGTAATGGTATAAGATATTATGCAGCCAGTGTTATGGGGACGTTTGCGTCAGATATGGCCCGGAGTGACTAAAAAGGTTGCTTTGCTTAATAGCTTTGCTTTTTATGCCGTAAGTTACTTATGTTGGACTTTTATAATGTGACCTATTTTAATCTGCTGACGATGCCCATGGTGAATTTATTATAATTTTTTGTTTCATCATCGGCCATTTGACGCCCAGGACACAGGCCTCCCTCATGGTTTTCATTTTTGTTTTTAGAAACAAATGTGTTATGGTACTTCGAAATAAATCTTACAAAAGGTGTCGGTCTTGTAAAAATATTCGTGATTTACGAACTTTGGCTCCAAACTGTTAATCCATGTTCAAAATGGTAGGCAGTACCGTAAGGTTGTAAAATGTTTTCTAATATCGTAAATGCTTAAGAGTCCAACATGCGTATGCGCGATATGCGTAAACAGTTAAAAAAACAAATGAGTTGGCTGGCACCGACGACAAGACGCTCAAAAAATGGGTTTTTTGGATTTATGTCCTATTGTTTGTTTATGCTTAAGTGAAGTATATATGGAAAGAAAAAAATTGATTTTTTGCGCGTTTGTATTTTTTTTCAAATCTAGCACCATTTATGTTTTTAAGTCGTGGTTAGAATGTCCCCTTAAAATACGGTGAACGAAATCAAAGTGGGTGACGGGTGTAGGTACCTCTAATTTCCAATAAAATGCGCAATTCCTGGCATCCTTATTTAGAGACTGTGTTTTACAACAACTTTTTGTTCTATGAGCTTTTTCTGAGATACGGACACACAGTTTTCCACGTACACACGGCACCTCCCAAGTGACAATGAACGCCGAAAACTTTTCTTTTGGATAATATTTGGATACTATTTGACATAATAGAAAACATTTGTTGTCTTAACGGAACTTCCTACATGTTTTTTAATATAATATATTTTTTAATTTATATATATATTTTACTTCGGACATTTGGTAAATATATCTTCAATAGATTTTAATTTCTGATATTTGAATAGACGTTCTTATGATTGACTATCGCTCGGTTTCTAGGAGAGCGATCAAAGTTAATCTCATGTTAATCTCACGTCAAGCTAATTTCAGCCAATCACGTGCCGGTATTTTAAATTAATCTTAGATTAATCTCCTGTTACATTTGAACACTCTTTCAGAAACTGAGGCTATGTCTTGCCTAACATGTGACATTGGCGAAATCGTACTGGATAGTTAGTGCAGTGAGTCCATAAAGCAGAATTGAGAATTGAACTTCCTACAACTATGAATTTAGAAATCAAATCAACACAATTTTTTTTATTCAAAGTAACACAGAAACTGCGACTTAATGCACGTTGCAAGTTAAACTAGGTGTCCATTTCAAAATCTAGACCAGTTTAGAGAAAAAATGGACAAAAAAAACTCCAAGCTTAGTCTTCTCAAGTCCTTGGATTTACACGATGTCGAAAATCACAATCATCATCAATCATTCAGCCACAAGAAGTCCACTGCTGGACATAGGCCTCCTCCATGGATTTCCAAAAAGACCGGTTGGAAGCGGCCTGCATCCAGCGCCTTCCTGCCACTTGGATGAGGTCATCTGTCCATCTTGTGGCTGGTCGTCCTACGCTGCGCTTGCCGATATGTGGTCTCCATTCGAGAACTTTTCGGCCCCATCGGCCATCAGTTCTGCGTGCTATGTGCCCCGCCCACTGCCACTTCCACTTACTAATCCGCTGGGCTATGTCGACGACTTTCGTTCGTCTACGGATCTCATAATTTCTGATTCGATCTCGTAGAGAAATTCCGAGCATAGCCCTTTCCATAGCTCGTTGCGTGACCTTGAGCCTTCTTATGAGGCCCATAGTGAGAGACCGAAAATCACGAATAATCACAAACAGGTATGTTATGAAACTACTGTTATCTTTAATATTGCTGTTTATCATAATAAGATCACGGTGTATTATGTGATAAGGATGTCGTTTATTGAATATCGCGAAAATCAGACTACATTTTTATGGATCCGTACCCGGGGGGTGCTCAACGTGCGTATTACCCTTTTTTATTTAAGATAAAAAAGAAAATACGCACAACATATACCTCCAATCCGCCGAAACCGACAAGGTTTATCCGTGGATTGGCTATGCCTCCGCTGTCTGTCTGTCAGTCTGTCCGTCCGTCCGATCTTAAAAGGGCTCTATCTTTGGAACCGTAATAGGTAGCCAGTTGAAATTATGTGTTATTACGACGAATTACCTAACAAATAATGCAATTTAAAAATTTATAAAAACAAGAGGGTTTCATACGAGAAACAGGTTTTTTCGCCGTACTTTTGTATATTCTCTATCGTAAAAACAGTAATAAGAGTACATACAGGCATCAAACTTGGCGTGATTGTGGGACTAATTATGTATTCTAACGAAAAGTAAATAAAAAAAGCGACCAAGCGCGAGTACGGAACCTTCGGTGCGTGAGTCCGGGTTGCACTTGGCCGTTTTTTTTTTTAAATTAATTATTAGAATGAATCGATAACGCAGCAAAGTCGATAACACTATCTCTGCTATCGCGCCGTTTTTCTAATTCTCGTATCATGAGTAGAGTTAGCATAAAAAAAACGATCGAAGTAAAAAAAAACTGTTCCCGAAATCCTGTAGGAAACTTTATATCTACATTTTTTTATGTAGCCTGTAGGTATACGTCCCACTGCAGGGCACAAGCCTTCTTTCAGAGAGAGAGAAAGTATGGGCTTAGTTACCGCGCGTGCTGGTCCCGGCTACAAAAATAATAGGGGTTAAAGTATGAAATTGCCGTTTTATTGCAATAGGTTCTTTGAATTGACATAGAATCTTCATGGTTTGAGGTTTTCGAATGAAACTTTTTTCAAATGGTTTCTATGATGTTCTTTTTTTAAAAAATGTGAAACATTTGAATATCGACTTTCAATTGTTTTTGTTATTCAATTTAGACAAGAAAGATGGATACTGCGAAAATTCGAGTGATTTTTGAATACGAGTTCCGACGCGGAACTAACGCGGCAGAAACAGCCCGCAATATCAATGCTGCGTTTGGAGAGGGGTCTACTAATGAACGCACCGTGCGATTTTGGTTTAAACGCTTTCGTGATGGAAATTTCGACTTAAAGAACGAGCCACGAGGAAGACCGCCCACACAGGTGAATAACGATGAATTAAGAGAGATAGTGGAAGCCGACCCTAGTCAAACTACCCAGGAATTAGCGGCATGGTTTAACGTTACCTTACCCACAATATTGACTCACTTGCGTCAAATCAATAAAATAACAAAATACGAAAAATGGGTGCCTCATAATCACTCGAATTTTCGCAGTATCCATCTTTCTTGTCTAAATTGAATAACAAAAACAATTGAAAGTTGATATTCAAATGTTTCACATTTTTTAAAAAAAGAACATCATAGAAACCATTTGAAAAAAGTTTCATTCGAAAACCTCAAACCATGAAGATTCTATGTCAATTCAAAGAACCTATTGCAATAAAACGGCAATTTCATACTTTAACCCCTAATATTAAAGGTCTAGGTCATAAAGTTTCCATCTAGAGAAATATAAAAAGTATAAATTAAAGACCGTTAGGTCTCATTTGTAAAAATCCATTCCACAAAACCACTCTCGGGACGGAGTTAAATCCGGTTTATAAGAGGTATTCCTCTTATTTAACACCGCTTTAACACCGTCTGAAGAGTATTTTAATGGAATAATTTTTTTATAAATAAGATTGAGCGTAGTGGGTAGAACATTGGACTCAGAAGCGAGAGACCCGGGTTTGATTCCCAGTGCGGACATGTACCGATGACTTTGTTATCTAAGTTATGTACATTTGTGAAGTTATAGTAGATAGCAATATCACACGTTAACATAACTCAGCGCTTGAAATCGCCAATCCGCGGTAGGCACGCGTGGTGATTAAGCCCATACTATCTCCCTGAGAGAAGGCCTGTGCCGTACAGTGGGACGTATATAATATAGGCTGCTTATGTTATGTAAATAAGACTGTAAGATTTTCGTGTCGTCAAATATAAATAAAACCCGTTTTTAACAACCAAACAAACCCTTCTTTCTCCACCAATTGCGATGCTAACGATAACCAACTTTCGCACCTTTTAACTGAACCTTTTTTAACACAGCCAACAACTTTTTTTTGATATATTTTTTTAGTAATTATATTTTTTAAAAGCAACTTTATTTTTCGCACACTTTTTAACATAAATATATATAATATTTGTGTAACACGCGGATATTTAACCGTTTATTTTTTCATTTTACAATTTTCCGACGTCTCGGTACTTTTGCGAGTCCCGTGGTCTCGGTGGACGGAAACGTCGGAAAATTGTAAAATGAAAAAAATAAACGAGTAAATGTCCGTGCGAATTCAGTTTTTACTATGTCTAGTGCTCGTGTTAAACTTAGAAAATACTAATATTTGTGTAGTTATTCGATTCTCTATTAGACACAAAGTTTATTCTTTTTTAAATTAACACAAACTGATTTAAACACAGTCCACAGAACCTGCGCCCACGCTTTCCCACTTCGCGAGAGAAACTAAGTCCGCCTGCGAAAGGTTACCGAAAGAAACCAGAAACCATTGAATTTGGATGGACTCAGATGCATTTTCAGCCTAAATATCTGCATCGTTCGGCTTATTTTCATTTGGCTTTTCACCACCTACTATGGGTGTGTTGTACTGTATGATGCATGATAACAGAGTTTGTTTACTAAGTTACGGATAGTTACGATGAACTTTTGCTTTGTGTGTGTTCAGCTTAAAGTGATTTTTGTTTCCTTCTTTTTAGGGTTCCGTAGTCAATAAGGAGCCTTTATAGTTTCGCCGTGCTCGTCCGTCTCTCTGTTTGTCCACAGCTTAGCTCAGAGACGATTGGTATTAGAATATTAATAACGCCAACAAAACAGTAGGATAAAATGATAAATAAAAAAAAATACGGTATGTACCTTCGCTGTACTTAAATTAGGGATGAATGTTTTTTTTTCGCTCCTACACCATAGTGAGTATTTTTGGATTGGTGGTTTAAAAATATTGTAAGTGTATGCACATCAGGACTTACATATGAGAATTTAACAATAATATAGTAAAGTACAATTGGCGGCCTTATTACTAAAAGTAATGTCTTCCAGACAACCATTGACGAAAAAAAAATGTTGAGAAGCTAAATGACCGGTAGTCGGTGCAACTAAACAATACTAAGCAAGATATTTATGTATTTCATACACATACACAAACGGTACATAAATATGAAATAAATATAGAATAAACATACATAGATAAAAATTATCAAATGAAGGGAAGGAGATGAACGAAAACTATATCTGTACGTTTGCGAAATATCAAGCCTTAAGGCTCAATTTTTTGTTAGAGTAGGACGTCCCCCCTCTCCCAGCTTGATTGCAAAAACGTAGAAAAAATTCCCCTCCCCCCCTCCCTCTTCGGGTTAAACAGTTGATTGTAGAAAAGAGAAAAAAATCAGGATAGTAGCACATAATATAATGAACTTAAAAGGAAAAGTATCACGGCTAAGTAGGCTTTACTAGTTAACGATTAATAGGCAACAAACTTATGAAAGTAAAATTTCGTACAAAATCTATTGAAAGTTACTTCAATGAAGTTGTCTGTAAAGCAGATAAAAAAACCCTTTTTCTACGGAACCCTACATTGCGCGTGACCCGACACGCACTTGGCCGGTTTCTTCCGTAACAGGCAGTCGGCAGTTATCGTTCAAACAAAGAGATGCTGTTCCACAAGCCAATTATAATAAGTGCAATAATAAGATAAATAATTTGGACAATTAACTGAACAGTTGTGCAAACTAGGTTATTCAATATTTTCCGCTAAATATTTATGATAATGTGGCTACGGAGTGACTAAGAAATACTTACCTACTTACTGGTAAGTAATCTACGCATAGTAAGTGCGAGTCGGACTCGCGCACCGAGGGTTCCGTACCACCTCATTTTTTATAGGATTTAGAAATTTATTCTGCTGCTCAAAATAATTATCAAGTCGAACAAATTTTATAAATTTGCGGACCATATTTGATTTATTTGCTGGCAACATGTTATTGCACATTTACTTATTTATTCTGCTGCTCAAAATAATAATTAAACCGACCAAATTTAATTAATTTGCGGGCCAAATTTGCGGGCCATATTTGCTTTATTTGCTGACAAACATGTTAACCCCTTCCTTACCCACGGTGATACGTGGTGAGGTTTTAGATTACCCCCCAGAGGGGTAATGGTACAAAGTATCTCAAAAAAATTCAGAATATTATCTTTAAATACAGGTTAAAATATTTATTCTGCTGCTCAAATAATTTATAATTACGACCAAAATAAATTAATTGCTGACCATATTACATTTATTTGCTGACAACGTGTTGTCGCTCATTTATTTATTCTGCTATAATTATTAAACCGAACAAATTATTTTATTTGCTGAACATTTTTGAATTATTTGCCGCCAACCTATTGTTTATTCTAGCGACTTATATTCTATTCTATTCTTTTATTTTATATTCTATATGCTCATGTATTTATTCCGTTTAGCAATATAACTGTTGCATGACCCAATGAATGTTTTGCGGATCTTTGTCTAACTCTACCCATCAAAAGAAATTCATGAGAAATATTAGGATAATTTGATATCAACCCGTATTTGATAATGTATAACGACCGGCTTTGTTTTATGTGTGTTTTTTATTTCATCACTGTACAGTGTAAAGTACAATATATCAATGACGTTGTAGGAGATTATCCGTGATTTCAGTCATTAGTTGTGCGTTACTTTTTTTGATATCCAAAATGGCATAATTATTTTTAATAAGCCATTTTTTTGTAACCCACATTTGGACATAAATACATAAACTCACGCCTGTATCCCAGAGGGGTAGGCAGAGACCAGGGACTGCCACTTGCCACGATCCTGACAGATCACTTTCGCTTTCTCAACATTCATTAGTCGTTGCATGCTTTCACGCCGCTTTCGGGTTCTTTAAATAAGATGCCTTGGTACGAAAAAAATTAGTTAGTTGTGCTTGGGCCATCTTTAAATGGAGTAGGCTTTTATAAGCCTATTCGGATATTGCAAAATGTCACATGTCAAAAAATACGATATTTGTTTTTTCATCGAAACATTGGGACTTGACGACAATTTGGATTTTTTTTAATAACCAAAGCGGTTAATACGCTTTAACTACCAAACCGAGGTCGTGGACTCAATTCCCACTCGAGGCGGCCGTATTGTATTAAAATTTGTATAAAATGGCCTCAGTCTAGAGTTCTCGATGCATTGCCCAAGATTTAGGCTGGCAAAGGTTTGGTGACATTCTTTATGGGGTATTGTACACGTTTTTACAATAAGATCACAGGAGATATTATATAGTACCTAAGCTTGCCAGAAACGCAGTTCAAAAAATGTGTAAAGCACACTTTGTGCCAAACGGGCTACTGTAGACGATAAAGTATTGTTTTGTGTAATTCATATTTTTAATTACTACTTAGTTTATATCTTTCCTACGTGTAACGCCATCTGTTGGCCAATTATTTAAGCTTAATAAAGCCTGACCTCACGCACGTCGGTGCAGCAGGACCTTTGCACATGCGTATTATCGATTATATAAGAAAGTGAAATCTGCGACTCTCTCCGCGGCCATATTTTTTTTCAGTTTTGTTCCAGCTAATTAATTTTATATTTTCATTGTGCATAATCCATCGCCGCACCGTCGTCTGCCTGTCACATGAAAACCTCGTCTGATGCTTTATTGCTGAAAGGCAGACCATACGTTACAGGCTACTATAATATGAAATAAAATTTAGATTACAAAGATGTCTGGCCAATTAAAGCCAGTTCAATGCATGAGTTCTAGGTTTTAGAATAATATGTAAACTTGTTAATTAAGCATCAAGACTCTGAAAAGACAAAGTTTGGAGTTTTCTTGTCCATTTTTTCTCCAAAATGATCGATTTTGAAATGGACTACTAGTTCAACTTGTAACGTTCATTAAGTCACAATTCCCGTGTTACATTGAATAAACATACTCTGGTTTGATTTATTTGCATGTTTGTGATGTCCTTGCCTGGTTACCAAAGCACACGGTGTCCTAGTTTGGGGCCAGCCGTCTTATTTTTCCCCCTACGTTTCCCAAAATGTCAAAATAAGTATGTTTTTGACAGTTCGGAGTAGGTCAAATCGGACGAGGCCATGCAGTGGATAAGATACGAAGTACCGCAGGACAGGTGATTGTGTCGTGAGGAAGTTATTTGTTTTTGCAGCTTTTCAAGGAAAAATGGCTTCCAAATATTGTGCGAGACGATGACGTGTACGTGACTGAGACTTAATCCCAGATAAACTAGGATTAGCCAAAGCCTTTGCTCTACCAATTAGTCTACTGGTCTAAGCCCGATTTAATTCTAAGCGGAGATTAGTAACACACCGAACCAATACATTTTATTATGTGGGGCTTAACAAATAAATAAATATCTTCCACACAACACAATCACTTGTCCTGGTCCCAAACTAGGATACCCTGTGCTATAGTAACCAGGCAAGGACGTCGCAAACATGGAAACGCACCCAGACAGAGGCCATTTGTGCAAAATGTACGGCGGCCCCGGTGGGAATCGAACCCTCAACCTCCGGAATGGTAATCAGACGCTACCGCTAGACCAACAAGGCAGTCGAAATTTTCATTTCCTTCCGTGGATGTCGTAGAAGGCGACTAAGGAAATAAATTACCTACCAGGAGAGGGGCAGCAGCGTCTTCCTGAGATTCCAACCGCATACTGCGATCGCCAACCCGCCTGCCAAGCGTGGTGATTATGACAAAACACCTCATGGTTATGGTTAAACCACGAAGGAGGCCTATGTCCTGCAGTGGACGTCAAATGGCTGATGATGGGTTTCAGATGTCATTTTTAATATATTATTGCCTACATTATATTGTTATATTCATTATATTTTTCTAGTATTGGTTTAACAGTTGGATATGGTCTATCGTAGAGAATATTGCCTTCATCGATTACACCAAAGGCTTTGACAGCTTGAGCCACAACTACATATGGGACACTCTAAAACACCAAAGGATTCCCTTTATCTAAACTAATATTGGCAAAAAAATCTACGCGGAAAAAAAAACTTTTTGTAATTTTTGTTTTTATGTGCCGATAATAAGTTTTATTTTAGTGATACTTAATAAACGGCGCGAGTCGGCCTTAGAAGACAAAGTCATAGAAAGGTTCTATACCGGGATTTGAACCCACGACCTCCCAAATGTCAGTTAACAGTTATGCCCGTTTGGACGAATGGTACAATGCACTATTTGGTCAAATTGAATTATTTTCAAATCAAAATGAAATTTAATTAACTCTCAAATTGAAATTTGGCCTCTATTTGGCCAACAAATTGGCAAATATATGGGCCAATGAATAAATAGCAAACTTACCGCTGAGTTTCAGCATTATTGACCATATCATTGCATGGGCTCGAACCACTGTGCATGTTCTTCGGATGACTTCTTCGGAAAAAGGATGTCTTCTTCACAGTATGCTTTTCGGAATAGGAATTTGACGTTGTAAAATCACTGCTTGAATCTTCCATTTCGGAGATTGTTTCGGAGAAATGTTCGATACCTTAAATTGGGTAATTTATTATGGGAAAAAAACACCGAAACACTGATTTACAAGGACTTTACAACACGGTCACATTAACTAGAGACTTGACGTTGATACAATAATGTCCAAAACAAATACCAAAATCATAGAAAACTAAGCAAATTGTCGACACGCGTATTGGTTACAAAAATACTGACCTATCGATAATTTGCTTAGTTTTCTGTCATTTTGGTATTTGTTTTAGACATTATTGTATCAACGTCAAGTCTCTAGTTAATGCGACCGTGTTATACTTAGAATGATTTTTCTTGACATCACATTTTGACAGATATTTTTGGTAAAACTACCGTACTTTTTTATTAGTAAAATTTAGTTCACTTTACTTCCGTAGGGCGCTGATGGTCTTAGATGAATTTAAATAGAAATACGATCTAGATATTTTGTAACACACAGTTAGTTTTTTTTACTCTGAAACACACTGTTTCGACACAATTTCTCTACGATGAATGAGAAAGTGTCAGATAGAATCAATATAGTCTGTAACCTAGAACTAGAAGCCGTAGAAAACAATTTAGGTAAGCAGGTACCTATTCATTAAAGATATAGTCATATGACGTAAGTCTGTCAGAAATTTATTATCACAAAAAACAGTAATTTTAAAATAACAGAGTGATTCCGAAAACCTACTTTCTTTTTTCGAATTTGTGATCTTTGAAAAAGAACTGGCTAAAAAGGAATTATTTTTCTTTACTGTACATAGCGCCATCTATTTATATACTGGGAAACTACTTCAAACTTCTTATGGCCACGAGCATTGTTGCTGCGCTTTGACCAATCCACTTATTGCTATTAGCAATAAGGCCGCCAATTGTACTGTATATTAATAAATGTTTTATGTTGTGTTTTTCCTGGTACAATAAAGAATATTCTTATCTTATCTTTTTTGGTCGAAGCGCCAAGCGCGCAACAATGCTTGCAAAGCTTCTTTGACTTAAGCGTAATATATACAAAGAAATTGAACCAATTTTAAAAACCCTTCAAACAAATGCCTTCACGAACCTTCCTCGATAAATATTTTCTGTAACCCAACGAGAATAAAATACCTTGGCCGGGGGCAAACAGAAAGGACCTGGGGCGGGGCGCGGAAAGACGCGACGCAAATCGTGCCCTCCGCCCCATCTCTTCTGTGTGGGCTTCGTCCCGTTCCGTCCCTTCAGTACACTTTGTATGAAAGTGAATTGGATTAACGACGCGTCTTTTCCGCGCCCCCGCCCCACGTCCCTTCTGTGTGGCCCGGGGCGAACGCATATTTCACGTAGCACAGCGCTGACTAAAAGTTCCAGAATCTTTTCCTAGATGGCGTTGTTACTCGAGAAAATTTTCATTTCACTTTTCCGCTCGGACGAGACAGGACCAAAATCTTTTGGCTCTTTCTAACGTAAAGGTTGCAGGGGTGGGAAGATGTAAATAGTTTTCGTACAATTGTATCGCCTATTTCTCGGCTGTCAGTTGTTTTACACGCCACCAAGTCTCGGAACTAGGTAGTTTCCTTGACAATTTTTAGATATTTTTGGCCAAGCGAAGAACATTAGTTGAATGAAAACTGTAACCAAATTAGGGGGTTTTGTGAGTTTTGTGATTCTTGTTGCTGTGTTCTGCGATCGGTTGGCGGTTTTATTGATTTTTTTTTGTTTGTTTCGCGGAAAACTGTTGATTTTTCGTGGTACGAGTCGAAGGTAAGTACCTGTGTACTTAGTCTTTGTTTCCGTGGTTTGATGTACCTAACTGATCCATTGAATGTTTATTAGTAAATTGAATTGTTTATTAGTAAATTGTTATTTTAATAATATGATAACCAATTGTAAATTGTTTTTGAATGTAATTAAATTTTGAAATTTATATACTTACTCTATAAAAATAAAACTCGGAACATAATCTAAGATTTTGCCATTTGCCACGTATCCTAGTAAATTATTTGCATTATCCAAATAAATTATTTAATTACTAAATTACAGCTACAATATTTAAGCCCTGATTCAAGTACTGCTTTAAACTATATTCATAAGCAAAGTACGTTTGTAACATTTGTTTTTCAGATTTATTAAGTATTTAAATAAAAATAAAAAAATACAATCATTACTTGTATAATAGTATAAAAATATTATTTAAGTATAAGCATACTTAAATCACATTTTTATACTTATATTTTTATTTTAAGTACTTACTTTAATTGTGTACCTACTAATATTAAGGTTTTTTTTTTATTTTGAGTAAACGAAACACGTATAAAAGTGCATAATAGTACATTACGATACTAGTGCGAAAAGTAGGAAATTCGCAACGAGTGGCGATAAATTAAAACACGACCGAAGGGAGTGTTTTATATCGACACGAGTTACGAATTACCTATTCGCACGTGTATCGTACAACGTTTTATAGTACATATGGCCCTTTGAAGTTTCGACATAGGCACGTAAAGTGCTCATTATCGCACTAGTGCGGTAATGTAGCACCATATGTACTATAAAAGCAATTATATTATATAATTGCTTTATGCACTATTGGATGTTGTAATCGGACTTAAGGCCAATATAATAAGGATGGTAAAATCAATAACCGAATTCAATGATTTACATTGCCATTTTGCTCAAGTTCCGACATAATATTATGTCATAAAAACAATTCGCAACTAAATTTAGCATCGATATTCTTGATGACATTGAAAAATATAACCGCAGGACGAAAACAAACCTGTTTTATCGGTTTTCCGTATTTTTTATTTTGTTTAAAACCTTTTAAGTCTTCTTGGTTGACTTCGGTCATCATAAGCAGCCTATATACGTTCCACTGTGGGGCACAGGCCTTCTCTCAGAGAGAGAGAGTGTGGGCTTAATCACCACGCGTGCCCACCGCGGATTGGCGATTTCAAGCGCTGAGGTAATGTAAATGGCTCAGACACTCAGGTTTCCTCAGGATGTTTTCCTTCACCGTTAGTGAGTGGTATTGCTACTATAACTTCACAAATGTGCATAACTTAGTAAACAAAGTCATACGTACTTGACTTCGTGACTTCGGTCATTGAATTTTAAATCATTCAATGCTTCGGTCTCATTTTATAAAAAAACAAGACTCTTTAAAACACTCCTCAGAGGCAGATCAATGCTTCGGTCTCATTTTATAAAAAAAAACAAGACTGTTTAAAACACTCCTCAGAGGCAGATTAAATGTTCTGCGGTAGAGGGAGATACGTAACCACAGATTATTTAAACTGCCTCTGAGGAGTGTTTTAGAGGAATCGTGTTTTTATAAATGAGACTGTTATCAAACATTTGGTTTCTACCAACTCTTTTGCCTACCTACTTACCCTAGATGGGTAAAAACGGCAATAGCTACAAGGTAAATAAGCTTACCTAGTATCCTACCATCCAAATCGATTCAAATGAATGTTTTCACACAACGTAGTACAGAAACGGCAACTTTAATGAACGTCAATGAATTTATTGACAAGCTAAACTAGGTGTCCATTTCGAAATCTAGATCGTTTTAGAGAAAATGTGTAAAAATAAACTCCTTCTAAAACCTAGAATTCATGCATTGAACTGGCTCTAATTCCTGACATCTTTAATCTAAATAATATTCAATGTTATAAAAGCCCTTTTGACACAAAGTGTGCTTAACACATTTTTGAACCTCGTTTCTGGCAAGCTATTATACCTATCTTCCGGGGTTTTAGTGTAGAATTGTATACAAAGCCCCAAAAAGTATGATTGCCTTTGCCAGCCTAAATCTTAGAAACGAAAATTTATTGTATAAATGTTTATTTTTAGTATTTACCATGTGTTGTCCGATTCTAAGTCTTATGGCTGTTGAATCAAATTCAAATATTTTATTCATTACTAGCTGACCTGGCAAACGTTGTTTTGCCATATTAATTAGCATACGACCTATTCTCAGACCTACCAAATAACCACAAAAAATCATGAAAATCGGTGAAGCCGTTTCGGAGGAGTTCGATTACAAACACTGTGACACGAGATTTTTATGTATTAGATTACATAAAATTTAATGAGGAGTAAATTTTTTCTTAAAATTGTAAACGATGCTCGACGACGCACAGGCCTTTAGCTTGATGATTATAAATTCAAATTTTAACTGGACATTTTTTTTTGTTTCACTTGATGTCGCTGTTACGCCTGGCTTGCTGTCTCGGTCGCACAATCTAACATTTTTAATTATTGTAAAAAAGTATACCTATTTTTTATGATTGGAGTTTCACTGCGTGATCGAATCAGGAATGAGGAGATCCGCAGAAGAACCCGAGTTTCAGATATAGCTCGAAGAATTGCTCAGTTGAAGTGGCAGTGGGCGGCGCACATAGCTCGGAAAACTGATAGCCGTTGGGGCGGAAAAGTTGTGACCTGGCGACCGCGGACCGGACGACGCAGCGTGGGCAGGACCCCACCGGATGGTCTGACGACCTGGTTACGGTGGCGGGGAGTCGCTGGATGCGGGCGGCACAAGACCGGGAAGCTTGGAAAACCACGAGGGAGGCCTATGTCCTGCAGTGGGCGTCAAATGGCTGATGATGATGATGATACCTACTTTTGATAAATGTGGTCTGAGTCTGAGGGTTTGATATATAATAAAATTACGGTTGTGTGGAAGTTATTAATATTATTTGCAGTCAGATTGAAATGGAAGATTTGGTTTGTAAATAGTTTTTTATTGTATTCTTTTTGTTGCACTAATCCGTGCTGAGGACAATTTAGTCTTCTAAATTTCCACTATTTAGACTTGCAAAAGTTAACACATCCTTTATGGGGCACTGTATAAGGTTCTACAACAAAATTCCTCAAGATACATTAGAGTTACCTCCAACGCGATTTAAAAAATGTGTTAAGCACATTCTGTGCAAAAAGGCTTTCTATAACATCAAGGATTATTTAGAAGACAAAGATGTTTGGCATTAAACAGTAGATTAATAATAGGGGTTAAAGTATGAAATTGCCGTTTTATTGCAATAGGTTCTCTGAATTGACATAGAATCTTCATGGTTTGAGGTTTTCGAATGAAACTTTTTTCAAATGGATTCTATGATGTTCTTTTTTTAAAAAATGTGAAACATTTGAATATCGACTTTCAATTGTTTTTGTTATTCAATTTAGACAAGAAAGATGGATACTGCGAAAATTCGAGTGATTTTTTAAATACGAGTTCCGACGCGGAACTAACGCGGCAGAAACAGCCCACAATATCAATGCTGCGTTTGGAGAGGGGTCTACTAATGAACGCACCGTGCGATTTTGGTTTAAACGCTTTCGTGATGGAAATTTCGGCTTAAAGAACGAGCCAAGAGGAAGACCGCCCACACAGGTGAATAACGATGAATTAAGAGAGATAGTGGAAGCCGACCCTAGTCAAACTACCCAGGAATTAGCGGCATGGTTTAACGTTACCTTACCCACAATATTGACTCACTTGCGTCAAATCAATAAAATAAAAAAATACGAAAAATGGGTGCCTCATAATCACTCGAATTTTCGCAGTATCCATCTTTCTTGTCTAAATTGAATAACAAAAACAATTGAAAGTCGATATTCAAATGTTTAACATTTTTTAAAAAAAGAACATCATAGAAACCATTTGAAAAAAGTTTCATTCGAAAACCTCAAACCATGAAGATTCTATGTCAATTCAAAGAACCTATTGCAATAAAACGGCAATTTCATACTTTAACCGCTAATATTATTTAAAGGACGATTGTGACTAGTGTTCAACACATTCATGACTAATATTTTAAGTTGAACACTCTGTTAATTAAGTTAAAACGTGTTTTGAAAAGAATAAATGTGGAGTTTCTTTGTTAGCTTCTTCTCCACATAATCCATTAATTGTGAAACTAACAACTTTGACGTTCATTAAGTAAACATTCTGTTTTTACAATGAATAAAAATATTTGAATTGAATTAAATTTCTTAGTTTTTATTGTGAACGTGTGATAAAGGCGGTAATTAGCAAGCTTTTCGCTTTCCGTTACCCGCGTCTGTTTGTCCGTCCATCTGTCTTTCTGCCTGACCTATAAAGATAAGGTAGAATTACTAAATGATTTGCCTTTTATGGTTCAAAAACATGACAGAGATAGTATTATTTGCAGTTGAGACGTCACTTATTTTTACAAATTATAAGAGACGGGAAAATAACCTTGACGATACAAATAATGCTCTCTCAGGTAGTACCTAAATTGGTTCACTTGTAATAACTTGTTGTTTAATAAAAAACCGGCCGATTGCGAGTCGGACTCGCGCAGGAAGGGTTCCGTACCATTATCTATACAACCTTTGAATATTTTAAGCGTCTAACTGTTGCCGTTAAACCGGCAAAAAATCACGTTTGTTGTAAGGGAGCCCCCTTGAATATTTATTTTATTTTGTTTTTAGTACTTTTTGTTATGGCAGCAACATAAACATTAACATAAACATAAACCTGGCCCCACACTAGGATACCCCGTGTCGCGAGAACCAGAAGCAACGACATCACAAACATGTAAACCAAGACCTGGGTTTTTTTTTCTCCCCAGCCGGGAATACAGCAGAAATTGGTACATCATCTGTGAAAATTTCACGGTTCATGAGATACAGCCTGGTGACAGACGGACAGACGGACAGTGAAGTCTCAGTGCCACTTGCACCATCCCGCTAACCCGGGGTTAACCGGTTAACTGGGAGTTACCATGGTTACCAGTACAATTTGACCCTGGGTTAATCCGTTATAACGGGTTAACCCCGGGTTAGTGGGATGGTGCAAGTGACGCTTAGTAATAAGGTCCCGTTTGGCATCCTTTGGGAACGGGACAATAAAAAAAACCAACAACCCGACTACTAAGCATGTAACTCATGTACCTCTCACAGTGATAAGCTCGCCTTTGTACATGTAATTTCGTATATTTCCTGTACTGTTTTGCGTATGCAATAAAGTATTATTATTAATAATAATAATCACTTAAAATTTTGGTCCCGTTCGCTTAGGAGTTAATGTTCAACAGTCTAGTTCTAGTTCTAGTTCGACTGGAGATTTCCGCACTTAGCCTCATAGTTGGGCCATTGTACGTAGCAAGTGCTGAGGTATGTAAATATCTCAGACACTGGTTTCCTCACGATGTTTTCCTTCACCGTTAGCGAGTGGTATTGCTACTATAACTTCACAAATGTACGTGTAAGCGACGCTCATACCTACTTTGTTGTATAAATAAAATTGTAGGTACTAATACACAACTGTATGAATATTTAGGGTATTTTTGTTTAGTTTATGTGAATTTTAAGGTAGTTTTTGAAAAAAAGAGTCTACGGCCATTATCCATGACTTGTGTAATCCGCTCTCGCAAATATATCGCATTTAAAAGTTTAAAGTGTGTTTCGGTTGTTCTAAACATCATCCTCCACCAGCCACAGTGTCCTTCGGCCGGATTATATGTTTAGAACGCCAACCGCGCCGCGCATTATGGTAAATACGCGCAGTTCAGTGCAGCGCGAACACGCGCGCCACGAGGTGGATAACCGCAAACCTGATGGTGCCCTGCCGCTAGTGAAACCCCAGGACCCTTCTTCGAATTTAATTACTACGAAGACGAAAGATAGTGATACGATCAAGAATCCTATTTTGAGTCGACCAGCTATGCCAGCTAGCAGTATTAAATCGGAACAACCGCTGCCACCACCCGTATTACGTGAAGACGAGCGTCGGAGCTTGAAATCCATTAAAGGTTCTACTTCGTCAATACGAGCGAAACGGCAGCAACTTATCCTGGAGGCTGAAAGGCAGAAGGCGCAGATTCGCATGGAACTTATTGACAAAAAGCTAGATGCCGATCTAGCTAGCCTAGACGAATACAGTTCACACGATGGTAACCAAAGTCGAAGCCGCGTTGAAGAATGGATGGACCGCAGCTATCAGGAGCTGACCAAAGGCCTGCCTGCCCCCGAAGATGGTCTACACAAGGGTAAGCAGTGCCAAAAAGCTGGACCGTCGACGGCACCCTATGTACCGCCGTCACAGTATGCGCAGGCGCCGTGTTTGGCACCGCCTGCGTTGAACCCGGCCGGCTCGCCCGCGCCCTCACAGGCGCCGGCCGCCGCCGCCAGCACAGATGGTACAGTCCAGATGCTAGCCAGCGCGCTGAGAGATCTCGCCGCTGCTTCCACCAGTCACGCGCCGGGCGCGAACCTGCTGAGCCGTATGTGCACGCCCCGGGAGCTCCCAGAGTTCTCCGGCGACCCTTTGGAATGGCTACAGTTCAAACACGCGTTCGATGAATCAACGGAGCTATGTAGTTTCACATCAAAGGAAAATATGTGGAGATTGAGAAAGTGCCTTCGTGGAGCCGCTAAAGAAGCCGTATCAGCTCTGCTCGTGAGTGCATCGTCTCCTGAAACTATTATGTCCACATTGAAGTTAAGGTTTGGAAATCCTGAGTACATCTTGTCGAAACTTGTGCACGAAATTAAAAAGTTACAGCCTATGTCTCAAGATTACCACAAAGAAATTGTGCCCTTCTCGGTCAAAATACAGAACTTCATGGAAGCTGTACGCGCAGTCGGCCGAGAGGAATACCTACAAGGTATCAGTGTTGCATCAATAATATTAGCGAAAATACCTACCGTTCTATTATCCAAGTGGTCAGATTACAGTTTCATACCGATAACAGAAGGCAAGAAGTCACGTTTGACAATATTAAGCGATTTCCTGAAGGATGAAGCTGTTAAAGTTTCTACTACGTCGAATACCTACTTTGCGCCTACGCGCAGCGACCAACATAAACATAAAAATAACGAGTACGCTCAACAACGCTCGCAAACAATATTGATGCACACGAGTGAAAAAGATGAATGCTTATTCTGCAAAACTAGTTCGCATAATAAGATAACAGCCTGCAATAAATTCAAGAAGGCTTTACGCAAAGTACGTTGGCAATTTGTAAAACGCAGTGGCTTATGTTTTAAATGCCTACTTTCCCGTCATGACCGAGATACCTGCCCAGCCCCCGCCTGCGACAAGGACGGCTGTGGCCAGCCACATCACCCGCTGCTGCACTGCCCCACGTCCACTGAGCGGCGCTCCGAGACCCAGCTCGCGCCGCCGCCGGCGCCCGCGCCGCTGGAGCGGCAGCCGGCGTCGGCGATGCCGGTGCCTACGTCACCCGCGCCGCCGGAGCGGCAGCGGGCCTCACCGACGTCTGTGCCTACTCCCGCTATCGCCGCCGCCAGTTCCAGTGAAGTAGTGTCGAACATAAACGTAAGCGACAGCGAGTGCAAAGTGTTATTGAAGGTAGTGCCTATACGTATACATAGTGCTAACGGTATAATCCATTCCAGCGCTTTACTCGACGACGGGTCGACGATTTCGTTGATAAGTGATGAACTAGCTGAGCGCGCGGGTTTGCGCGGCCAGCCCGAGATGTTACGCGTACGCGGAGCCTGGAATGAGGAACTATCTTGCGAATCGATCGTAACGAATGTAAACCTATCAGGTATGGACAATAAGATCTATTCTATTAAAGCTCGTGCCGTAAAGAATTTAAATTTACCTGTGCATAATATGTCTACAGTAGATTGCAATAAATATAAAAGTCTGCACGCTATTAAACACCTGTTATGTACTACTGATTTAAAACCTGAAATTTTACTTGGTCAGGATAATTATCATCTAATTATACCGGTAGAAATAAATATAGGTAATTCTATTGAGCCGTTCGCTGCACTCACTCCCCTAGGTTGGTGTGTTCATGGTAAGTGGCACGTGCCGCGGAGCGCTTCTAGGTGCACGCCCGCCCGCGCCGCCACTCACGCGACGCTGTTGTTGGACGCGGAGCGCTGTGCAGCGCCCGCGCCCGCTCCCTCGTGCCAGCGAGACCGGCAGCTGCAAAATCTACACGACGAGGTGAAGCGCTCATTCACGTTGGATTCAATGGGCATTTGTGGTAAGCCTCGTCAGAATAAAAATGATGTACTTGCTGTAGCTATGCTGGAAAAGACCGCCAAGCTCGTTGATGGCCAGTGGTGGGTTGGATTGCCTTGGAAGAACGATGACTGCTGCATGCCTGACTCCTACCCGACGGCGCTGAAAAGGCTGAAAGGTATAGAGAGGAAGATGGAAAAGGACCAAGGTTTTTCAGAAAGGTACAGAGATAGAATTAAACATTTGTTAGAAAATAATTTTGCTAGGGAATTGGCGGAAACTGAAACTACCACGAAAACGTGGTACTTACCTCATTTTGGGATTGATAATCCCAACAAGAAAAAACTGCGATTGGTTTTCGACTCGGCTGCAAAGATAAACGGTTTATGTCTTAATGACTACTTACATACAGGCCCGGATTTGCTCCCATCGCTGTTTGGAGTGGTGCTGCGCTTTAGGGAACATTTAATTGCGGTAACAGGTGACATCAAAGATTTCTTTCTCAGGGTCAAAGTTCAGCCGGCCGACCAACACGCATTCAGGTTTCTGTGGAGAGATAGTCTCACGGAAAAGGTAAAAACGTACATAATGTCATCTCTAATATTCGGCGCAAACTGTTCTCCTTTTGTAAGTCAGTATATAAAAAATAAAAATGCTGAGCGCTATGAGTCATCCATGCCCGAGGCTGTGCGTGCTATACAAAAGTCGCACTACATGGACGACTATATAGATAGTTTGCCCGATGAAGAGAGTGCTATTGAGATGGTGAAAAATGTTTCACATATTCACTACCAAGGCGGGTTCCAGATTCGTAACTGGACCAGTAACAGCGTTCAAGTATTGAACTCTGTGCCTAAAGAAACTTTAGGTACAGCAGCGGTCAAATTTAAAATTGGTCATCACTTGGAAGGGGAACGTACTCTCGGTCTCATATGGTTTCCCGGTACCGATGAGCTAGGATTCGATGTGTCTCTGAAGAAAATCCCAGAACACATTATTCAAGGTAAACAAATACCTACGAAGCGTATAATGCTTCAGGTAATCATGTCGATTTTTGATATCTTCGGATTTCTAGCGCCATTTACTATTCAAGGGCGAATAATGTTGCAAGACCTATGGCGGCTTCGGATCGGCTGGGATGACATCGTACCTACTGACATCTACGAACGGTGGTGTGAGTGGATCGACATACTAAAGGTAGTAGATACTATACGCATACCTAGGTGCTACCACTCGACAGGGCGCGTAAACAAGGCTGAGGCGGGCTCGTCCCCCGCTTCCCCGCATACCCCGCAGCCACAGCCTTCTCCCGGCGAGATAACAGCTGCGCAAGAGATAACGCCGCCGAACTCACCGCCTCGCTATAGCCACCTACAGTTGCATGTTTATAGCGATGCATCTACCAAAGCTATGAGTACCGTAGCGTATTGGCGCTGGATAGATAACAATAATATTCACGTCGCATTTATTGCAAGTAAGTGCCGAGTCGTACCTGTAAAAGCCTTGACGATACCTCGATCGGAACTACAGGCTGCATTACTAGCTGCTAGATTAGCAGACACGATTATGAAGGAGCATAAATTAGCAGTTGAGCGCAGGGTATTCTGGTGTGATTCTACCACAGTTTTACAGTGGATACGAAACAATACGCGTACATATAATGTGTTTGAAGCAAACCGTTTGGGTGAGATTGACGATCTGACACGAATAAATGAGTGGCGATACGTGCCAACCAAACTGAATGTCGCCGACTTGGCCACACGAGAAAAATTTGATTATTCTATTTTTGAAAGTGAATGGTTTTCAGGACCTTCCTTTTTGTATCTGGATGAGTCATCGTGGCCTGCTGATCTCTGCCAACCTGAAACAAATGAAACATACATTGAAAATGTCATGGTTACAAAGGACTTACCTGTTCCGGGCGATTTACCGGTTCCGGATCCCCTCCGGTTTTCTTCATGGCTCAGGTTGCTGCGGAGTACGGCGGCGGTGCTGGTGTTTGTCGATAGGTGCAGAGAGCGCGCCTCAGACTTGGACTGCGGCACACTTGAGAGGGCGGAGCAACTTCTTCTACGCCGGGCCCAACTCGAGACGTTCGCCGAGGAAATAGCTGCAATAAAAGGTGGTAAAAGTTTATCAAAAACTAGCAAGCTACTTACCTTATGTCCGTTCCTCGACGAACACGGTGTCCTCCGCGCAAACGGGCGCATCGATGCTGCCTCCGAAGTAAGCCTGGAAGTAAAGAAACCAGTTATTCTCGACGGCCGGAACCCTATAGCTCACCTGATTGTTCGACATTATCATGTTAAGGCTGCTCATGGTAATCAGGAAACCGTGGTCAATGACCTGAAACAAAAATATTGGCTTATTAGGCTTAGGCCTACGGTCAAGCACGTGGTGTCAAAGTGCATGCTGTGTAACATACGCAAAGCTACGCCCCGAGTGCCACGAATGGGCGACTTACCTCCGGCTCGCATGGCGCATCATCAGCGCCCATTTTCATACTGCGGGCTCGATCTGTTTGGACCTATGGAGGTCACGGTGGGTCGTCGCCGTGAGAAACGATATGGCGCTCTGTTCACATGTCTCACGGTCCGTGCCGTGCACGTAGAGTTAGTATCATCACTCACCACGGACTCGCTCATCATGGCTTTGCGGCGGATGGCGGCCAGACGAGGCTGGCCCCGCCAGCTTTACTCCGACAACGGAACGAATCTGCGCGGCGCCGAAAAAGAGCTGCAGAAGTCCATGCAGGACCTGGACAACGAGGCGCTGAAAGCTGAAGCAGCAAACAACGGTATGACATTTAATTTTATACCGCCACTTAGCCCCCACTGGGGTGGGGCTTGGGAACGCCTCATACGAAGTGTTAAAACGACACTCAAGGTAATTTTGAACCAGCGGGCCCCCAGAGAAGAAGTCTTGAGCACGCTGATGGCCGAGGTTGAAAATATAGTTAACAGCCGTCCCCTTTCACACGTTTCTGTAGAACCTGGAACAGTTGAAAGTTTGACACCTAATCATTTTCTCCTAGGTTCAGCGTCTGGTCTTCCGGTTGTTGGATCGTTTGATAACTCAGACTTGTTCCTGAATAAACAATGGCGGAAGGCCCAAAGGTTGACCGACATGTTCTGGCAGCGATGGCTAAAAGAAGTTTTGCCCCAGCTGCTGCCTAGGAAAAAGTGGAACGAGGAGCAGAAGCCCTTACAGGTGGGTGACTTAGTATTAGTGGTCGATCCAGCTTCTCCCAGGAACGTGTGGCCGAAAGGCATTGTCCAGCAGGTCATTTGCTCCAAAGACGGTCGTATCCGGCAAGTCGACGTGAAGACCAGGACAGGTACCTGGCGGCGTTCCGCGGCTCGCGTCGCTCCTATTTCATGTGGAGATGAGTGCTGAGCTGAGTCAGCACTAGGGGTGGGAGTGTAAGCGACGCTCATACCTACTTTGTTGTATAAATAAAATTGTAGGTACTAATACACAACTGTATGAATATTTAGGGTATTTTTGTTTAGTTTATGTGAATTTTAAGGTAGTTTTTGAAAAAAAGAGTCTACGGCCATTATCCATGACTTGTGTAATCCGCTCTCGCAAATATATCGCATTTAAAAGTTTAAAGTGTGTTTCGGTTGTTCTAAACATCATCCTCCACCAGCCACAGTACGTAACTTAGAAAACAAAGTCATTGGTACATGCCGGGATTCGAACCCACGACCTCCCGAATGAGAAGCCGGCGTTCTACCGCTCCGCTACCACAGCTCTTCAATGTTCAACAGTCGGGTTGTTGGTTAGATTTATGCTGATTTCATATGACACTCGCGCAAATACGACGAGTCGACTGAGATCTCATAGAATTGGACATACTTACTTAAATATATACATACATACGAGCCAACCATATTACCCTCCTTTTGGGCTCCGCTGCAGTCGGTTAAAAAATAACTGGGGTCCCCGCATGGCAAACGAGATTTTTTACGTTTAGTTGTTTTCGCTATTAAAAGAAATAATAAATCTAATAGGTATACATAAATCTCGTGTCACAGTGTTTTTTATTGAACTCCTCCGAAACGGCTACGAGGGCTACACCGATGTTTATGAATTTTTTTGTGTAGGTCATTTTGTGTGTTTTTTTGGTAGGTCTGAGAGGTCGCAGGCTAATTAATATGGCAAGACAACGTTTGCCGAGTCAGCTAGTATATATTAGTAATATACTTACGAGCAGTGATAGTTAAAACATAGATGTCTAACTGGCGCTAAAAATGACCCCACGTTCAATTGCGGAAAGGCGGGCGGGGCTTGTCAATTGTGTTACCAATCGGAGCAATTTTAGTACTACCCGACAAAATATCTATGCAACTGACACTGTCAGACTTATGTTGAACTTAGGTCAGGTTATACATCACAATGGATTAACGTTTTTGTATAAAACCAATCATAAGTTACGCTCTCATTTCCTATCGCCCAATCAACGTTCGCGTGGTCACGCACGGCGCACAGAATGAACCAATCACAGAGTGATTTACTCTACAGCACATCTTGCGCTCATTTCATTGGTACAGACTAATCGAGAGGACAGGGGCCGATATTGAGAGCGAATTTTGTAGGAAGAAACACTTCTATGGTTTTTTTTTATCCGTAGGTTACAAGTGACTTATACTTGAGTGACTTACTTACGTGACAAACTTGGCGTGATAATGATAACATGCTCATTTCTGGGTGATTTGAAATCCGTGTTTATGTAATTACTAATTAAAACGTAGTGCGTAGAACATTGGACTCGGAAACGGGAGACCCAGGTTCGATCCCAGTGCGGGCATGTACCTATGACTTTGTTTTCTAAGTTATGTACGTTTGCAAAGTTATAGTAGCAATACCACTCGCTAACGGTGAAGGAAAACATCGTGAGGAAACGTGGGTGTCTGAGCTATTCACATACCTCAGCGCTTGAAATCGCCAATTCGCGGTGGGCACGCGTGATGATTAAGGCCATACTCTCTCTCTGAGAGAAGGCCTGTGCCCTATAGTGGGACGTATATAGGCTGCTTATGAATTAAAAAACCCGGCCAAGTGCGAGTCGGACTCACGCACGAAGGTTTCCGTACCATTATCCATACAACATTACACAAAGATCGAATTTGAGATCAGCGCCATCTATAGAAACCAACAAAAAGCGTTTAACATCGACATTTAACGACATGACATCAGTGGTGTGAAGATTACATAGATGACCGCTAGATGGCGAGCGCTGTCTTTAGACAACGTTTGTTGTATGGGAGCCAACTTAAACATTTATTTTCTTCTCTTTTTAGTATTTTTTTGTTATAGCAGCAACAGAAATACATCATCTGGGTACGGAGCGGCAGCGCGCGTTGCGCGAATCCGAGTCGCGCTTGGCTGGTGTTTTTTACTAACAAAAATCAAACATGTAATTCTTGGCAATTTGGCATCGATAACAAAGCTATCAGGATTATGCAAAAATGTTTTTGCTAGCCTCCAAATTGGTCTTGAGAAACCTGTATCTATCTATACTAATAATAAATCTGTAAGGGTCGGTCATGGAGTAAGTTAGTTTGTTTTCAGAGATATTGTGTTTATAGGCTCAATATATGATACTGAAACTAATTTCACGATTTTTAGAATTTTTTTCTGTATGTGTGTATGTATGTATGTTCCTCCATAACTCTTAAACCAATTATCCGAATTTGATGAAATTTGGTATAAAAACATATAGACATTTGGGACACAGGATAGGCTATTTAAATTCTAGCTCCAGTTATGATAAGACGTGGCCCCCATACAAATGCTTCGTAAAAATCGAAATGTACGCGAACGGAGTCGCGGGCACAGCTAGTAAAAAATATATGTGGTTTACCATACCTACAGCAACATAAAAATGTTATCTAGACGTCGAAAAATGTCTAAAAGCTGGTGTTGTTTGTTCACATTTTCCTCTATTAATATTTGAGCCGTTCCGTGTTACATTTGTGGTCCCCTTGAACAAACTAAGTTGAGCCCAAGTAACGGTCGGTCTGTCCAATTTTATATCCATCTCATTCACTAACAGATAATGTTATGTTACTTATCTGTTTATTTGGTTTCTTTAATGTGTCTTGTTGTTATAATAAACGTCTTTTCTTTCTTTGTTCTTTCTGAATAATTTTGGTCTTTTCTTTCTTTCTTATTTCTGAATAATTTTGTTATACATACAGAGACGGTAAATATTGTAAATAAATAAATAAATAAATATAAACATTTTTGTAAATCATCATTATCATCATCGTCGGCCTACGCTTGTCCACTTTTGTAAATATTGTAAGACAGTACCTATTTAATGTTGGAAATAAATGTATCAGTAATTATGGTAAAAAAATAGTAGGATACATAAGTAGGATTATTTATTTAAGTTACTGTAACTTAACGGGAAGGTAGCGGGTCTCCGAATTGCATAGTTATTCAATATTAGTATTCAATAATATTCAGTATTCAATATTTGTCATATCAGTTTGTTTTATTAATACTATTGCTAGTCTACTAACGCCTATTTAATGTGTGAGGGTTATACCATTGGAATGCCATTGTACTGCCATTGCTTTGTGGACTACTAAACACTAAAGTTAGTACATGCGGCATGGAAATCCATGAGCAGCTGGTAGGTATTTGTTTTCAGGACCCTTCTGGATATACCCCATGAATTTTGGGTGGTTTGAAGGCCATAGCAAAATGAACGTGCCTCAATAATAGCTATCGAATACGTTAGTTAGTCAAAAAAAAAACTCGCTTTCCAAAAATATCTCGACACGAACTCGAATCTATTAGAACCAATAATAGAGGAGTGCATGCGTGCCGCGGGTCCGCGAGTCAGGCTAAGCGTATGCTGAGACGCAGGCGACGCAGTTCCACGCAGCGCAGGGCAGAGCAGATTTTGTAAAGCATGGAACGTCATTGAACTGCGTACGCTACGGCGCAGGTACGTGCGATGCAGACATGTGTGTCCCTGCTCTGCGTCTCGTTGTAGTGCTGGCACAGAATTCTGCGCGGCGCGTGCACGTCGAGATGTGTTTTTTTTAACAATTTTATAGTTTTGTTGCAATGACAGAACATTTAATTGAATGAGTTCGTTGGGAACCTTGTTTGTATGATACAAATCGTCCAGACTATTTTGCCAAATACTTTTTCTACGCTTTGACAAACTGTAAAGTGGCAACAACTCGTCAATTTCATAATCAGACTTGTCGTGTTCAGTGTTCGTCAAACGTCTATTCCTTGTACTAAATAGATAGATAGAATATTCTTTTTGTACTAGCTAGGATGCGAATGGGTTGCGTCGCAGCATGCGGAGGGGGCCTGTACCTACGGTACTGTACTGTGCTGTACTGCGTGAACTGCGTCGCCTGCGTCTCAGCATACGCCTAGCCTTATTGTTCTGAGTATGAGTATTTTATTTGCTAAAGCATGGTAATTACAAATTGTGTAGGTGGTAACTTAAAATTATGGCACAAGCATGCTCTACCCGTCAGGGTGCGCAAATATTATTTTTATTTTAACCCATTTAGACCGATAACTATTTTTGAGACAAAAATCAGTTTATTGAATGAAAACTTAATAATTAGAGCCCAAAAATATGAAAAAAAAAATAAAAAAAAATATTCTATAAATAGGGGGGCTCAGGGGGGCCGTACCATATAGGGTACGGTAGGACTATAAGTAATCAAAATACCATAGATTTTTCATAGTAGGACTTATTTATTTTTGGTATGAAACTTGATGAAACATTCCACATGAACACCAATATTGCACTTGACACATCTTGTAGGGCATTGTTTGTGGCATTGTCCACACCTGGTTCTCTTCTTTTGCTTGGTGACATAGATAGTGGTCTTTACCATCATATCGAGAATCATTATAAGTTATTGAAGAAGGCCGACTAGGTCCTGGCTTTTCACGTTGTTTATTGCAGTCAATGATAGTATTCGCAATACGGCGTCTAAAGTTTAGTAAGTCCATGGTTCCACCATTATGTCTATACAGCAACCAAGCGTTTTGTACTGACATGTCGATGCAATGGAGAATCAATGGCATGTACCACTTTTTTCCTCGTATGCTGGTTCGCAATGATGATATGTTCTGGTCAGATAAGTCAACACCACCCATGTTCTTGTTGTATAGCTGGATAAGGTGGGGTTGGGACACAGTTATCTTTTTTTTTGTTGCTGAGAATAGCGTTCAGTTCTGTGGACAGGGTTAACGCCGGCTGTATTGGAGCAAACAGATACCATGCTATTATCGTGCCACTTGCAAATAATGACATCATCTGACATCTCCTTTTTCTTTGCATCTTTATTTTCCAATAGAGGACATTTGCCGGACCTGTTTTCTCTAATGGTGCCAGTTACACGGAATCCTCTTGCAGAAAGTTCATGCACCAAAGGTAACAGTGAAGAAGTTGTCAATAAACAAATGGTAGTTTGTGCCGAAACCCAATTGCTCTAATTGGTCTGCATAAGTCAAAACTACACTTGCACCGAGACCAAGCTGAGAATAACGGGCATTTGTAAACGTAGACGCACCTTGATAGGGTTCAAACCACACAAAGTAACCACATGAAGTCGCACCAACCCATAATTTGTATCCATACCTTATAGGTTTGCCTTTTATGAACTGCTTGCAGCCATGACGACCAAAGTATGGTACCATAGCCTCATCAATGCTATGATTCTCTTTATGCAGACAATGCTGAAGGAACTTGGAAACTAAGAGGTTTAGCAATGGGCGCACTTTTGCAAATTTATCAGATTCAACTAAGTTCAGATTATCAGCGACATGAATGTTGGAGTAAATTTGTGCAAATCTATCTCTAGACAAGGCTGCGGCGATCAATTCATTTCTTGAATCTGGTGCATTTTCCCAGTACATTCTTCGTCTGTTTACTTGACTGTAGCCGCTGACTAACAAAATTCCGACCAAAAATTTCATTTCTTCAATTTTGACATCAGCTGGAAGAAGTTTTCGGGCTAAATATCTGTTTGTTTCCATCGTAAGCAACTCAAAAACATCTTCAGAAAAGAACAAAGAAAACCATTCCATAGGAGTTCTGTCCAGTGGAACATGATGAAGTGGTTGCCAAGTGGTTTCTTTAGGCTGTAAGTCTCGTTTTCTCCAGTTATACTTCATAGCACGTTTTTGTAAGGGTTGTTGAGACTCGTGAGAGTCTTGGTGTTCATTTTATGGCTCGTCTGAAGAGGCAGAAGCCGCAAGCTCTGCTGGGGCTCGAAGCAAGCTCGGAGGCAAGTTATTTATGTTGACAGCATCTTCATCGCCCGAGTCTTCGTCAGTCTGATCATTGTTGGCGGTGTCAGGGGGTAGTAAAAAAATATCCAGATCATTTTCATCATCTTCCTCAAGAAGTGTAGCAATATCATGAAGCGTCAATGATCTAAAACAACAAAATACTAGATTTGGAAAAAAACAACGGTAGGTAATGTTTTTATCACATTTTGCTTCTCCTTAGACCTACTGTACCGTATACGGTACACGTAATTGAGGTCTAAGTATTACTTACAAAAATAATGTATATGTAAATTCTTTCAATCACAACATCAATTTGACCCCTATTCTTCATAATAACACCGACAAATAATATATATTATAACAAATAATCTGAAACTTACCTCTTCGAAGACATGGTACAATATTTTTTCAGTTTCTTCCACGAAATCTCAGTGAATACTCAAAATCACTTACACAAAACGACTTTGTAACACAACTCACGTATAACTAACATTACGCTGCGATTCTCACAACTGAATAAAACATTCATTGATTTGTGGGTAAGACAAAATAATTTAACAAAGTTGCTGTACCACATACGGTACGCTAGGTCTATATGGGTTAAAAAACAAGGTTGTTGAGCTAAATTAGTAGGTAGGTACAAAAAATTTAACATAAATCTTTGCATGGTAATAACAATAAAAGAAAAAAAATTGTTTAAAGTTAAACTGAGATCAATGGACCATTTAAGAAGTCCTTTACACTAAAATACATTTTGTCTATGAGAATTGTATATAATACTGTTTTTAATTCTGATGGACGGAGAGGCGGTACTAAATTGTTCGCGCATTTTTTTAAACTTCTCAACTCTAAACAAGATTCTAAACAATTTTTTTTTGTATCCTTTTCATTGCACTAACCCTCAGCACGAGGACAATTTAAAAACCTATTCAGAGACTGAAAATTCCACCCATGCCGGAACCTTGAACTTGGACAATCATGTAGGTACAGCGATATCGATCCGATGTAAAAACCTAACTGCAAAGTGGGTTACTCGGGGCTCCAAGTGATGTAAATTGATTCAGCCAGATGTCACTGCCTGTACGTAATACAGAGAAGTTTGTAAAGAGGCTCGAAATTTCACTGATGCCTGCACTTGCCCATTAGCTCAGTTGGAAGAGCGCTGGTACGATTAGCCAGAGGTCGCGGGTTCAAAAAGGTTTTTAATTTTTTACGTCTATACACGTTCCGTGTGGCGCCGGATTAAGAATAGCGTCACTCGATTTCCTTCCGTGGATGTCGTAGAACGCGACTAAGGAAATCCATTACCAGGAGACGGTCAGCAGCGTCTTCCTGAGATTCCAACCGCATACTGCGATCGCCAACCCGCCAGCCAGGCGTGGCGATTATGGCAAAACCCCTCATGGTTATGAACTACGAGGGAGGCCTATGTCCTGCAGTGGGCGTCAAATGGCTGATGATGATGATGATACTTAAAAGTAATAAGCTAAAGGTATCCCATTTTTAATGACAAATTACATAACCGCGGCTTTAAAACCACCCAGATTTTAGCGTGTATGTAAGGATTTTATTACAGTATTTATAGGGGCTAGTACGTATTTATGTGGAGAGGACGAAGGAAGAAAGATTCACGAAATAAATATATCGAGCGAATGTGGGTCGAACGGCCGCTAAGGGACGTCCCAGGTGGACATTCTTTGACAAAATAGGTGATGTATTAGCAAATGGCAAGATAAAAAGTACCCGAAAGTGGCAGTGCCCAGGCACCAGACCAGTCTCTGCCTACCCCTCTGGGATACAGGCGTGAGTTTACTTATGTATGTATGTATGTTATATGGCTAACCAGCAACATTGCAATGAGGGATCACTTCCTCAGCACAACGCTGAGTCAGCTGCCTTTTGTGGCAACTTAGATACACCACAGGCTACATCTATGGTCCTGTTTTATTTATTCGTTTCGTCTGTTGTGTATTTAGTTTTCTTTCTGTTGTTGTGCATATTATGTTATTTATCTGCTTATTTTGTTTCTGTGATGTATCTTGTTGGTATAATAAATGTCTTTCTTCTTCTTCTTCTTCAATAAACCTTCAACGCTTACTTTCTTCAGTTCCAGATACGAGCAAAATGAAGATGAAACTGACCTCGGTGCGGTACCTAGGCTTCACAGGGATGGACAGGCGGTTCTCGCACGCCATGCTACCTTGGCTGCTGAGGGAGATTCGAAGGGCTGGCGTCCGGGACAAGGTAAGGGCCTTGTCGGCCTGAGACACACAGAAAGGACATGGCGCGAGGGCACCGAAAAGACGCGTCCTCTTTCCAATTTGCTTTGATACAAAATGTAAAGAAGGGAGAAGCTTCCTCCTGAAGCTCACACGGGGCGAGGCCGCGAGGGCGGTACGTCACGTTGTACAACACGTTGAGTCTTTTCCGCGCCCTCATGCCACGCCCTTCCTGTGTGCCCCAGGCCGTACAGCTCCTTGAACCTTTGAGGTTTATCCATATTATTACAACAGGCCGGGTGCATAAAATTCTTCGTACAAAATAGTACATTGTTACCCTAGGAGTGAGAGTAACTTATTTAGTCTCGAGACGAGGTTTGGCGCCCCAGAGTAGCGAGGGCGCCAATAGGTCGAGGGACTAAATAAAGTCTTTCACCCGAGGTAGACACTGTGCTTTTCATTACGAATATAAGGAAAGTAAAACTAAAAACATGAATTAACTAAAATGTTAATACATCTCTGCTATGCGGAAGTACACTCGAATTGGGTGTTTGACAAAATATCAAATGACTTTTAAAACGGAATTTTGTATGAAAATATTTGCTTATGACGTCACATTTCAGAGCACTCTTTTTATGTTTAATTCATTTAAAAATTGTAATAACTAGTAATTGAATAAAAGAGATACATTTTCCGAGATATTTTGTAATTTTTGTTTTAATCGAGCATATGAAATATAATTTATTTTTGATCGTGTCAAATACCGTATTTACAACTCGACAAAAGAAATGAAAATCGGATTGCCGCTTTCCCGCCTTTTTTTCTGGTCGCTGGCTGGCTGAAACTTGAAAAGTTGGTTCCACAGAATTTTGAAAATGGAACTAGTTTTTTCTTAAATAATTTGACAGCTCTCAGTTGAAAAGTATTACTTTCAACCCGCTTCTCAGGCAACTTCAGAGCCACTTTCCGACTATGAGTAGGTAATGAAAAGTCAATTTAAATGGCTGTTTCAGTGACATTTTAGAAGTGGTACAAGTTGACTTGCTAGTCAATGAGGGCTACTTGCGCCAAGTCACTGTACTACGCCATGAAGTGTAGTTCTGTAATAGGTAGTGGAAATGAATAGGCCATGAGCGGTGGTATTCGGGAGGCCTTGTGTTTGACTCCCGGCATGTACCGATGACTTTGTTGTCTAAGTTACGTACATCTGTGAAGTTGTAGCAGCAATACCACTCGCTAACCGTGAAAGAGAACATCGTGAGGAAACCCTACTATCTGAGGCTTACAAACCCCAGTGCTTGCTACGTACAATGGCACAACTATGAGGCTTACTGCGAAAACTAGGTGGGCAGGCCATAATTGACTGCATTGTTAAGGCGCTTAACTAGCAAGACAGAGGTCGTGGGCTCAATTCCCACTGGGAGCGCCGTACATTTGCACAAATGGCCTCAGTCTGGGTGTGTTTCTATGTGTGTGATGTCCTTGTGATGTCGTGGTTACCATAGCACAGGAAATCCTAGCTTGGGACCAGGGGCTTAATTAAGCGCACCACATCCTGTCAGAATCTTGATGTCTGCCATAGGAATTAGTATGGAATTTGACATTTGGATGATTGGTTAATATAAAGTTTCAGAAATGTAAACTATGTTGGAACTCACAGCCTACCTATTTGAAGTTGCAACCTAATAGTCACCCCTTAATTATAACGGGTTTTGGGCCTGACACTCCTTAACACAGATTAATATTAGGGGTTAAAGTATGAAATTGCCGTTTTATTGCAATAGGTTCTTTGAATTGACATAGAATCTTCATGGTTTGAGGTTTTCGAATGAAACTTTTTTCAAATGGTTTCTATGATGTTCTTTTTTTAAAAAATGTGAAACATTTGAATATCGAATATTGAATATCAACAAGTCAACACAAGTTTCAACACGCGTTTCTTTCTGCAGATCAGTCAAATCATGAGGCACCCATTTTTCGTATTTTTTTATTTTATTGATTTGACGCAAGTGAGTCAATATTGTGGGTAAGGTAACGTTAAACCATGCCGCTAATTCCTGGGTAGTTTGACTAGGGTCGGCTTCCACTATCTCTCTTAATTCATCGTTATTCACCTGTGTGGGCGGTCTTCCTCGTGGCTCGTTCTTTAAGTCGAAATTTCCATCACGAAAGCGTTTAAACCAAAATCGCACGGTGCGTTCATTAGTAGACCCCTCTCCAAACGCAGCATTGATATTGCGGGCTGTTTCTGCCGCGTTAGTTCCGCGTCGGAACCCGTATTCAAAAATCACTCGAATTTTCGCAGTATCCATCTTTCTTGTCTAAATTGAATAACAAAAACAATTGAAAGTCGATATTCAAATGTTTCACATTTATTTAAAAAAAAAGAACATCATAGAAACCATTTGAAAAAAGTTTCATTCGAAAACCTCAAACCATGAAGATTCTATGTCAATTCAAAGAACCTATTGCAATAAAACGGCAATTTCATACTTTAACCCCTATTATTAATCTAGCAAGGGTGTCAGCTCGTCTCCCTACTTAAATGTACCGTACCAAATTTTTATATTATATAGCTTCACCGTACTTAGGTACATTAGTGTGTTTGTACATTTCTCTTTGGATTAAATGATATTTGATTGATTTGATTTGATTGGAATCGTTCAGGATTTGGTGCGCGTAATACAGGGGCAGGACAAATGATCGCGTTGAGTGGAATTTATTATTATTAAGTATATAATTCATCGGTCCGTGTAGTGCCGGATGGTCCGTGTGGTGCCGGATTAAGAATAGCGTCACTCCATTTCCTTCCGTGGATGTCGTAGAAGGCGGCTAAGGGAATAAATTTCCAGAACATGGGCAGCAGCGTAGCGATTATGGCAAAACCCCTCATGGTTATGAAAACTGCGAAGGAGGCCTGTGTCCTGCAGTGGGCGTCAAATGGCTGATGATGATGATGATGATGATGATGAAGGTTTCTGATCTGGACATTTTTGTTTCAGCTGAGCATAGCCATCGAGGACGGGTACCTGAGAGCCTACAATGGGAACTTCGAGCCAGTCATAATTCACAGATTGGTGGACATAATACGGTATTCAACCTTTATTGGTTCAAGTCCAGGCAAGGATGGAATTTGTAGGCTCTAAATAGGTTTTTAAAATATTTACTTTTATTATTTAATGTAATTTTACTAACAACCGATGGATTGTTTTATCAAAAAAAAGTGATACATACATACATAACGGTTTTATTTATGAAAAGTTTATTCCATTATATTCTTTTTGTTGCACTGACCCGTGCTGAGGACAATTAAAAAAAAAACCTATTTAGAGGCTAAAAATTGCAAGCATTGAATAACTAAATATCGCCCACATCACGGCAAAAAAATACTGAAGAGAAAAAAAAATGTCTTAAGTTTTTATTTGAGAAGGTAACTTTTTTTTAAACCCTAGAGAGACTTAAACCACTTTTATAATTGCACCTTAGAAGCCATTTAACTAAGATTTCTCATACAAAATTCGATTTAAATGCCTGTTTTAGTATCGCTTAAATATTTAAGAAGTGGTTTAGTTGATGCAACGAAAGGGATCTGTCAGGATCGTAGCAAGTGGCAGGCCCTGGTCTCTGGCTACCCCTCTGGGATACAGGCGTGATTTTTTTGGTTATAGCGACGTTCAGGCCCGGGTTTCATAAAATTTGTAGTTTATTACTACAATTCGAGCACTCATAAGGTACGCTGTCATTTGCTATCGCCCAATCAACGTTCACGTCGTCACACATGGTGTACAGAATGAACCAATCACAGACTGATTTACTCTACAGCACATCTTGCGCTCATTTCATTGGCCCAAACTAATGGAGAGGACAGGGGCGGTTTTTATTAAGTAAATTCTATAGGAAGAAATACTTCTATGGTTTTTTTATTTGTAGTTATCATCTAAGTATTGAAACAACATATCTGCTGCTTTGTCTCAGGGCCAGCCAAGTACCCGGGAGGCCTGAGGAGTTGTTCTACATTCTGCTGAACGAAAAGGAGTCACTGCTGAACTGCTACCTCTTTCGGGCGAGCTCCGTGCGTGAGGTAAGTCTTCGAACTAAGGGGACGACGATTGAAATCATTAGTTTGGGTATCCTGATTTTGGAACCCAACAAGATCAGAGGAACAAAATCCCAAAGAATCCGTTGGCTTGGTCGCTAGGAAGGATGGGAGAGGATCGGGCAGTGAAGAGGCTACCTCATACCGGGGGCTACCAAGAGGCCAAAGACCGGTTGGCCGCCCCAGATATTGCTGCAAGGATGAAGTGGCTGAGGACCTGCGTGAACTCCAGGCAAGCGGCTCGCCGCGCAGAGGTCTAATTATGCGCCCCAAGTCCTGTCGGAATCCTGACGCTTGCGAGAGAAATTTTAATGGAATTTGACAGTTAGACATTAGGAGTCGTTCAGGGTTTGGTGCGCTAAATTAGGGGCGGGACAGAGACAAGTGGCGACTACTTGTATTGGAGGCACTTCAGGTCGCTGAGCCTGTAGACTAGTATTAACCTTATTAGCGATCAAGGGCCCAAATTAGTATGGAATTTGACAGTTAGACGGTTGGAATCGCCAAGGATTTGGTGCGTATAATAACTAAAAAAGTAAAAATGCGTTTATTGCGACCAACATAACAGCAAATTTGACTAAAAATAATGAATTAGGTACTAATAAAGCATTTACAGTTGCCAACAAAAGGTGTGAGCTCAGCATGTGTTGCCAGAGACAAGACTCGCCTGCCTATTGACTGTGCTGTTTTTCAGCACTCACCTGCTAAAAACTAACTACGACTAAAAACCTATTTAGAGGCTAAAAATTCCACCCATGCCGGGACTTGAACCGCGACCTCTGGCTCACCGTGCCAGCGCTCTCCCAACTGAGCTAATGGGCAAGTGCAAGCATCGATAAAATTTCGAGCCTCTTTACAAACTTCTCTGTATTACGTACAGGCAGCGACATCTGGCCGAAGTGAGTTAAAATTGTCCTCAGCACGGGTTAGTGCAAGAAAAAGAATATATTATAACTACGACTAGTTCCTTATCCTAAATACAAACTAATAACTATGACATAATTGAGTTGTCCATATAATATAGAGAAGCACGGTCATGTCGAAACCGCGTTATCTTCTTGGCCACCATATTAATTTGCTAGCAAAAATGTTGATTTTAAAAACCTATTTAGAGGCTAAAAGTTCCACCCACACCGGGACTTGAACCCGTGACCTCTGGCTAACGTTCAAGTCCCGGCATGGGTGGAATTTTTAGCCTCTAAATAGGTTTTTAAAATCATCCTCAGCACGGGTTAGTGCAACAAAAAGAATATAAAAACGTTGATGTTCTTTTATTTTTAATTTTGGTAAAGGATGCCACTTTTATACGTAGTGACCAGTAATAAAAACCTAATCAAAAAGTTTTACTCAATTTTGAAATCTTAAGTAACGTTCTGTTACGCTCCGGGCCGGTTTCTGAATTGAGAATTTCACTAAGCAAATACTTAAGTTACGTTCTGTCACGCTCCTTTCTGACAAATTCGAAGAGACAGCACTACAGTTAACTATTTACTTACCGAAATTCTCAATTCAGAAACTGGCCCTAAGTATATTAATTTCTGATGTTTTTACTCTGTTTTAAGATTATTTTGTACTAGCTGTTGCCCGCGACTCGTTTGCGTGTTAATTTTGATGGGTATTCTTCCTTGATAAAAAATTGCCTATGTGCTAATCCAGACTATAATGTATCTCTGTGCAAAATTTCATCCGGATCCGTTCAGCCGTTTTTGCGTGAAAGAGTCACAAACATCCATCTATACATACAAACTTTCGCGTTTATAATATTAGTAAGAATGTTTTTGAGTGTAATAAATAAACTGTTCCCGTTCTATTCTACTTATACTGACAAACTCAAAATTGATTGTATATATTTCTTGTACAGTCGTCCTTAACATAGCTGTAGTAGATAGTAAGAACAGCTAGGTACTATCGAGTGCTTGTACCTATATCCACTGTTACGATACAAAAGACGTAACAATGTCACAAAACAATTCGCAATGTAAAGTTTTTTTTTTGTAGGGCTGAATTAACAACCAATGCAGCCAATATAGTTCAAATAACAATAATGCCCTTGTTAAAGCTAGGAAATATTATCAATATTGGCATTTTGAATAAAAAATCACGATATATTTGCCTTTCACTGTGACCGACTGTGACGTCATTTGCAAGATAGTATATTTGGCAGCCAGATCAACATAGAAATCAGTGTGAACCTTATTCCATCGCGCTATGACCGGTCAACACTAAAATTTTCGGGCCGACTGTCGATCTTTTCACCCACAGATTACCCACATCTATAAACCAAACAAACAGTTCAAACAAACAACCAAAACCAACGTCAGTCTGACAAGTATGACAGGTATTCTCATCGGATGCATTATTTTCAACTCAATCTCTTGCGCCTACTACAAAAATTTAAGAAACAAAGTCATGCATCAGTTGGGAAAAAGCCCTCGCAAATGACGTCACGAGGAGTGAATTTTATTTTTAATTTTTTAAGGTGCTTAACAATAACTTAGAACAACAAAAATTAAATTATTCCTAACAAATTATGTCTACTTTCGTAAAAAAAAATGACCCTTAACCAAACTTTACATTGCGAATTGTGGATACAGTAACCTAGCCAGCCTAGCAGTATTTATATCTACTTTTTTAATTTTGTTTTTAGAAACAAAATATTTATTTACAGTCATAAATGAATAGTATTCACTATTTATCTATGACTCTAGCACAGAGTCACGTATTCGTGCCGTTTGGTGTCGAGACACTAGGACCATGCCCCCGAGGCGCGACTGCTCTTCAAAGAACTATCGTCGCGCCTCATCGACACGACCAGGGACCCCAGGGCTGGCTATTAATTCGGGCAGAGGATAAGTCTCGCTATCCAACGAGGTAACGTAGCCAGCATACTGGGTACCCTTCCCAGAGGCGGCGATCCGGGCGCAGTGTTCTATATTTAGTTCTTTTTAATGATAAATAGTGAATACTATTAATTTATATCTACTTATGTTGCTACAGTTTATATGTGTATATTGTAAAGTATCTATTTATATATATTATAAGTATATAGTATAAATATTTGCTTATTTATTGTTGAGTATTCATCTGCTTATCTAATTTTAGTTGAAGAAAATCGTCTTATCCACTTATTTTCTCTGTTCTGTGGTCTTATCCGTCTATTTCGTATGCCTACCAGTTAATTTCTTGCACCACCTGTGGTTGACAGGTAGAAAATGCTTATAGCATTAAGTCCGCCATATTGCAATTGTATTTTTTACTTATGTGCAATAAACGTATTAATAATAATAAAGGTTAAAATGTCAATGTCCTTTAATATTGTTAAAATAAAATAAGTAAATAATAAATGCTGGTTAAGGCACTACCCGGGACTAACTAGCAGCTAAATCTCAAGAATAGCGATAGCTATTTAGCTATATCTATATTTACCTACAGCCTAGAACCTAGGACCAACAACCTCTAAAGTATTTTTACCAAAAATGGCCGTTTTTCGCCAAAATCGATTGAAGTCCTAGGTTAATGACCCTAGGTTCTAAGCTGCAGATTTTAAAAATCGCTATCACCATGATTGAGATTTATGACGTTTATTATTTGCAAATACGTAGAACATAATATTTTATTTCCATTAGTGACGTTAGTTGGCTACAGGGCGGCTCCTTAACCTACAGGTAACATTGAAAATTAATCCAATGTAATGATTACATAATTTATTTTCAGTTACATGCGACACCTTGACACTCGATTTAAATTAAGAACTCCTCGCATAATCGCACCTATTCAGTAGCGGCCAGTCCATTGAGTTGTCAATTTGTAAACACGTGGCTTTTTTTTTTAATTTTTCGTTTAAAATATACTAACAAAATTTCCGTCACTGCAAATTCTGAATTTGATTTAGGAGTGAATCAATTGACTGAAAAATATTTTTTTTTGGTTTTTAAATTCTATGCAAACTCAGTGACAATTTAAAAACTCCAATACGCACGAATAAAAAAACAATGGTCTTGATATTTCAACATAAAAAAACTAATTATTTACTAAAACTCTGTGAATTTAATTTGCTGGCATAACAAATTGCTGGCAGATTAAAAAAATAATAATTTAAGGTGTGTTTAAAACTGTGTACAAAACATAATTACCTAACAGGATAATTTCTTTACAAACATATATTTTTTTACAAAAAAAAACCTAGTCAAAGTGACAAGTTTTATAAAACATAAAAATTGGCATCCTAAATATTGTACAAACTAAATATTATGTGCATATAATAGACGTAATTAATCAAAAGATAACCTATCATTTACTTTCAAAACACTCACCCAAACTTAAAATATCACCAAAACCAGTGCCAAACAACCCAGTTCTCGCTTGTATTCAACACGGTCTTACGCCAACGATGATGTTAACTTCAGTACTGACACCGCTGTCTCAGCCTGCAGCCGTGTTCCAAACTGCTTCCCAGCTCGCCAACGTTGAGTTTTGGATCGGGGCGATACTCATCCTCCTTGCTTGTGAGATGGACCTCATTTACTTTCACATACTGGACACAATAGACCTGACTTCTTTGTGATCGTGTGAAAAAAGTGCGCGAGTGTATTTAAAAAAAAGTTGTGTTTTGAAAATAGAATCGTCGGTCGGTCTGCCAAGCGTGTGTTTGGTATTTTCCATGCGGCCAGTGTTTGAATGGTAAACACAAAACATATGTTTTAGAATGTATTGTTTATTCAACCAGTTATTTGCATAGGATGGATGCCTATAGGATGCCTAGGAATTGGGTATTTTATACTTTACTTTCTGTTAATCAGGGTATGTTCTTTAGCGTATGTACGTATTTAATGTTTCGACGGTACCAAATAAGTTCTTTTTTTAATGGATTCTTTTATTTAACGGTGAACTTTTTGTGTGGGTATTTTCAGCAATACGATTGGGGTGTAATTTTAGACCTTTTAAACTGCGTAAGTGACTAGAATATGTAATACTCGTTATTGTGTTAAATTAAACACTAAATGTAATGAATTTTGATGAAAAATGCACAAAAAATCACCAAAATCAGGCCGAAACTAAAAATCAGCCGTCTTTATCAACTGGAAATATTTTTGAATTCTATTTCTCACCTATTATATTCATAAATTAAATAAATCTCTGCAATGATAATATTTTGACGATTACCAACCCTCTTAAATTATAGCGTGGTCCCTAACAATGTATAAATAGTACCCACCAAATAAGTATAAAAACAAAGTTATAGCAATATATTTTGTAAACTATTTACAAAAATATGTAGTTATAAATATAATATATTAATGTAATATCAAGTGTTTATTTTACATTATTGCCGAAATATTCACATATGGATTTCAGTGTCTCGAAATAATAAATATTCTATATTGTAGAACACAATGGAAGAATTTAGAATAGGATAAAGAAAGGTAGAATAGAATTTAATGGAATAAAATTTAAAGAATGTTATTTTATAGCTTACCGACATAAACAGTGGCAGGCAACTATTGAAACCGTTTTTGATTTCACAAAGCCGTTTTTTGCGATTCAAAAAAGTTTTACAGCCAAGAAAGTATACGTAAAACAGGCAAGTCGTGTTGTCGCTGAAAATATAGCTATATATAGATAAAAAGTTTATTTGCTAAAAACGCTAGAAAAATATTAGAAAGATTAATTGCGTGATGTTTTTAGCAACTTTTTAAGCTCCACCCCCCTGACTAAAATCACGTGTATTTTTTTAAAATATATTTACATGGCCTTGTTTATAAAAAATACGATTCCTCTAAAACTGTTTATTTAATCAGTGTCTACATGTTTTCCTTGTAAAATCTCCACCACAGACTATTTTAAAAGGCCTTTTTTTAAGGAATCAAGTTTTTATAAATAAGACTGATTATCTTTTAAAATAATAATATACTTAAATAACTTCCACACAACACTATCACATGTCTTGGTCCTAACCTAGGATACCCTGTGCTATGGTAATCACAAGGACATCACAAACATGGGATACAGGTATAATAAATACACGCGATATCTCATTACATACATACATACATATATAAACTCACGCCTGTATCCCAGAGGGGTAGGCAGAGACCAGGGACTGCCACTTGCTACGATCCTGACAGATCTCTTTCGCTTCCTCAACATTCATTAGTCGTTGCATGCACGCACGCCGATTTCGGGTACTTTTTATCTTGCCCTTTGCTTATACATCCGCTATTTGGTCGAAGTATGTCCGTCTGGGTCGTCCCTTACCAGCCCTTCCACTACATTCGCTCGATATATATGTTTCGTCAACCTTTCTTCCTTCATCCTCTCCACATGTCCAAACCAACGCAACATTCCTTTCTCAATTCTAGTCACTACATCCTCTTTCAGTCCACAACGTTCTCTAATCACACTATTGCATATCCTGTCATTCAAAGTAACCCCAGACATACTTCTCAAGGACCTCATTTTTACTGCATTAATCCTACTTTCTTGCTTCTTTTGTCATACCCAAGTCTCGCTACCATACATAAGTGTTGGGACCAGCACTCCATTATGGATAGCCAATCTAGTTTTTTTGGAGAAGAGCTTACATTAAAAAATATTTTTTCCGAGCCTCACGTGATTAATTGTCGATCCCTTACTTAAACACTTAACAAAACCAATCACTGCTGAGGACCCTTCCTAGGGTCCTTCAGGGTACTGACGGAAGACCAGCGCTGGAGTGGTCTGCCTCTTCAGCATATGCTGAGTCAGAGCCCCTTTGCATTTGCCACACCCACAAATCGTTTTCTCGTATTCTGATGTTTTGCCTGTGCTTGCATTTTTGTGCTCTCTGTTTGTCTCAATGTTGTAAAATTGTGCTCTGTTTTCTCTTGTTGTATATGTGTTGTATACTTGTTGTAGATGCAAATAAATATTTTAGCTATCTATCTATCTATCTAAATATACAAGGTGACCTCACAACTAAGGAGAACTAAGGAGAAACTTCACACCAGAATTTCTGCCAAGAATTTCCGCGATCCGGTGAGTTGCGGAATGGAGAAACAGAAAACATGACGTGAATAATGTGTGTCTGTCCGTCCTTTTTTTTTAGTGGGACGGGACATGGTTGATTGTTTATATAATGTAGACCGGTTTTCACGACAAGATAAACTTGTTTGAATTTGGAAAGGCTTTAAAAGTCTATTCCGATGATTGCTCGAGCAAGAATCTACTTTTGATGCCAAATTGCCTTGAAGCTAGGCTTGCCCAGCACCTAATTACCATCCTGACAGCTTAGACAACCTAGCCTACAGGAAAGACAAGTCAATACGTGCGGAGCCAACCAAGCCCGACTGCAACGTCCGAGTGGTTCCTTCGCCCTAGATGGGAGTGATGGTGCCACCGGACGCTGTATACATCATCTCATTATGCAGATGCAAAGACCAAAGGCCTTAAAGCCATGGAGAACTTGCACAAAAATAGTGTGCATCTCATTGCTTAGGCCATCTTAGAAGATAAATAATGATGTTTAATTTTAACCTGTTGAAAAGTCATTCTTGTCGCGTGGTACAAAAACGCGCTTGCACGTAACGAGTATTTTAATTGATTTTTTTGTATTTTTCGATACATGTAAAGCGCCGAAATAATGTTTTATTTAAAAAAAAATCTAATTATTTCTATGTCTTCTATGTTTCACGAAGTTCCCCATTGTCATATGTTTATGTTTTTTATATTTTTAAAACAGTAAATAAATAAATGTTTTAAAAAATATAAAAAAACACAAAATATTGTCAAAGTGGGCGGGGCATATAGCACGCAGAACTGATGGCCGATGGGGCCGAAAAGTTCTCGAATGGAGACCACATATCGGCAAGCGCAGTGTAGGACTACCAGCGACAAAATGGACAAATGACCTCATCCAAGTGGCAGGAAGGCGCTGGATGCAGGCCGCTTCCAACCGGTCTTTTTGGAAATCCATGGAGGAGGCCTATGTCCAGCAGTGGACTTCTTGTGGCTGAATGATGATGATGATGATTGTCAAAGTTACAATTAGTACCTACAATTGACAGTAGCATTATTAGAATTTAATTGTATGCAAATTATTGCCTTATACAAAAATTTGAAAAACACACATTACAATTGGCGGCCTTATTGCTAAAAGCAATTTCTTCCAGACAACCCTATGACCGAAAGTTGCTAAAGGAAAAATGAGACGGGCAGTCGGTGCAAATATGAATATTATTATACATACTTATAGGTATAAATAACAATATAACTACATAAACCATTACAATAACATAGATATGATAAACATAGATAAATAAGTTATAGTAAAATCTACTCGCGAAGGAAATAAACAATATTATAGCATACCCACATAAAGAAAAAGAATAAAAACATGTATGTGTAGATATAAATGCACAGATATTATAGTTGAAGACACAGATAAAACTCCTTTACCTGTTTTAAAGACAGCTGGGGAAGGTTAAGTACTTTGAATAAGTCGGACAAGCTATTTTTAGTGGAGAGACAACATCAAAAGCTTGGAAAAAATAAGCAGTTCAATAAGCATAATCAACTTCGAGAAAGAGGTCACTCGTCGAATCCAACTCGGATGGGCAGCGTTCGGGAAACTAAAACACATTTTCGCGTCCAAAATACCTCAAAGGTGTATAACCAATGTGTGTTACCAGTGATGACTTATGGATGTGAGACCTGGTTGCTGACTATGGGTCTCATAAGAATGCTCAAGGTCGCCCAACGAGCAATGGAGAGAGTTATGTTAGGAGTTTCACTGCGTGATCGAATCAGGAATGAGGATATAGCTCGAAGAATTGCTCAGTTGAAGTGGCAGTGGGCGGGGCACATAGCTCTGAGAACTGATGGCCGTTGGGGCGAAGAAGTTCTGACCTGGCGACCGCGGACCGGACGACGCAGCGTGGGCAGGCCCCCCACCAGATGGTCTGACGACCTGGTTGCGGTGGCGGGGAGTCGCTGGATGCGGGCGGCACAAGACCGGGAAGCTTGGAGAATCATGAGGGAGGCCTATGTCCTGCAGTGGGCGTCAAATGGCTGATGATGATGATGATAGCATAATTATGTAACTATAAAAAAACGTGTAGGCCTTTAGGCCATCTTGGATCCAGTAAATGTACGATCCAGTGAACTTAAATTTAGAGATACACATTTAATGTATATGTATGCATATAAGTTTTTATACCTACATTATTTAATATAACTTTTATAAAATAAAAAACGATAGGTAATTACATAATTAGAATAAAATATTTCGGAATTTTAAGTACTTTTTTTATTTTCAATGCAAAAACTGATTCATAAAAACTAATCATCATCATCATCATCAACCCATTATGTCCCCACCGAGGGGCACGGGTCTCTTCCCTAAGGAAGTCAATATGGAACTAATCAATATGGAATAATTACAAATACTATATATGTATTAATAGCTGACTCGGCAAACATTTGCCATATTAATTAGCCTACGACCTATTCGCAGACAGACAAATATACACAAAAAAATTCAACAAAATCCGTGAAGCCGTTTCGGGGGTGCTCGATAACAAATACTGTGACAAGAGATTTTTATAGTACGAGTATATTAGACGACATATCTGTGTTTCCATCATTAATAGTAGTTTATGCAACTGTCATATAATGAAGGGTATTAAAACACGAGTGTGAGTTTATGAAACGAGCGCAGCGAGTTTCATAATAGTAACGAGTGTTTTAATACCCGTGTTATATGCAGTTGCATACACTACTTTATCTTCACTAATGCAATTAAAAATTAAATTCACGCGTACGTGTATAATCACAGTGATTTTGCCGCCATTAAAATTTAACCATCATAGGTGATGAGAGAGAGAGCGCAGCTGCGCGCTTCAATAAAACGCGACCAACCTGATTGGCCCTGCAATCAAGTTGGTCGCGTTTTATTGATGTTATAATGAGATTTTACGATATCGATGTGAATATTATACCATCATGTGAAATTGCTTAAATTGAGTGTTTTGTTGTCTGCGCTATAACAGTAGTAATTATAAGTCAAGTATTGAAAACATATTAATAAGTAGAATGTTACAACATTAGTGTAGATAAAAATACTTTTATCTACACTAACTCGCTGCGCTCGTTTCATAAACTCACACTCGTGTTTTAATACCCTTCATTATATGACAGTTGCATAAACTACTATTCTTTTGCAGTGTCAATGCAACAACCGATCGAGAAAAACTAATTGCCATAACGGACATCAAGCAGCTCCTAACCTGTCATTGTTAGTCCTAATAATGTTTTAATTTAACTTGTGGCATAACTGAAATTCCTTTCAATTGCGTAACATTTATGCAAGTGAGTTCTTATTACGATCAGGCATTTCTCTTGTGAATCTTCGAATAATTCGAATAATCGGGGGGGGGGGGGGGAGAGTCTTTAAGATGCAGTTCAATAGAGTGATATCAGTACGACCATGATTGTTTTATTAAATTTTAATAAATAAATAAAAAGAACTTTACTCAAAAGTAACAAATTTGCTTATGTTAAGAGTAATATAATTTAGTACACTTTTGAAATGGTCGGCATTAATGCCGTTTTTCAGTCTCCGCCGCGATTTTCTACACATATTCTCAAAAAATAAAAAACAGTGAGGCATAAATTAACAAAAACTTAAATAATTAACAAAAATTTGAAATCAGTATAAAATTATAAACACAATCAAATAAAATAAATGGAAGAGACCAACCGGTACTACAAGTAAGCAGTTTTTTTTATGTTCCCATACCCAAAGGATAAGGGACCCCACCACTAAGACTCCACTGTCCGTCCGTCTGTTCTATGGTCCGTCTGCCTGTCCGTCACCAGGCTGCATCTCATGAGCCGCAATAGCTAGACTTTTAGGTAATCTATTAACCAACCGCATTCCAGTGGTATAACCCATGCAACTTAAACGGCTCCAGGGAGTAACGCTAGCGGCACCTAGGAAAAAAATCATATCTTTAGTGATTTTTAGGATCCACGGCCGTGAGCCTAAGGCAAAAAACCTAGGACTAGATAGCATTAACGCCATCTAGTTCCAGGTTTGCGATTGTGAGTTGTTTGTCGTGGCTCGTAGAATAAAAAATTAAAAAAAAATATATGATTTTTTTTCATTGCGGGTGCTAGCTAGCCCACTGGATCGGCGCATCACGCATCGCAATACAATCTTGTTCGCGAGAGATGCCTATTTATTTTGCGTGGCTTATACGATTGAAATGGCATCGTACTGCAATTGCTTAGTAAATTACAAAATATAGGCAAAGAACATCTATTTTCGTGCTAGTTTCACTCTCACTCTATTGAACAACTATGTCTTTATTGGATCGAAATAATGGTAACCAGCCCTTAGAATGTATGGGTGTTTTTCCAAGTTTGAGACAAGGCCGTCACAAACGCGGACAGCCACATTTGTACAAATCAAACTAGCGCTAACCCCAGCGGCATTAGAACCCACCTTTGGGTACAAGAGTGATACCTCTGGACCAACGAGACAGTGCAGCCTTCGGTCTTGGTAGAACAAAATAAGAATAAAAAGTAAAAGTAGGGGTTTTCCAAAATTTCGCTTTGCTAAACTAAATGTGAACAAAATGTCTACCAAAATTCTACGCCGTATCTGGAAGCAGTCCAAAGTACAAAGTTGGAAGATAACCCTTTTTGTACAATACTCGCCTCTATATCGCACCGATAAGAGCTACCATAAGATTGCCGACATTCGCCAACTGTATCAAAACGCGTGTGCCAAAAATAACCAAACTTGGAAGCCAGCCAGGACCTTCCCAGAATTGACTACATCGTCCGAGATTCTCCGTGCATCATCACGCTTGCTTAAATGTTAATTAATTACAACACGACCAATTGAACTAAATCGAATTAAATCAGTTTAAGCTAAATTAGATTAAACTACATTAAATCAAATTAAATCGAATTAATTTAACAAAACCCTATTTAGAGGCTAAAAATTCCACCCATGCCGCGACTTGATCGGCGAAATTTCGAACCTTTTTACAAACTTCTCTGTATTACGTACAGACAGAGGTCGCGGGTTGAAATTGCCCTCAGCACCGATTAGGGCAAATTATAATATATAATATAATATAAATATATAATTTTCATTATTATTGCTGTTATTATTGTCAAATATGGACCCAGGTCTGAACTAAATATTTTCATTCATTCATTAATTCATATTATGCTTCGTCGGACCAGCGAGCTGGTGGGTAGATGTTATTTTTATTTTATTACTAGCTGACCCGGCAAATGTTGTTTTGCCATATTTATTACCCTACTATACCTATTCTCAGACCTACCAAATATACACAAAAAATACAAGTGACTTTGACTTTGCCAGTGAGACCCGAAGAACGTACATTACTTCAAGTTTCACTGGCGGCGGACGCAGGATGCGATTAAGAATTCATCGGACTTTAGTTTAGAAAAAATTTAAAAAGTCACATATTTCGTGCCCCACATGACGTCGAGCACACTGGAAATGAATCGAGACGTAAATGTCATGTGAAAAATGTCGTTCTGACTTTTTGACTTTTTTCTTAAAGGTTTGCCCTGGCAAACCTTTAATCCGATCGTCTTTGTTTTAGGCTCAAATTGTAACCGACTAAATTGTCCAGAGGAGTTTTCTCAAAGTTTTGATATCATTCTTAAAAAAATTGTTTTTTTTTCACAATTTCGACCATAACTTTTTTCGTTTATGACTTTCTCGATCGCACTGGAGCGAACGAAAATACATTTCCAATGTCAAAGCCTATAAAGATTAGCAAGCTGAAGTGGCAGTGGGCTGGTCATATATGCCGAAGAATCTTTGGTCAATGGAGTGCAAAGGTTCTCGACCGCAGAGCACAAACTGGCAAACGCAGCGTAGGACGCCCACCAGCTCGTTGAACCGACGATGGCTGGTTGAGGATGACCAAGGACAGAAGACAGTGGCGTGCCTTGCGAGAGGCGTATGCCCAGCAGTAGCCGACTACAGGGTCGCTACATCGTCTTACATCGCTCGTTAATCGCAAACTCGTCGCAGATTTTTGTTCAAGTTGCCTATCGGGCATTATAGATCCGTTTAATTTGCAGTGATAGCAGAGCAATAGAACGCCGTTTTCTCAGTCGGGAGGTCAAGGGTTCGAGGTCCGGAATGTACCAATGACTTGGTTTTCTAAGTTACATACATTTGTGAACTTAATGTAGCAATCATCATCAGCCATTTGACGCCCACTGCAGGACATAAGCCTCGCTCATGGTTTTTGCCATAATCGCCACGCTTGGCAGGCGGGTTGGCGATCGCAGTATACGGTTTGAATCTCAGGAAGACGCTGCTGCTAAAGTAGCAATACCATTTGCTGATGTAAAGGAAAACATGTTGAGGAAACCTGAGTGTCGGAGGTATTCACATACCCCAGCGCTTGAAATTGCCAATCCACGGTGAGCACGAGTGGTGATTATGCTCATACTCTCTCTCTGAGAGAAGGCCTGTGCAGTGGGACGTATATACGAGTAGGCTGCATTATAAATTGCCAAATCAGAGTCAGTACAAAACTTGTTTCGTAATCTTGGTTAAAAGCCAAGTTCAAAACCATAAAACATAATAATAATGGTGACTGACGGATGGCAGGTCTATTTACATACAAGAGGAACTATCCTTCGTATCAAAGGGATGTTTCTTTAATGTAAATAAACAATTTGTCAATATGAACTTAAGTCCGGATTCACTCACTTTTTTCGTGTCCAATTTTTTTTATTGACAAATTACTACCTATTTCACAACGGCGATGCCAGCCTTTAATTCAACCTCAATGTTTCACTTGAATTCCGAGTTTGTTTTTCAAGATTTTGATTTTTCTAGTTTTATATTGCAACATTGTGTAAATAGTCATTTATTCAATTACTTGTAATTGAACAACTAAAATAAACTCAAAGAAAAGCTTTATGGCTGGAAATGTATAATGCAAAATAGAATACTCCCTGAGACGCTCAGATTATACTTACAGATTCTTCCATCATTACATATTTTCTTTAATTTATCATAGTATAATTAGTACGATATTTTGTACCAAAAAATACACGTGCTTTCGGATAGAAGGAGTGGGGGGGGGGGGTTAGTCTAAACTTCACGATGGGGGTAGGGGGGGCGAGGCGTAAAACTGTGCTAAAAATATGATGTGTATTTTGCAGCTTTCAATGAAAACGGCCTGTTTACATCTTAAATGAATGTGAAACGAAGTATACCCACCTTTGACAAGCAATTTTCCTAACATAAAAGTAACTAACCTTTTACCCTCTTTTATAGGATATTTTTAATTAGATAATTATATCTTTTATAAAGTAGATACCTAAATACATTGCTTGAGAGATGTTTAGGTATATTCTGGCCGAATAATACAATAATATCGAATAGGTGTTGAGTTGTTGATAATTTTATTGTTCTAAATAGTAGACCTTACAAAAATATCGAAAAATATATCAAATACAATTTTAATTTCATTTTTTATGAACAGCGGAACACGCTGTCGGTCGGCCATGATGTTCTAAGATTATCTCGCCATGACGTCACATAGTTTGCAAACAAACACGTAAGTTTGGGGCGTAACCATGGCGATTTGACTTTTTACTAAGACAGTGACGGCAAAATCTTAAGTTATAAATAAAAAGCGTTTTCAGTGTTTCAAATCAAATATTTTTAAATTGAATTTCTACAGCCATATTTTATGTACAATAAATAAATAAAAATCTTTCACAATAACACAACCACTTGTCCTGGTCCCAAACTAGGATACCCTGTTTGGTACCCAGGCAAGGACATCCCAAACATGGAAATTTATACACCCAGAGTGAGCTCTGACCGTGTAGCATAATCAGCCTATATGCGTCCCACTGTAGGGCACAGGCCTTCTCTCAGGGAGAGAGTATGGGCTTAATCACCACGCGTGCCCACCGCGGATTGGCGATTTCAAGCGCTGAGGTATGTAAATAGCTCAGACACTCAGGTTTCCTCACGATGTTTTCCTTCACGGTTAGCGAGTGGTATTGCTAGTATAACTTCACAAATGTAGGTACATAACTTAGAAAACTAAGTCATAGGTACATGCCCGCACCGGGGATCGAACCTGGGTCTCCCACTTCCGAGTCCTAACCCACTAGGCTACCACCGCTATGTATGTTCTGACTGTATGTTCAGCGATAATTCTTTACCCCGACATTGTCCGATTTCATTAATCTCTTTTAGGGCACCGTACCAAAAGGGTAAGGGTCCCTATTACTGAGACTCCAATGTCTGTCTGTCTGTCACCAGGCAGTATCTCATGAGCCGTGATTGCTAGACAGTTGAAATTTTCACAGATGATGTATTTTTTTGCCGCTGTAACAACAAATGTGAGTGGTTTACCAAAAAGGGACCTCAAGGGAAAATAATTGATTTCGAGAAAATCGCGTTTGAAGTTTCGTGTATAAACAGGTTTCGATCAACCTCGGCTTACAGAAAAAAATCATAAAAAACTAACTACGGCACCTAAAAATATTCTGGTCCGACCAAAACAAAGCTAAAATACCACAGATAAAAAAATTCAAATAAAAAAAATAACGGTTTCCAATCCCTCCAGGTCCCTTTTTGGTCAACCACTCACACTAAAAACAGAATAAAATAAATATTTAAGGGGGCTCGAAAACAACAAACGTGATTTTTTTTTTGCCATTCTTAACTTAGATGATAAAAATATGTAAGAACTAGGCATGCATCCAAAAATATATCTCACTAAGTACTTTAATGTGAGTAAGTTAAAGGTGAGGGCGGGTACTGAGTAATTTATGAAGAGCACACGAACGTTATGAGGGAACTTAGAAACGAATATTTTTTTGGGACGAGAAGTTGGCCAGTTTTTTTACATTTATGTTTTGGTGGAATGCATAGGTATATCCATGCTAGTCAAGCACTACCCTCTTTTTAGACTTTGCCGCAGTGGGGTAAAAATTAGTTTATGGTAAAGAATTTTGTCACCCATCTCATTACGTACAAACATACATACATAAACTCACGCCTGTATCCCAGAGGGGTAGGCAGAGACCAGTTACTGCCACTTGCCACGATCCTGATAGATCACTTTCGTTTTCTCAACTTTCATTAGCCGTTGCATGCATGCACGCCGGTTTGGGGTACTTTTTATCTTGCCCTTTGCTAATATTCCACGATTCCACGTCTGTGCAACCTCTACAATAAATTCAGTAGCATTTTAGACGTGCACTCTGATTCTCGACATTGTTACCGGAAAAAAATTACGGCACATCTTATGTCTAACAATCTCTAATTTGCGTTATAGTAACTCTATATTATTATTATTAAGACAAGGGATGATCAGCCAGTCTGTATACATTCGTAAAGTAATACTAGCTATAAGTACTTGTTTATTTTCTATGCATGCGGTGTTTATCTGTAATTAGTTGTACATCTAGTTTAATACATTATCATTTTTCATTTAGCATGTAAGGATGTCGCAACTGTTGATAAACCAAATAAATAAATAAATATATCCCCTATTTAGTCAAAGTATGTCCGCCTGGGTCGTCCCTTACCGGTCCTTCCACCCACATTTGCTCGATATATTTGTTTCGTCAATCTTTCTTCCTTTCATACTCTCTCATTACGTATATAGACTAGAAAAACTCGACAAATGACTTATAGGTAGGAACTACTTCTAACGACGTGATGACTAGGCAAGGTGAACGGTAAAAAATAATTTAAGCATCACACGGAAACGAATTACTTATTTTTTGCTCGAATAAACAGTGCGTTGCGGCGTGGGGATACATTAGTAAAATATTTGGTTGGGTTGCTTACAGAAAATTTATTTACCCCTGAAGTATACGTAAAACACGAGCGAACTCTCAATAATTATTTTTTAAATTTTATGATTTTATTGCGCCACTAATGCAAAAAAAATCATATCTTTTTTACGTATCATTTTTGCAGTGTTGGACAAGTCATTCAATCATGTTAATAATATAGTGATTTTTAGCACCCACGACAGAGAACCTGGAACCACGAACCTGCCGTCTAGTTCTGGGCTTTGTGCCGTAGGTTCCCGGCCATAGGTCCTAAAAGTCACTATTAACTTGATTGAGAGATTCGTCTGCCATAATTTTGCAAAAATGATTTGTAAAAAAAAAGAAGATATTTCACCTGTGTCTGAACCGCGAATAATGAGGAACTTGCATCAAACTTACATTGGAGTATCATTGTTTTATGCCATAAACAAACTAGAAAAACTCAGAAAAAAGTTGAAAATTAAACCATAAAATATATTTTATTCGTGTTCTTACAGGTCTCAAAAAATGTGAAATATCAATATACTTAACCATACATAAAAATAAAAAAACTTTAACATTTAGTTTTTTCATTGGATTATAAAAGTTGTCTCATAAGAGCGTAGATGAGGGATGACTGAAATATTGACATATGCTTCATAAATTATTGTAAGGCTTTACCTTTAAGTTGTGACATCATAGTCAGAGCCCGATTTGTACCACGTGTCTAGAATAACTTTTCGACAGGTTATATCATAAAAAGTATTAGTCTAAGAGAAAAAAATTAAGCACGGTTATTTATCTTTTAAAATTGCCTCTCCAATGAGATTAAAACATTTTTTCGTGCAAGGTCTCCATTATAATAAATTCTCTGGCGCAAATAAATAAATAGATAATTATATCGACCTTTTAAGGAAGAAATGTAGTAAAAGCCATTTTACAAATTTTACAGGAGAGCGAAAGTAAAAAACAATAATAAAAAAATGCTTTATATATTTTTTCTTTTAAATGCCGTATTAATCCAATGATTACAGATATACTAAGAATGTAACGAGTTTTATAGAAATTCAATTTAAAATCCAGTATCTTTGGTAGTTTAGAAGTTAGCATGGCTGATACTACAAAAAACCTGCATCCAATGGCTTTTACAGCAAACAATGTACTAATGGTACTAATAAGTTCGATTGTAACCAACAAAATATATGCAGTATAAGACATAAGAAAATGTACTACAATGTAAGTACTACATACTACAAAATTAAGCATCATTTTACAGCATATTTTAATTAAAAAAAAAAAACTGTGAAGCCTGTTAAAAACTCAAGGTTGTAAAGGCCATTTTTTTGTGAATTTACGGAGACGAAATATACAGATTAAAAGAGCTTGAAAAACGTGCATTCGAAGCCCATTTTCGCCACAAATTGCTTTTAAGCCATTTCATCCTCAAAGGGTCGGTATGTTGCGAGCCCACCATTGTTTCGATGCTACTCACCCTATTCTGACACATATTTATGCGTGTCATCATCATTCAGCCACAAGAAGTCCACTGCTGGACATAGGCCTCCTCCATGGATTTCCAAAAAGACCGGCTGGAAGCGGCCTGCATCCAGCGTTTTCCTGCCACTTGGATGAGGTCATCTGTCCATCTTGTGGCTGGTCGCTTGCCGATATGTTGTCTCCATTCGAGAACTTTTCGGCCCCATCGGCCATTAGTTCTGCGTGCTATGTGGCCCGCCCACTGCCATTTCATGCGTGTAACCACGCGAAATTAATGAAATAAGACTACCCTGTCTAAATTGTTCAGAACGTTGCTCGTATACATAATATATGTATACGATAAACAACTTACATTAAAGTAATACATAATTAATTTTGGATTTACATAATATTATACTGACGTCAATGATGCATGATAGGTTTTGAATAATCTACTGTAGGCACCTACTCTGGTAAAACATAGGGACCTATTAAGATCGTGTGAGCGCACTTAGCTTTAAGATTATTTTACCTAGTTAACTACTTTTTTATTATTGTTAAGACAATAAACAGGGACCAGTCAACAATACAATTTGCGTTCTACTAAGTTCTACTAGCAAAAATCTGTCATGGCCCTGAACCTAAGGCAACAAACCTGGGACTAGATAGCATTAATGCCAGAAACGGCCGATTTTGGCATAAATGCTATCTAGTCCCAGGTTCGTGATCCTAGGTTCTTTGTCGAGGGTCCTAAAAATCACTATTAACCTGATATTTTGCACATTTGATTTGTAAAAAAAGATATGATTTTTTTCCTTGTAACTCCCTGGACCCCCTTAAGCTTGACTGCTGATTCGGACTATCAGGGCAGATAACGGAATTGCCCCTCTTAAAAAAACTTATCTTAGCAAACCATAACTTACAGGGTGATTTTTCTGGTAAATTACTAGAATTAGAATTGTTCTTGGAACAATATAGAGTGGATCTACTTTGTGTCACTGAGCGCTGGCTACTAGAGTCTCAAATGATTTTTTCCGTACAATATAGTCAGCACAAATATTTTTGGCGGTAACGTGAACATAGTCACAGATCGTTTGCACATCGCTTACTGTATTTACAGTGTAGGTATGTGTGAGTGATTGACTACTTTAGTAATTGTCTAATAGTAAGTTACTACGCATCATACTACGTCAATTACTCACATATACACTGTAAAGACAGTAAGCGATGTGCAAACGATCTGTGCCTATGTTCACGTTACCGCCAAAAAGATCTGTGCGGACTATACTCGTAATTATGAAATAGGCAGTTGCTTCAATAGAAAAACCCGCACTTCACGGGGGATCCTTGATTACAGTAAAAAGTGGTTCAAAATAGGCGTGGTCGTTATTTCACGTAGCTATTTACAATAACTGGTTACGGGGCATGTAACTGTTTCACAGTTTTAAGTCACACGATAAACTAGTGTTTTTTCAAACCAGTTACTTTGTGAACATGAGATTTTTGCATCGATGCTTTGCCTGTCACTGTTTCGCACGTCACCACGACGCGTCGCGTCACTGTTTACAACCCGACCGGGCGGGCGAGCGAGCCGAGAGTTCCCGAGTGCGAACCGAACACGCGACTACCAAAAACAAAGCAGATGAGTTATTCAATGCGTATTATTTTGACACGTATTACTGTGCTCTTAGAGTCTAGAGACTGGTCTTTGTTTTTAATGGTTATGGTCGTTTGGAGTTGCACGGCTCTTTTTCAAACACGATTCTTTAAAACACTCCTAATACGCAGTTCAAACATTACCTAACGGTCTTATTCAGGAATCGAGTCTCGCAGTTTTTTCCGAGCCTTTACCGAACCTCAGACTATTCTTTTATGATTTAATGTATAGTTTTCAGATTTTTCCCCGTGTTTGTAGTAATTTGCCAAATTCCATAGTTCTAGGTCAACGGAAAGTACCCTATAAATTTTGACTCCCTTGAGTGTCGAAATATACGTTTTGGTGGCATAAACGGGCGTATCTTTTTATGGGTACGTTAACTTAGAAGTTTGATTTTTCAAACTTCTAAGTCAGCTTCAAGGGACTGTAGACCTGAGTATATTATGGTATTCATTTCAACTCGATACCTCTACGCGTTCCCGAAATAAAGGGTCTTGACAGACAGACGGACGGACAAAAGTGATCGTATAAGGGTTCCGTTTTTCCTTTTGAGTTACGGAACCCTAAAAAATATTGTAACGAAATTTTGTTAACGTATAAGAAAGAAGTGAAGTTATAGTAGCAATACCACTCGCTAACGGTGAAGGAAAACATCGTGAGGAAACCTGAGTGTCTGAGTTATTCACATACCTCAGCGCTTGAAATCGCCAACCCGCGGTGGGCACGCGTGGTGATTAAGCCCATACTCTTTCCCTGAGAGAAGGCCTGTGCCCTACAGTGGGACGTATATAGGCTGCTTATGACAACAAAGAACTGTTGTAGGTAGATAGATAGGCCTGAGATAGATAGAGAACACATTATTCTACTACGAGTAGAAAAGTAAATTGCGCAGGTACTTATGTTATACATATTTTCTATCTAGATTACGAGTTTCTAGGGAAGTCGTTAACAATTTAGCAAAATTTGTAAAAAAAAAGGCAAGAATGAGGGCAAGAACGAAGAAAAAGGTGGCAGGAATAGTTATTTTATTTTGAGCGTAAGTATTGTGTATGTATGTGCTGGCTAACTTGATGTGCAATCAATATTTTTGTGATGCAAATCATATTTTTGTAAACTGATGAAATTTTTTGTTGCGCCTTAGAGGATAACATGTGATTAAATTTTTATGTATATTATAGAACTATTTTATTTTAAGAATTAGTTTATTTGTAGTGAATTTATTTATTTGATGTAAAAGTAATTTAATTGCCGAATGACAAATTTAAGCTTAATATTTTTCTGATGTGCAATTAAAAATCATCATCATCATCATTCAGCTACAAGAATTCCACTGCTGGGCATAGGCCTCTTCCATGGATTTCCAAAAAGACCGGTTGGAAGCGGTTTCCATTTAACGTCTTCCTGCCACTTGGATAAAGTCATCTGTCCACATTGTGGCTGGTCGTCCTACGCTGCGCTTGCCGATACCTATGTGGTCTCGATTCGAGAACTTTTCGGCCCCATCGGCCATCAGTTCTGCGTGCTATGTGCCCCGCCCACTGCCACTTCAACTTACTAATCCGCTGGGCTATGTCGACGACTTTCGATCGTCTACGGATATCATCATTTCTGATTCGATCTCATAGAGAAATTTCGAGCATAGCCCTTTCCATAGCTCGTTGCGTGACCTTGGGCTTTTTTATGAGGCCCATAGTGACAGACCACGTTTCAGCCATAAGTCATCACTGGTTGTATAATTTTGTCTTAAGCGATTGAGGTATACATACCTAAGCAGCCTATATACGTCCCAGTGTAGGGCACAGGCCTTCTCTCAAGGAGAGAGTATGGGCTTAATCACCACGCGTGCCCACTGCGGGTTGGCGATTTCAAGCGCTGAGGTATGTGAATAGCTCAGACACTCAGGTTTCCTCACGCTGTTTTCCTTCACCATTAGCGAGTGGTATTGCTACTATAACTTCACAATGTACATAACTTAGAAAACCAAGTCATTGGTACATTACCGTACTGGGGATCGAACCTGGGTCTCTCGCTTCCGAGTCCGATCTTCTACCCGCTAGGCTACCACCGCGTTTAAGGTATATTCGTAATTCAAAAATAACCCTTTTTTCTACGTAATATTCTACATTTAAAACTTCAAATATTTTACTCTCTTCGGGCGCTTATACACTGGCGGCACGTGTGCCAACTGCAGCCGTGGACACCCGTCGACGGCTGACGTCGACGCAACGACGACGGCAGCCATCGACATGTCAGCCTCGAATATCCACGTCGAGCGTCGACGGCTGATCTTATCACACGTCGACGGCTGCCGTCGACGCGTCAACGATGGTCGACGGCTGCAGTTGGCACACGTGCCGCCCGTATATAATGTCCTTAGGGTAGGAGGGTAGGTGATCTTATTTTGGTGTTGTCATTATTTGTTTTCTTTTTAACAGGATGCCATAAAATAAAAGTTGAAAAATGTATTCGAGCAACCACAGGCCAGTGTTTTCGTCGCATTCTGACACCTCTGCCATCAATATAAAGGCAATGGTAAGAACTATCAAATATCAGCACTGAAACCGATTTTATGCCTTGAATGAGATATGCGGATGAGCTTGGATTGAAGCATGAGAAATATATAGTCCATCGAATGGAGAAAACTATTCCTCGCAAGTATTTTTTTTCTATAATTTCACACACCAACTAACTTTTTTTTAATGGCATGTTGTTCGAAATTAAAATTTAACGTAGAAAAATACTTGATACCTACCTGCCTATCTACTTACTTACTATTTGTCTGTTAATGGACTGATATTGAATGAAAGGGTGACCCTGTGCGAACTAGTGCCCACCAATGGGCACAAACAATCGGTCTATTTTGTATTTTAAAAAATTCGATTCTAAGTCGGTTTATGAGAGAAGTTCCTGTTATAAACCTGCTTTAACTCCGTCTTAAGAATGTTTTAGTAGAATCGACTAAATAAGACCGCAAATCATCGGAACCACAGAGGAAGTCGGAACGTATTATCAGAAACATAGAAACTTTAATCAATTTCCGCTAAAATCGGACGTTCTTACAAAAGCCGACCAAGTGCGTCTCGGACTCGCGCACGAAGGGTTCCGTACCATTATCTATACAACATTTGAATATTTCAAGCGTCTACCTGTTGCTAATCGATCAAAAAACGGCAAAAAAAACGTTTTATGAGAGCCTCACTTAAATATTTATTTTGTTCTGTTTTTAGGTTTCCGTGCCCTAAGGGTGCCAAAAGTGACCCTAAAAACGCTTTAAGGTATGGAGGTAGTTTCTAGGCTGTAGGTTAAAAAAAGCCCTTATTAAGATCTATGGTTTCCACTTCTTGCAAGACCGTTTGTAACTTTATTTATTGCGCTGCGCGAGCGAACACTTGGGGGGAAAAGGCATTTTGGAAATTACAGAAATTCAAATTTTGATGACCGACGTCACTAAAACATTCCGTGATAGTCATTTTGGTATATTTTTTAGTATCCAAAACTCAAATAAAACCATATCAAGCTCAAATAAAACCATATCTGGTTATAATTTAGACTCATGCTCGCGATTTTTTTATGCAAACCAGTTTAAAAAATCATAAAAATAATGACCGACGGACGTAGACAGGAGAAAAGTACTATAGGTATATTTAAATATATTATATTTTTTCCGAGCTTAAATACTTACCATTAAAGAATGATTTTTTTTTGCGCTACAAAGCTTAATATCTCGCAAACTGATCCCTAAATCTAGAAATGGTTTCCCTACACCCACAATATTTTTAAGCGACATATCCAACAATACCCCACACTGTGGTGTATGCGAGAAAAAAAAATTGTTTGGCTAACAAAATTTAGCTGCAGGCGTGGTACCGTAAAAACATTTTTTAAGTGTCAGATCAATCTCTCCTCTGATTTTTAGTCCGTGAACCTAAAGAAAAAGTCTAGGATCTTGGATGCTGAATGCTATCCGCATTAACGCCAAAAACGGCCGTTTTTCGCATAAATGCTATCTAGTAGATTCGATTCCCAGTGCGGGCACGTACCTATGACTTTTCTGGTCAGTATATCTATGAAAATATTATGTACGTTAGGAAAAATATCAGTGAATTTAAAACTGTAGGTAGCCAACACAATGTAAATACTAGAAATAGACATACACTTTCGTTCCCAAAATTTAGGCTGGCAAAGGTTAATAAATACATCCTTTATGCGGCATTGTATACGTTAAAGATTATTTAGATGACAATGATGTCTGGAATTAAAGCTAGTTCAATGCATGAGTTTTAGAACATTTAGGTATATAAATCCTGTAAATTAAGGACTTGAAAAGACTAAGTTTGGAGTTTTTTTGTCCATTTTTTCTCCAAAATGATCGAGATTTTGAAATGGACACCTAGTTTAACTTGTAACGTTCATTAAGTCGCAGTTTCTGTGCTACTTTGAATAAAAAAATTTGATTTTGATTTTTGATTTTCACTTTGTTTTCTAAGTTATGTACATTTGTGAAGTTATAGTAGAAATACCACTCGCTTACTGTGAAGGAAAACATCGGGAAACCTGAGTGTCAGAGCTATTCATATACCTCAGCGCTTGAAATCGCCAATCCGCGGTGGGCACGCGTGGTGATTAAGCCCATACTCTCTCCGTGAGAGAAGGCCTGTGCTCTACAGTGGGACGTATATAGGCTGCTTATGCTATCTAGTACCAGGTCCGTGATGCTACGTTTTTGGTCGAGGGACCTCAAACTACTATAAACATGATTGAGAGATTTATCTGACACTTTTTGCAAAGACGATCAGTAGGAAACATATTATGATATTTTTCACTCCATCTGCTCGAAATGATGCATTTTGATGCCCAAATTTAGGACCCAAAACATGCTATTATTGTTCAAGCTAAGATGGATCAAAGTAAATAGACTCAAAATTGGGTTTTTTGAATTTATATACTAATGCACTCTTTACTAAGAAGTCGGACTTCTCTTTCACTCTTGAGGATTCGTCCTATACCTATATCGCTCCAATCCAAGCAATAAGTTTTAAAACTGAGTTTGGAACTACTTACTGAACTACCAAACTCTTTGCTGCAAAACTTTTAAGTATACCTAATTGTCAAATATTTGAAATTGGAACGCAAGTTTTTTTTTTATGCAAATATTTTTTTGTCTATTTTCACTTAGGTATTTTCTCGGAAAAATGTCGTCAAGCCAAGATGATAGTGTCTTCTTAACACCAGAATAAATATATAAAAAAACAGGCAACACAAGCAATTCAAAACCTCCTGCCAGAAGTTACATTTGAGTGGTATGTAAGTGTTATCTTTTATTTCATTCCTCTCAGATGGTAGTGAAAAGTAGAGTGTTCTACACGGGCGCAAATCATTTTCGGTCTCGGTAGTGTTGAATCCAAGAACGTATCCTTGGTTGAATCCCTCGCTCCTTCAGCGATTCTTGCGAGGGCTTTTAATGCAAGAATCGCCTCAGTTCACTCTGGATTCAATTTCACAACCTCGACGCAAAAATTTTGTTTGCGCCCTTGGTGAACAATCTACTATTTCAATTGGTGGCGCTAATCAACACTGGGTCTCTTAAGGACGAACGGTCAAATTAATTTTTATGGTAGGTAATAACATCAGAGACTGACACCTTCACTCCAAATCAGATCTTCTGGCGCACGTCTTAAGAGTGACAATAGAACAAAATCTGTGTTGTTTCTATTATTGCTGCACCAACCCATTAAATACCGTGACAATAGCCAGTCCTTCAATCACGAAAGGAATAATCAACAAATCATAGGTCGGTTGACCAAGCAGTAGCTCTGAACATCTTGGTGACCTAGCCCCTGTACTAACAGGGTAAAACTAGAGGGTCACTACTCAACTGCGATCGTAGCACAGCAATTAGTAGATGCTCACTAAATGATTTGGTAAATTATAAGCAGGAACGTGCTTAGTTCTATTGTCTTTCTTGGGAGGTTGACATTGACACCCACCCAGTTAGCGGTTTTTGAATGGAGAACTTGTAAGAAAATATTATATTCTTATCTCATCGGAAAGGACACGCTGAAAGATAAGCCATCGTGATAAAGTTTTTTGTCTACAAATAATACTTTTCATAAAAAAGTACAATTCTTGCCACGTGGTACAAAAACGGTAACTCACAAGTGGCTCATGACGGCTTCGATGCATGAATCGTTTAACAAAATTTGACATACATCGAAAATTATGTTTTTAAGTGTCTACACCCCGGTTAGAAAAGGTTTAGAATTGAAAGTAAAAACTAAATCTAGCATAAGTGTTTATTATAAGACTATGCACGTCAGGCTCATCTTTTCATCTTCATTTCTTTCATCCTTTATTGTATCTCTCCTTTTTAATATTTAAGATACATACATAAAAAACAAAGAGCTTTTGCCAATAAACTGTTATGGAGTTTGGCAGAAATATAACTGATGGTATTTTTTGTATTTATCTCAATCTTTAAGCAAAAAACAATATAAATACAATGTCACTCGAATCTAATTTTCAGGCATGTTTTCCACTGATAACCACACAGTGTCCCACTGACACGATAGTCCAGAAACAATAACGACCAAATGATGCGAGATTTTTTTTAAATTTTATTCTACCGCGTTTTCGGCGTGATTAATATGTATGTTTTTGCCAAATTTCAGCTTTCTAGTACTAATCGTCTCAGCTAGGCCGCGGACAGACAGACAGACAGAGCGACTAAGGAACATTACCAGGAGATGGGCAGCAGCGTCTTCCTGAGATTTCAACAGCATACTGCGATCGCCAACCCGCTTTCCAAGCGTGGCAAGGAAAACCATGAAGGAGGCCTGTGTCCTGCAGTGGGCGTCGAGTGGCTGATGATGATGATGATGATGATCCTAGTTTGGGACCAGGACAAGTGCTTGTGTCGAGTGGAAGTTATTTATTTATTTATCTCACAGGAAATGCGCTTTTATTTTCTTGCTACTTACGATGTTTTGATATGAATTGTCACATACTCGCAACTTGTAAATTAGGGCCTTGACTCCGCCGTGGCTGACGTCACGGCTAAGGTTAACTGGCCCGATGTAAACATCATAACACTCCATTATAGCCAATCAGACGTGCGCCGAACACTTCATTGAAAAGAAAAGTCTGATTTAGTTAATTTGCTTCCTCTTCTTAAGTGTCGCCTCGCCTCCTAATGGAGGTTGGCAACCAGTTCGGCTGTCTTGATTTTTGATTCTCCCAATACAAACAAGGAACTGGTACTCTGTTCAAACCACTTTATCTTAGGTCTCCCAGGTCTCCTTCTTCCTGCAATCTTCATTCTTCTTCATTTCTCTAACAGAAGTAATTCTACTACATTCTTTTTGTTGCACTAACCCGTGCCTAGGAAAATTTTAAAAACCTATTTAGAGACTAAAAATTCCACCCACGTTTTTAAAATTGTCCTCAGCACGGAATTGTGCAACAAAAAGAATATAATCATGTAGGTACAGCGATATCATTCTGATGTTAAAACCGAACTGCAAAGTGGGTTACTCGGGGCTGCAAATGATGTAAATTGCTTCGGCCAGATGTCGCTGCCTGTACGTAATAAAGAGAAGTTTGTAAAGAGCCTCGAAATTTTGCCGATGCCTGCACTTGCCCATTAGCTTAGTTGGGAGAGCGCTGGCACGGTTAGCCAGAGGTCGCGGGTTCCAGTCCCGGCGTGGGTGGAATTTTTAGCCTCTAAATAGGTTTTTAGGAAGTAGTTCTTTTTAGGAGTTCATAGTTAAATTTTCGTTTATTAATATCGTTAGTCTTCATTTAACGACTCCATTTAAGTTCGCGAATGACGGTGAAGGAATGAGATGTTAAACGAACGACTACTAGCATAAGATGATGGACGGAAGAAACGTTTATTGCTTAAATGTCGTTACGATCTTTGTCTACAAGCGAGGGAACGACGAACGGTGACAGTCATTCGACCGATAATTGTTTTTGTCATGGAGCAGTTATTCCATCGGTTAATAAATCAATGAAGATCAATTATTTAGATTAGCGGAATGAATGAACGAGTTGCAACACGTGGTCCGCCCATAAATGAAATATGGTCAGCAAAAAAGGAATTTTGGTCAGCAGAAGTTCATAATTTTTTTAAATGTAGCCTGTATTCGTCCGACTTCTCAGAGAGAGGGTATAGGCTTAATTACTCACTGTGCCCACCGCCAATTGGCAATTTCAAGCGCTGAGTTATGTGAACACCTCAGACGCTCAGGGTTCCTCACAATGTTTTCCTTCCGTTAGCGAGTGGTATTGCTGATATAATTTCAGAAATTTACGTATGTAAAAAAACGTCATTGGTTCGCGCGCTGCCGCCGCCACAGTTTATGTACCAACAAAATCAAACATAGTCAGCAAATTAATTAGTAAAATTTCATACAGCAATTTGAATTTTTTTGCTGATCTATTTGGATTTTATTACCCATGTCAAGAGGCTTGATTGCATCACGCTATAATAATAATGATTACTTCCACACAACACAATCACTTGTCCTGGTCCTAAGCTAGGATAGTATTACTATGGTAACCAGGCAACGGCATCACAAACAGGGAAATGTCGCGATAATCAGCATGATAATCAGACCTGATACCGCTAGACCAACGGCGCTACAGCTGACGTTAACTGGCCCGATGTAAACATCATAAGACTCAATTATAGCCAATGATAGCTCGTTTCAGCTGCTTCGATTGTTACCGCGTTGCGGTTGCACTTGCGTCGCGCCATTTATCTGTTGATTTATAAGATGTATAGATTTATAGGTCAGCAAAAAATAATATTATTCAGCCAACAATTATTTTGGTCAGCAGAATAAATGAATGAGCAGCAATACTACGATAGACTTGGCAGCTGACAACTTTGGACAACTCTGTTCGATTTTGATTTCTGCTGGTCAGTGTGGAATTTCCTGATAGGCAAATTGTAATTCTCGGCTGATCAATTTGGAATTTTTTGCTGCGCAATAAACCTTTATTGCTGACAGAAACGATTTGTTTGATGACCATTTAAGCGTATTTTTTGCTGATTGTACAAATGAATAAATCATAGTATGTTGGTAAAGTAGCTCACTTAACATTTTACAGTGTTGTGAGAATCGAATTACAAAAACATGTTTATAGTGTATTTACTGGAGCGAACGACTCAGTTGACACAAATGTCAAAAATTTGGTTTTTCATTATGCCACCACCATTCTGAGCGGTTCCAATCGTCTAACTATTTTATTCCATACTAATTTGACAGTTAGAGATTGAAATCGTTCAGGATTTAGTGTGCGTAATATTGAAGCATGGCGCTGCTTCATAACAAGGGTTCTGGTTCATTAGTAGTGATCGTCTCCCGTCCTCCGCCCCCTTCAGTCCGCCGAAAAGTCCTTTTCTAATCTAATTTATAAAAACCCGATTCCCTCTTCTCTATAAACGCAGTATAAATAGTCTGAGTCTATCCCTTGTAAAGTCTCTGCCACAGACTATTTACACAGACTATACGGCGTTTATGGAGTGTTTTAAGGAATTTTGTTTCTTATAAATAACGCCGTAAGTGTACCATGTAATCGTTCACCGAAATTCGACTACTGCGCAATATTCAAGATGTTTGCCGGCATCTGTACTTTCTTAATAGGTGGAGTAAACACGTGCAAGATAGACCTTCATTGTTGCCAGCAATAACCGGAGATTCATTGATGACAACCATGTGTGCTAATGTTTGTCATAGTGACGTGCGCAAGTAATCATTTCCATCGACAATCAGGGCCTTGTTTTATAAAACGACATTTAAAGGCAAAAAATATTCGTTATAAAAACCAAATGTTTACTTAATGAACGTCAAAGTTCTTTGTTTAAGAATTGATAGATTATGTGAAGAAGAAGCTGACAAAGAAACTCTACATTTATTCTTTTCAAAACACGTTTCAACTTAATGAACACTTGTTGATGTACTCTATGTGGACATCAATAAACTCTCGATGTCTTATTCTATACTAAATCCGACCACAGTCGTGTGTGGAAGTGGGTTGCATGTTGGATATTATGTGGAAAAAATATTATGTACACCGTCGTCTGTGACGGCCATAAGTCTAGGTTCCAATAAAATCTGTGCCAATCATCATCATCATCATCATCATCATCATCAGCCATTTGACGCCCACTGCAGGATATAGGCCTCCTCCGTGGTTATGATAACCATGAGAGGTTTTGCCATAATCGCCATGCTTGGCAGGCGGATTGTATAAAATAATCTATACCATTAAAAAACTGTTATCAAAAGAAAAGTAAAAAGATCTTTTATTTAAACAATAGAAATTACTTTCACATGTTACATTAACTTATGTGGACTCGAAAAACTAGCCAAAATTGTCGAAATAACAAGGGAACACAGGAAAGAACACTCGCGGAACCAAGAAAAAAACGTAATGTATTGCCATTGTATTTTTTACTTATGTGCAATAAACGTATTAATAATAATAATAATGCTTAAAAATAAATTACGTCTTCATGAATGTGTCAAACCGCGAACCCAAGGTTATTAATATCCAAGTATTTCCAACACCTAAAAATACTATTAATTCCATTTTAATTCCAAGTGAAAATTGTATAATTTACGTTAGTGTTTTTTTAAATACATCCTTTTCTTTTATGAGTAACTAAATATTAATGTATTTGATTCAATAAGGTTTATGGTCACACGAGTAAACTTTTTTACAGTAAAACAAAAATCTACATAAATAACGATTGCCGTGTGGCTCCTGTCTAGAATGAGCCACCCCATTTCTTCCCGTGGGTGCCGTAAGAGGCGACTAAAAAACGGAAACCAGGGAACGGGCAGTAGCGTCGACTTGTGACTCCAGACCACCAAACACTGCGATCTCCAATCCGCCTGCCATGCGTGGAGATTACGGCAAAACCTCCCATTCAGGGAGAGACCCATGTCCTGCAGTGGACTGCTATGGGTTGATGATGATGATAACGATATATTTTATAATGTTAACATTTTCTCTTTTTTGCATCGAATTAAAAACCAAAATACAATATTCCCCGTTAACATTATACCCTAAGGAAATCAATTACCAGAAGACGGGCAGCAGCGATCGCCAACCCGCCTGCCAAGCGTGGCGATTATGGCAAAACCCCTCATGATTATGAAAACCACGAAGGAGGCCTATGTCTTGCAGTGGGCATCAAATGGCTGATGGTGATGATGATGATCATTACACCCTATATTATGTGCTTGTCTTCACAGTTTGATTGTTAGACCAATTATGCCTTAGTAGCTGAACGGATTTGCATGAAAACGTTGTAATTAGATCATTCTGGTATTATTGATTAACACTTTATCTTGGCAACATATTTACAAAGATTAGCGGCAATGAAAGAGGATGTAGTGACTAGAATTGAGAAATGATTTTTACCTTAGTTTGAACGTATAGAGTGGATGAAGGAAGAAAGGTTAACGAAATGAATACATCACGTGAATGTGGGTGGAAGGGCTGGTAAGGGATGTCCGAGGTGGACATACATTGACCAAATAGGAGATGTATTAGCAAAGGTCAAAATAAAAAGGACCCGAAACCGGCGTGCGTGCATGTAACGACTAATTAATGTTTATGAAGCCAAAGAGGTCAGTCAGGATCGTGGCAAGTGGCAGACCCAGGTCTCTGCCTACCATTCTGGGATACAGGCGTGAGCGTATGTATGTATGTATATATGTATGTATAAGAAGCAAAATATTATGACTATTTATTTAGATGTAGAACTTATATTCATATTTACTTATTAATTGTATGTTAATTGTGTCATTGCAGTTCGTTTTTGTAATTTTAAGAGTAGGTACGCGACACCCTTTAAGGGAACTACAACAACAACATTTAAACATAATAATAAAACACGGAATTTAAAATTATGAAAAAATATATCACTTTCGATATCGACAAAGCTGGATGCCCCATCCCTAGTCTAAATCGGAGCAAGGCCGGCCGACCAGAAGGATCGATTGTTTTTAGATACAATCTAGATCAGAAAGTGTTTCAGTCTGCACGCTAGCTTTCCTCCCCATTCTAGCTTGAACTGTTTTATAGTAGATTTAATAGAGGATTTAGGGCCAAGAAAATGGTTTATGGTGGGCGCTAGGTGTAGTAATTTCCAACCATTAGCTTTGATAAAGTAGACACTCGAAGGAACCCCGTTTGTTGGATTTACGAACCTTATTTAAGCACTCACTATAACAGTGATATGGAGTTGTACGGTTCAGGTATTGCGAGGGAGATTGAATATTGATTCTGACGACGTTTACCAAAAATTTACAAATAAATTCTCATCAAACTGTATTTACAAAAGAAAAGCAATCATAATCTGTGCGCCTACTATCTATATCTCTCTGTATACTGACGTATACAGGGTGTCGCAAAATTTAATATCAAGTCGTCTAAATATCATCTAAAATTAATATGAAGGGCCTATAATCTCATCACCTACATTTATTGATATTTTTTAAAAATCAAATTGGCTACATACGCTAAATATCTGAAAAAAAAATAGTAAATCTAACATATAAAAATCTCGTGTCAGTGTTTGTTATGGAATTCCTCCGAAACGGCTTTACCGCTTTTTATGAATTTTTACGCAGCCTTTATACGTCCCACTGTAGGCCACAGGCCTTCTCTCAGGGAGAGAGTATGGGTGTATGAGAGTATCACTACGCGTGCCCACCGCGGATCGGTGATTTCAAGCGCTCAGGTATGTGGATAGCTCAGACACTCAGGTTTCCTCACGCTGTTTTTCTTCACGGTTAGGTTAGGTTAGGTTAGGTTAAGTTATAGTGGTATTGCTACTATAACTTCACAAATGTACATGCATGTATGTTTGTTACATAAAATATATAGGTCAAAGTTATAACAGACATAGATAATGCTCTACTGCAGATATAATCCTATTGTACCAACTGTATCTTTGGAAATATTGTATGTTTGTATTTTTCCTGGTTTACAATAAAGTCTCTCTCCCTGAGAGAAGGCCTGTGCCCTGCATTGGGACACATATATGCTACATAAAAAAAAATTGTCACTACCTGGCCTATCACACATTGTCATTACCAGACCTGTGGCTTTAAATTCTGGGAGACCGTCGTAGGCCACTTGTGCTGACCAACGAAACCTTACTCCAGGTGACGGAGCTCTTCAGCCAGATGCGGGAGACTTCGCCCCAGCCGGGGCCGGGGGGCGGCGCCGTCAGCCGGAACCTGGGCTTCCAGAGCTCCGCCAGCGCTGAGCACCTGCCTTGGAATACTGCCCCCCATATGTCGCTGCCCAACAATGCGAAGCTCAACTTGTGAGTATTGATGGATGGATTGAATATAATGCAACCTGCGCCCGTCCTACTGCAGGGAACTTAGAGAACGCTCTCAGAGATAGTGTGCGGGCTTAATCGCCACGCGTGCTCACCGCAGATTGGAGATTTCAAATGCTAGATATTTTATGGATTGATAGAATGATAAATTAGATTGATGGGTTGATTAATGGATAGATTGAGCGTTTGACATATTATTGATAGAATGATGGATTCATGAATTGGTGAGCTCCTAAATGAATGACAGTTAAATTAATGAAGAAGAACCTGGGAAATCCCAGGTCCGCCCTGGGAAATCCCATAGTTCCGCCAGCGCTAAGTATCTGCCCTGGAATAAGGTCTCTGTCATTTTGTGAGTATTGATGGGTCGACGGATCAAAGGATTGACGAATTTATAAACTGAAAGACTGATGGATTGAAGGTTTACAGTTTGACGAATTCTTATGACGCAGCCCACCCTAACATTTTTTTCAGTAGGTCTTAAGTTCCCCATAATTATTCTTGAGACCTGAGTATAGTAAAAAAATACCTCTAGTGAAAAAAATATTGATGCTTTTGAAACTCCTTTTTTAAAAACTACATTCTACTTCATCAATCTCGCGAGAAGATTCAAATTCAAATTGTTTATTCATAATAAATTTACAAATAATATACAGGGGCTGGACCCTCCTAGTAAGTATAGAAATACCTGTGTCAGGAGGGCCCGCTCTTCCACAAATGTGTTTCAAGATACAATGTGTTTCGCAAGCAATGCTTGCTACGCAAGAGTAACGTAAACTTCACGACAAGATAACAATTGCCCAAGCAATATGATTGATCATCCTACAGGAATTACGAAGACATTAAACTGCTGCTAAAACAAATATTTTTAACTAAATAAAGGGGATTCAAAGTAGCAGTAAAAACATTTTATTACCGGCGATTCCCAAAAGGAGGCTAATGTGTTTGGCTCGTATGTATGTATGTATTTATATGCATGTATGTCATATTATTCGTGTGGCGCCGGATTAAGAATAGCGTCACTCCATTTCCTTCCGTGGATGTCGTAGAAGGCGACTAAGGAAATTAATTACCAGGAGACGGGCAGCAGCGTCTTCCTGAGATTCCAACCGCATACTGCGATCGCCAACCCGCCTGCCAAGCGTGGCGATTATGGCAAAACCCTTCATGGTTAAAAACCATGAGGGAGGTCTATGTCCTGCGGTGAGCGTCAAATGGCTGATGATGATGTCATATTCTATTCCCTCGTAACTCCTAACCAATGGGCGGATTTAGACAAATAATATCTCAATCGATTCGTCGTGTTTGCGCGAGTGCATATGAATACACAAAAATAAAAAACTAAAATACAAACAACCCAACCGCTGACCATTAACTACTAAGCAGGTGGGACCCAAATTCAATAATGTAATTCATTGCGAGGAACCTAGGTTGGTCCCGCCTAGCGCCTGCTTAGTAGTTAGTGCTCAGCAGTCAGGTTGCTGGTAATTTTTTTTTCCATTTGTTTATTAATGACTGCCTCGTCGGTCTAGCAGTTATCACGAGCTACCAAAACACAGGTCGTGGGTTCGATTCCCACTCGAGGCTGCGGTATTTCCATGTTTTTGATGTACCTACTAGGGATCCTAGTTAGGGACTAGGGCAAGTGATTGTGTTGTCGTGTGGAAGTCTTTTTAGGGTTCCGTACCCGAAGGGTGCCAAACGGGACCGTATTCTAAGACTTCACTGTCCGTCCGTCTGTCTGTCGGTCTGCCTGTCCGTCTGTCCATCTGTATCTGTCTGTCTGTCTGTAATCAGGCTGTATCTCATGAACCATGATAGCTAGGCAGTTGAAATTTTCACAGATGACGTATTCTTGTTGCCGCTATAACAGAAAATACTAAAAACAGAAGAAAATTAATATGTAGGGGGGGCTCCCACACAAGAAACGTAATTGTATTTGTTGTTTTTTGCTCGATATTAATAACGCCAACAGGAATTCGCTTCAAATATTCACAGAATATTTAGTTCTCTATTACCTTGAAAAATATGTAATTAAAATAAAATTAATATTTAAGGGCGGCTCCCATACAACAAACGTGATTTTTTGCCGTTTTTTTCTCGATCGTTGTATCTTATGTTGTATATAGATAATGGTACGGAACTCTTCGTGCATGAGTCCGACTCGCACTTGACCGTTTTTTATAAATATTGTTATGTCTATGTATAATTCTAGTCTATTGATGAAATATGATCCGGCTATAGTTAGTGAAGCAGATGTTCTTTATTATCAATATGGTTTATTTTACTCGTTCACTGCGGATTTGAGCTCGGTACTACATAGATAAAGAACAGAAATACATTACATAAACTCACGCCTGTATCCCGGAGCGGTAGGCAGAGACCAGGGTTGGCCACTCGCCACGATCCTGACATAACTCTTTCGCTTCGTCAACATTCATTAGTCGTTGCATGCACGCACGCCGGTTACTACGCATCGCACTACGTCAATTACTCGCACACACACTGTAAAGACAGCAAGCGATGTGCAAACGATCTGTGACTATGTTCACGTTACCGCCAAAAAGATTTGTGCGGACTCTCAGACCAAAGAGAATATAACCACTTGTCTCAGACACTCGAAGCTCCTCATCGAAGAACACACTGTGTTCTGAGCTCCTCATGCTGTTTTCCTTCACAGTTAGCGAAACGAAACGACACTGTATAATGCCCGATAAATAACATGAGCAAATGACTCACTTCGCATGGACGTATTTCGGGCCTTGTTCGCGGGGGACGCGGGATCATAAGCAGCCTATATACCTACGTCCTACTGTAGGGCACAGGCCTTCTCTCAGGGAGAGAGTATGGGCTTAATCACCACGCGTGCCCACCGCGGATTGGCGATTTCACGCGCTGAGGCATATGAATAGCTCGGACACTCAGGTTACCTCACGATGTTTTCCTTCACCGTTAGCGAGTTGTATTGCTACTATAACTTCACAAATGTACATAACTCAGAAAAAAAGTCGTAGGTACATGCCCGCACTGGGAATCGAACCTGGGTCTCCCGCTTCCGAGTCCAACGCGGGATGTTTGTTACAATTTTGAGGACTTTATACACAAACTACCAATATTAAAAAACGGCTTTTTTTCGGCAGCAAGCGGAACCTCGTCCAGCTGCGCGGGTTTTTGTTCAAGTTATCAGTCTGTCGGGCATTATTGCAAGTCGTTGTCGGACCTGTTTATGGCAACACAAGTATTTCGTCATGTTTCCTAGTTTAGCTCTTTAAGTTGGCAATACAAAAGTGTCTCTCTCTGTGTGACCGAATCCATGGTGCGTGTGTTGTGTTAAATGATTCTCTGGTTCCGAGTGCCGCGTTCTGTATCTACAGTCAGTCCACTTACTTCACCCTGAACCAGCCTCGAACATTTTACCGATGCGCTACAACTCGAGCCATCCTATCAATAGATATTATGCTCTTACAAATTCACTTAATCATCCACAAATCAAGTTTTCATCATTCAGCAACAAGAAGTCCACTGCTGGACGTAGGCCTCCTACATGGATTTCCAAAAAGACCGGTTGGAAGCGGCCTGCATCCAGCGTCTTCCTGCCACTTGGATGAGATCATCTGTCCATCTTGTGGCTGGTCGTCCCACGCTGCGCTTGCCGATATGTGGTCTCCATTCGAGAACTTTTCGGCCCCATCGGCCATCGTTCTGCGTGCTATGCGCCCCGCCCACTGCCGCTTCAACTTACTAATCCGCTGGGCTATGTCGACGACTTTCGATCGTCTACGGATCTCATCCTTTCCATAGCTCGTTGCGTTGAGCCTTCTTATGAGGCCCATAGATACCACGTTTCAGTACCATAAGTCATCACTGGTAACACACACTGGTTGTATAATTCTGTCTTGAGCGATTGAGGTATATAGGACGAAAAAACTTTTCTAAGTTTCCGGAATGCTGCCCAGCCGAGTTGGATTCGACGATTGACCTCTTTCACGAAGTGCACAATCAAGTTTTACCAGTTAGATATTCAAGGGCAACTTAAGGCATTATTATTTAGCGAATCAAAAAGCTAAAATGTTTTCGAATAATCTCGTGTTTCACATCCGACAACTAGTTTTGATACTAGAACTTTGCTTGCGGAAACTGTGCTAATTCGTAAACAAAACTTTGCGCCAACCGCTAAAAAAACTTCACAAGCAATCTATTTGCAAAGTAGATAAATAAAGAGATATTTTGGATATGATTATGATCAAAGGGGCGTTGACTGAGCAAGTGATTATATTTAATTCGCTTTACGCCCTCTACCAATGCCTGTGACATTAGAAAACCTATATCCTACATAAAATAATGTTCATTCTATGCATAATGCCCGGCATTTATCTTGAAAAAAAAATCCCCGCAGTCGGAATGATTTTGCGATGGACACGTAAGAGCAAAATTGTTTCTTATTTTTTCCCTATTTTTTTTGTATTATTTTTTTTTTGTAATTTGACTAAACTAAATTCCGCAGCCCGATCAATTCTAAGTCACATCCCGCGTCCCCTACCTGTGAGACCCGAAATACATTCCTGCGAAGTCAAAGTCGTTTGGTCAAGTTATATGTCGGCATTATAACGCATAAACTCAGCATAAGCAAAAGGCGAGTTTTTTTCTAAATACATAATTGACCAAAACAATCCATGAGGCGTATACTTCATCATCATCAGCCATTTGACGCCCACTGCAGGACATAGGCCTCCCTCATGGTTTTCATAACCATGAGAGGTATACTTACAAATTCTTTTTTTATTCAGAAATGGAATGTTGACCAAAATCTATCTTCCTAACTCGTAGAGACTTAAAAATTACCTTTTTTTGTCCATCAGAAATCAGAAATGGCCGATGGTGATGATGAGGAAAAAATATTTTCATCTAATCGTTTTTGAAAAAAGAAAAGAATTCTTGCCAGGGTCGTAGCATGTGGTTGTCCCTGGTCTCTGCCTACACCTCTGGGATACAGGCGTGAGTTTATGTTGTGTTAATTCTTGCCTTTTTCTGCCTTGATCGCGCTGTGACAACAACAAAACTTGTCAATAAAGAAGCTTAACCGACATGAGTTTCAGGTATTGCACATTGCAGAATCTAATAATATAGAAAAATCTCGTGTCACAGTGTTTGTTATCGAACTCCTCCGAAATGTCTTCACCGATATTTATGAATTTTTTTTGTGTATATTTGGTAGGTCTGAGAAGGTCGTGGGCTAATTAATATGGCAAAAAAACGTTTGCCAGGTCAGGTATTAACCCTAGTTGCATGTATGTTTGTTTATATGTACTTATGACTGACTTTGCAACAGTCTTTGAACATCTATGAGTCGTAAAACAATAGGTTGGACCTTCCACGATTGTAATCTTTGTATGTATTGTTTGGTTGTGACAGCCTTCAAAGGTTGTCAGGATATGCGATTATCATTTACAGTTACGTGTAAAAAACAAGGTAGGTTTTAGGTGTACAGTTTTAAAGAGCAGTAGTCAGTCTATTAAACATGAAGGTGTTTTAAAAATATAGTTGAAGTCACTATTATTTTTTTTTGGGACTCATGTTGTTTTATTTAAAACCTTATATAATTTACATTAAGTACAAGGTAAACTATTTATGAAGAATAGAATATATCAGTTTCACTTTAACTTTTCAAACAAATACAATATTGAAAACATGAACTACGACTATCTATATGTACTTGGATGAAATATTTATACCCTTTAAAATCGATCTACCCTTTGCGTCGACGTTAATCCAAATTCAAAGTCGTATCAAGTACCATGACGTTGAAAAATGTTTTCTAATATTTGTCAAATGTATAAGATACTGTCCTCCGACAAGCGTAAGCAATTAAAAGAACAATTGAGTTTTCCAACGCCGACCATAAGTCGCTCGACCCATAGTTTTTTTTTCGATTTTTGTAACTGTCCGACCTAATATTGTTTCTCTATGCTTAAGTGAAGTAATGGGTAATCAAAAAGCCATTTTTTTGAGATCACATTGTTTTCAAAACTGTTTTGAAACTCAATATGTTTTTCAATCACGGTTATAATGTTATCGACATTCTTACAAGTTGTCAATTGAATTTGAAGTCACCCTGTATTATCGGGCTTATATAATAATCCTATCCTACTTAATATAGGGGTTAAAGTATGAAATTGCCGATTTGTACTGAAAATCTAAATTGTTTATTTTTTAAATTTTTAACAAATTTATTTAATCAAAATAGTTGCCATTATTATCTATACATTGCTGCCATCTAATGGGAAGGTCATTAATGCCTTTGCGATAGAACTCCGACGATCTAGACTGCACAAACTGTGTGAAAGCATTTTGTACTGCCTCCTGGGAAGAAAACTTCTTGTCACGTAGATAATTGTCCAAATCACGAAAAAAATGGTAGTCCGTTGGAACAAGGTCTGGTGAATACGGAGGATGACGAATGGTTTCTAACTGCAGTTCCTGAAGGGTCAAAATGGTTTCTCGTGCTGTGTGAGGTCTCGCGTTGTCGTGGAGCAATAATGGTGAAGATCGATTCATGAGTCGGGGCTGTTTTACTGCTAGTTTTGTCAACATGATTCGGAGTTCGGCACAATAGACATCTGCCGTTATTGCTTGACCAGATCGGAGAAAACTATAGTGAATAACACCATGCTGAGACCACCAAACAGTTACCATTACCTTTTTATTGGTAAGTTTTGCTTTAGGACACTGTTGTGGCATTTGACCTGGGGTCAGCCATTGCATTTTTCTTTTCCAGTTATCATAAAGAATCCACTTTTCATCACATGTTACAATTCGATCCAATATTCCTTCATTTCTGTACCGGTTCAACAAGGCAACACAAGTTTCAACACGCGTTTCTTTCTGCAGATCAGTCAAATCATGAGGCACCCATTTTTCGTATTTTTTTATTTTATTGATTTGACGCAAGTGAGTCAATATTGTGGGTAAGGTAACGTTAAACCATGCCGCTAATTCCTGGGTAGTTTGACTAGGGTCGGCTTCCACTATCTCTCTTAATTCATCGTTATTCACCTGTGTGGGCGGTCTTCCTCGTGGCTCGTTCTTTAAGTCGAAATTTCCATCACAAAAGCGTTTAAACCAAAATCGCATGGTGCGTTCATTAGTAGACCCCTCTCCAAACGCAGCATTGATATTGCGGGCTGTTCCGCGTCGGAACTCGTATTCAAAAATCACTCGAATTTTCGCAGTATCCATCTTTCTTGTCTAAATTGAATAACAAAAACAATTGAAAGTCGATATTCAAATGTTTCACATTTTTTAAAAAAAGAACATCATAGAAACCATTTGAAAAAAGTTTCATTCGAAAACCTCAAACCATGAAGATTCTATGTCAATTCAAAGAACCTATTGCAATAAAACGGCAATTTCATACTTTAACCCCTATTATTATAAATATGAAAGTTTGTGAAGATGTTTGGTGTTTGTTACTCAATCACGCAATAACGGCTGAACGGATTTAGATGAAATTTGGCATGGAGATAGTTTGAGTCCCGGGGAAGGATATAAGATACTTTTCATTGCAGAAATTATTCATTCCATCCGGAGGAAGTCGCGGGCAAAAGCTAGTTCTATTATAAAACTATGTGCGTAATTAGACTCTGGAGCCTCGTTTTTGCTAGTCTCGTCCAATGTTTTCCAGCCGCCTTTACAATGAAGTCCGATTAACCGACGAAGTTTTTCGAAATATATTGCTTCCCTTTTCAAAAAGCAATGAGGTTCTTAGTAAATAGGCCAGTATATTCAGAGAAAATACTATGAGGTTAAAATTAGGTTAGCACTACATAAATTATGTATCTTACTGTAGGTACAAACCTACTTTCTTTTGTGAAAAATCCGAATTCACACTATGTAGAGGGAGTAAGGAAAGTAAAGCATTCGGAAAATTAAGAATTGGTAAAATTAAAAAAAAAAAAGAAAATAGCTGATCAATAATTGAATCGTGTGATTTTAAGACGACACATGTCCTTTCATTACAACTTTGCAGGAAATAGAAAAAACTGTTTTATTCAAATACTAATATCTACAACAGCAATATTTTAGCATATTATATTGATTTCTGTATGAATAAACTACAAATTTTTTTTTCTAATGTAAATCAATAGGTAGGTGTAAATAATTTAATAAAAAAAAAATGGGCAAGTGTTATTTTAAAAACACATGTGACTTGTGTTGTTTTAAAATCACACGATTCAATTAACAACATATAAAGTAACTCTGAGCCCCAAACTAAATTAAATTGTATCTTGGGGCACAGTGGTTTAAAAAAAAGAATGCGTCCCGATGATAATCCGCAGAAACACACACTTGCAAAATTAAGAATTAGGAACTAATCGCCGACACGCGTACGATTACTATTATCGTTGAAATAGCTGCTACCGTAACTAAAGAGACCTTGATGTAACTGTTGAAAAATAGTTCTTAACATAACTGAGTAGAGAAGGTACGATACAAACAAAAACACTGTCAACACTATGTAGCATCTTTGTCCGAGACGTTAACCGCCATTTGCCTTGTTGGCAACGTCCCAAGGTTCGCACACCGCCCATTCATCTGCAAAATGGTATTTTTGTAGTCATGGACTAATTCGATCGCGTTAAGATAGTGATTTTTAGGCATGGAGCCCACTGCTCTGGCATGACACGGACCTTGGACGGACATGGCGCAGGCACGGCACGGCCAGGACTGTTAAAAGGCGTGGAGCGAAGGAACTGCCTGCGAACTGCTGCACTGCTGCAGCGAAAGCAGACGTAAATCGTATTAAATCCTCGGGTTCACTTGTAAAAATAGGAGTCCCGCAGGAATCTATCTTAGGGCCGCTCCTTTTCCTAGTCTATATAAATGATTTACCGTTTATGGTACAAAAAATGTCGGAGATAGTGTTATTTGCTGATGACACGTCACTTATTTTTAAAATAAGGAGACAAGAAAATAATCTTGACGATCCAAATAATGCTCTCTCGCTAGTACTAGATTGGTTCACAGCAAATAATCTGCTGCTAAATTCTAAAAAGACGAAATGTATAAAATTTTCCTTACCTAACGTACGAGTAGTTGAGAACAACATAGTAATTGGACATGAAAAACTAGAATTTGTAGATGATACTGTATTTCTGGGCATCACAATCGATGCAAAACTACAATGGGGTCCACATATTGTAAAATTAGCACAGAGACTTAGCTCTGCAGCATATGCAGTGAAAAGAATTAGGGAACTCACTGACGTTGCAACTGCTAGGCTTGTTTATTTTAGTTACTTCCATAGTATTATGTCCTACGGTATACTACTATGGGGCCGGGCAGCAGACATTGAGACTATCTTCAACTTGCAGAAGAGAGCCATCCGATTTATTTACAAGTTAGGTAGTAGGGATTCGCTAAGAGATTTCTTCAAAGAAACCAACATCTTAACAGTTGCATGTCAATACATTTATGAAAATATTATGTACGTTAGAAAAAATATCAAAGACTTCGAAATTGTTGGTGGCCACCATGATGTTAATACTAGAAATAAACATAAATTGTCAATTCCACTATTTAGACTTGCAAAAGTTAACATATCCTTTATGGGGCACTGTATAAGGTTCTACAACAAAATTCCTCAAGATATATTAGAGTTACCTCCAACGCGATTTAAAAAATGTGTTAAGCACATTCTGTGCAAAAAGGCTTACTATAACATCAAGGATTATTTAGAAGACAAAGATGTTTGACATTAAACAGTAGATTAATATTATTTAAAGGACGATTGTGACTAGTGTTCAACACATTCATGACTAATATTTTAAGTTGAAAACTCTGTTAATTATGTTAAAACGTGTTTTGAAAAGAATAAATGTGGAGTTTCTTTGTTAGCTTCTTCTCCACATAATCCATTAATTGTGAAACTAACAACTTTGACGTTCATTAAGTAAACATTCTGTTTTTACAATGAATAAAAATATTTGAATTGAATTGAATTGAATTATACACTGACACGCTGTTAATCTACTGTTAACAGCTGTCAATTGACCTATGTGCATACGAAAAAAACCACTGACAGCCTGTTAACAGTAGATTAACAGCTTGTTAGTGTACGAGAAACCGGGGGTTAGTCTGTTACGAAATAATATTTTAATTACCAAAACGTCACTTGAATTCCACTCAAGAAGGTCTCAAATGCCCACTAAAGCAAACCATGTCTAGTTTGGCTAACGATCTGTCTAAATGTTTGTATGACGTTACAGGCCACCAGAACCTTACGAGTTCGTACCGTGAGATTTTCTTGGAACGCTGGCCGTTGCCAAAGCCCATGGCCTTGTCATAAAAAATATGATTTAGAGGCAGACAAAATAATCTCTTTAATTGACTGGCTATGTCAAGTATCTGTCACACACAGAAACAAATTCTATCGATACCGTGATTTTGACATAGTTATCAATATTTTGAGTTTTTATTATCATTATCATCATCATCATCATCATCATCATCATAATCATCATCATCATCAACCATTTGACGCCCACTGCAAAACATAGGCCTCCTTCGTGGTTTTCATAACCACGAGGGGTTTTGCCATAATCGCCACGCTTGGCGGGCGGGTTGGCGATCGCGGTATGCGGTTGGAATCTCAGGAAGACGCTGCTGCCCGTCTCCTGGTAATTGATTTCCTTAGTCGCCTTCTACGACATCCACAGAAGGAAATGGAGAGATTATATTTTTATTATTATAAGGAGTATTATTAATTAACCTTTCTGAAACAGGTTGTATAGACTGTTATGCTTATAAGTTATAATGCATGCGAACTGGAGGCTGCAACTGTTAGATACTTCCGGATAGTACGTCAAGGCATTACGTCAACGACGTTATTAATTGGTTTCTTCCTAGCCTTGCCCTCATTGCGAGGTCGTCAAACCTGTTTCGTTGGTTTATTAAATTTCCAGTCAAGCCTGCGATATATGGAAATGTTTCTTTCTTAAAAAACATGCAAAATACACATTCACATAGGATTTGGCAAATAATACCTATACAGTGTAAGAAAAGTAAAAAATGTTATGATATTCGAAGTTGTTGATGGCTATCATGGAATCTCACCATATACTTACTTACAATTGACGTGTTATTGTGTGTTTACGATGATTTTAGAAAAGATGGTCAGAGTGGAGTTTTTTATCGCAGCCTTTCGACCCGAAGGCAGCTACAATTCGACCCGAAGGCAGGGGCTAACATTGTATACCGACATTCAACAAACATAATGTAAATCTTTACGTTAAAATAAATTTTCCATTTCTGATTTCAGACCAAGTGAGGCCGAGACTACAATGGTGCGCAGGAGCAGCAACGCGTCTGCGCTGACTTCCCTCTGTGCTGACCTCTCTCCCTCGGACTCTCACTTCTTTGAGGTAAACACCCCTTAGGGGATTACGTAAGACCGTTTATGGGGGGAGGGGATTTTACCATGCCTTATTTTTGCGGGAGCCTTGACAGATCTGACGTAAGCTCACAAAAATGCGCGAAGTCAACATTATGCTTTGAAAAGCGCGGGCAACGATTTCTACAGACCCGTGTGGGGTTTTTTTTAGGTTCTATATAACAAAATAAATAAACAGAAGGGAGGAGGTCAGCCTATTTTTTGTTCTTCTTATATAGGGTTATTTTTTCTTATATGGGAGGTGGTCAAAAACTAGCTAAAATTGTCTTACGTAATAAATTAATGGCGCCTTACTCACTTACGCTTATCCGTCTCCTGTTATTTCCACCCTAATCTCTATAGAAACGCAATCAAGCAGCATTTAATAATTTACCTATTCAATGTTGTTTTCGGGTGTGAATGTAATTTGTGGACAGAAAATAAACAAATATCTTATCTTATCTTATCTTATCTTATTAAAAATTAACAGTCTTCTTTATAAAATACGATTCCTCAGAGGCAGTTTAATTAAATAATGCGCCGTTACGTTTTTCTCTTTACCGCAGACTATTTTAACAGCCTCTGAGGAGTGTTTCAAGAAATCGGGTCTTTATAAATGAGACCGTTACCGTTAATGTACCATAACAATACCCTTTTAACCAACATTGTTTGGACGAGAACCTAGGTTACATTTTAGAATTGCGAAAGGAATGTTGCGTTGGCTTAGAAATAAAACATTGAGAGGATGAAGGAAAAAAGATTGACGAAAAAAAACATTGCGTTGATATAGGAAGAAGGGGGCCGCTAAAGGACGTCCCAGGCGGACATACGTCGACCAAATAAGTGAAGGCAAAGGCCAAGTTAAAAGGTACCCGAAGCCGGCATGCTTGCGTGCAGCGATTGATGAACATTGATGAAGCGAAACAATTTACTAGGATCGTGGCAAGTGGCTAACCATGGTCTCTGCCTACCCCTATAGGATACAGAAATTAGTTTATTTAATTATGTGTAATTAACCAATGGGGTGGACGAGTTCTTGAGTGGAGACCGCGGATCGGTAAACGTAGTGCAGGACGTCCTCTGACTCGGTGGAGAGCTGGATGAGAGAAGCCGAGGGCCGTACTCTGTGGCGTGGAATAGGAGAGGCCTATGCCCAGCAGTGGGCAAACGTAGGCCGATGATGATGATAAATTATGTGTAAAATCTAATCCGAGACGCCAAGAACAGTGAACAATCGATAGGAGCTTTCAAGTCCGACACCTGCCACTACTCACCAACCGTATTTGAACACCTCAGGTACTCACGTTTCCTCATAACGTTATATCGTTTTTCTTCCTTTCCCTTTTATGCAATAAATCAATAAATCAGACATAGGCCCCCCTTAAAACACGCCACTTCTTTTGTGTCAATGCAATACTCGTTAACGATGAAGTAAATTGTGAACTCCAACAACCTTTGCCTTTACAGGTCCTGTATATCGGGAAGGTCCGGATCTCGCAGCGGAAGGTGCCAGACTCCCTCATAGACGATGCGCTGGTCAAGTTTGCTCAGCACGAGGCCGACAAGTCTAGGACCAATCAGATGCGCAGGAACAGCCTATTATCTTCCACTGGGGTGAGTCACGGTTTTGTTCGTTCTTAAACTGGCATTGTCGGAGAAGATGGTACTAAGTAATAGTTCAAGTTACTCCTTGATAGTGATGGCCTTATCGTGATCAGAAGACGGCGACTTCATAATTAGCAGGACGATGGGCGCGGATGTGGTTCGCAAAACCTAACTTGAAAGTCCGGTTACAAAGACCGCAGTTTAGTTCGCTACGATCGTACTCTTTATAATACTTCATTGTAAATGAACCATTTAACATGACCATGTTAATACATAAAGAGTAACATGTACAATTTTACAAAGTCGAGCTTATCTGATTCTGTGTAAGTGATTTCTTCCAGCTTAACTTGGAGATTCGATGGAGCGGTAACGGCATAAACGAGAATAAAATAAACTAAATGAATACCTTTTCCCCATCACGCAATCTTTTGCAGTCTCTCGCGGTCAAAGTAACGATGAGAATCTGAGTATGTTCAAATATTATTATTGGTAAATAGATCTTCTTAAATAATATAATGATCTCTTAATATTACATAAACCATAGACCAAGCTTAAAGTTTCTTTTTACTATAAAAAAACTATACATGACACGACCTTTTTCTGGTATGGTAACTATTTGTGATATTCTTTACACAGACTTCCATCTACAGCCAAGACTCCTCCGAGAACCTCCATGAAGACAAGCCAAAGACTGACCCCAACTTCAAGAAACTTACCCTTTCAAATACTAGCACAACACCTTTGGAACCTGATAAAATCTTAGCCTGGAAAAGCGCTGAGAACCTCGACTCGTCTAAAGAAAAACCTGAGAAAAATAGCCCCAACTCCGAAGTTGAAGAGGAATTCGATATGTTTACAAAAGAGCGAGTGGAGAAAAATGGCCAGCAAGCGACGCCAGTGAAAAAACCTACCGTAGTACCCTTAGAGCCTAAAGTATTAATTATCAATGTTAAGAATAACTTGGGGACTGTGAAAGAAGACGAAGAAAAGGCGGAAGATATTCATACTATGATTTCTGATGCAGCATCATCTATAACACAGTTCTGTCAAAGCGATTACCTTAGAGAGTTAAAAGGAAAGCAGGAGAATGAATCTCAAACTAATGCCATTAAAAACAACAACCCCTTCTCAGCTGAAGGTAAAAGTGTCTTAGAAAGAAAAGAATCTGATTTAGATCCGTTACTCAACGTCAATTTGCAGATAACTGAACCCTCGGACTTAGTAAATAAAAGCGAAGATCCAATAAAGGAAACGCAAAAACCCGACGATAGCCCGGCTCCGTTAAACTTTAACGAGATTTCGAGAAAACCTGAGATATTCAAGAAAACTGGTTTAGAGAATTCCTCAAATATGGTTAGAAACAATATGCCAGAGAACAAACCATTCCTAAGAGACCGGTCTGCGTCAATCGGAACGTTAAACTTGAAGACACCTATAGCTCAGCTGATCGGAGAGCAGAACAGAACAATGCTATTCCAGGTAGGATTTTATTATGCTTTAAATTTAATCTAATCCCATCAGGTTACTGTCCTCTATTCGAACATCCTATCTCTTAAATTTTAAGTTTTACAGAACACTGCAGAAAAGCAGTAAAACAGAAATGCTGATACTTTTTTCGCGATTTCTGATTAGTTCTCATATTAAAAGTTGTTTGTGTTCATGAGTAAAGCGGTGGTCGCGGAGCGGTAGAACGCCGGCTTCTCATTCGGGAGTTCGTGGGTTAAAATTCCGGCATGTACCAATGACTTTGTTTTCTAAGTTACGTGCATTTGTGAAGTTATAGTAGCAATACCACTCGGTAACGGTGAAGGAAAACATTGTGGGGACACCTGAGTGTCTAAGGAATTCACATATCTCAGCGCTTGAGATTGCCAATCCGCGGTTTGCACGCGTAGTGATTAAGCCCATACTCTCTCCCTGAGAGAAGGCCTGTGCCCTACAGTGGGACCTATACAGGCTGCTTATGCTATTGCTATCAGAGCTTTACATTGGTTAAATGCATAACAAATTATCCGACTGTAAACTAACAGATTGCAGTATCCTTTGAATAGCTATTCCAGCGTATTCCAGTTAAAACGTGTTTTGAAAAGAATAAATGTGGAGTTTCTTTGTTAGCTTCTTCTCCACATAATCCATTAATTGTGAAAGTAACTACTTTGACGTTCATTAAGTAAACATTCTGTTTTTACAATGAATAAAAATATTTGAATTGAATTGAATTAAATATTTCTAACGTTAGTCGAATCCGCCCTTACACGTCTACTTGCGGATTGGGCCGATCCTTTCCAATACCTTTCTTGCCATACTTGAGCCGCTCAACAGGCTTTGTTCGTTTAATTTCATTTATTCAAGAACAATATAAATCGTATTTGAAATATAAAATATTAAACTAACTTAATTAATTGCATGATATAATTTATGCAACAGTATTAAAATATGATGAAAATTTAAACAAAATTGACTATTTGAATTTATGTTTGTTGATAATTCTTCAATATTTTCAACATGTCATATTCTTTTGCAGTAGATGCGACTTTAGTTTAATTTTAAAGCCTTTATGATATGCCATTTTTTTTAAATCGGTAGGTAAGGCATTAATTAGTCTTACGGATTGAACACTTGTCGAATGCTCTACTACCCTAAGTCTAGGAGCTAAATTACTGGCTAGATCTAATCTTCTTGTGGCCTCACGTTTTGTCTTTCCTCAGCGGTTTCTAGTTCATTGCGATTTTTTAACAGCTTACAGTTAGTGCGTACAATACCGGAAGTGTTAAAATTTTTAATCTCTTGAAATGATTGAGACATGATTCCCTTTTGGAAATCCCTACCAATGTCCTTGTGGCACTTTCTTGTAGCACAAATGCCCTATTTATATTCTTCCTATAACTATTCCCCGAGAACTGAATACTATATCTCAATTTTGATTCAACGAGGCTGTAGTAAGACCATCTTTAAGCCCTGAATAAGAAGTTCTTCTCTCAGACTTCTTGTCGCATAGTATGCCGAGTTTATCGAGCTTTCAAGAGCATTTCGTTCTTTCTGCCAGGTTAGATTAGCATCAACATTTACGCCTAAAACATCATGAGGAAACCCGCGGCTTGGTTGCCTTCGCACTTATTAACTTGTCTTTCCTGTGGGCTAAGCTGACTAAGCTGTCAGGATGGTATAGGTGCTGGGCAAGCGTACTCCATCTTGAAAACAATATCCCAGGCACTACAGCGTCCGAGTGGTCCCTTCACCCATCTGGTGTGAGTGAAGGTGCCATCAGACGCTGTATAAATCATCTCATTATGTAGATGTAAAGGCCAAAGTTTTTTTTACGCCTAAGAACTTAACGTGATCAACTACATTTACCATATCTCCATCAAGGTGTACGTTTATGGAATCTTAGTTATTGGCTTTCGATTTGAAGAGCATGGCCAGAGTTTTATGCTTTCTGCTCCAAGTTTTTTAATGTCACTGTAAAATGCTGTTAAAAATGTTTACTTAACTATTTACGTCTTCCGTGAATTGATCATCTCTTAAATATTTGATGAAACGTGGTACTATGTACGTGATTTAGATATAAAGAATTTTAATAGGATTAAGTTCTACATCAAATATCATTTTAGGTCGTATTTCAGCGACATACTCTTGCTATAAGGCTTCTTCCCCATTCCTTCATTCTTCATCCCCCAACTTTTACGCAAACAACGTTAAAATTTCCTGTTTCCAGGTCGGCCGCTCTGAGCTCCGCCTCATCAGTCCAGACCGAAAACAGATCCTCCTCCACCGCTCGTTCAAGGATGTCGCCAGTTGCGTCTTAGGCAGGACGGGCAAGGAGCACTTCGGATTTATCTGCCGCGAGAATGCAAACGACGCTTACGCTTGTTACGTCTTCAAATGCGAATCAGACGAAGTCGCTTTGGAAGTGGTTAATGGTGAGATTTTCGACGAATATTAGATTAGACTTTGTAGTAATAGCATTAAATTTTAGTAATAGATAGATATATTGAGAAAACTTTATTGTACATAAAAAAGGAAAAAAATTAGGAAGCAACGGAGGGAAAGCCTCCAGGGTGCATGATGTGCGACTTACCCGAAATCTGGGTAAGATGGCTTTGGGCTTGAGTACTTCCGGCCTGGTACCCGTAATCCCAAGATTTGAAAGAGGTGACCGGGATTTCCAGGTCTAGACCGGGAAAACTAATAGAGTCCACAAATTATGTAACGCAAAATCCTCAAATTTTTGACCTCCTTTCTCCCCCATATAACTGGACTCTTACAATTGCGCAATGTTTGTAGGGTTAAAGATATTCAAAAGATGTTTGCATTCATGAACAAAATAATCTTATGTATGGCACAGATATAATGATGTATGGGCCCAAAAATATACAGGGCTCAAAAATAAACAATACTTTGCCTGCTAATCTAAGAGAGCTAGAAAAAGACAATTTAATAATGCTTACTAATAATCCTTTCAATCATTACAGCTATCAAACAAGCCTTCTCCGCCCACGCTGAGCTGATGAAGAAAGCCCGAGAGAGATCTCCCAACATGACGTGTGAACACTGCCCTATGCTGTGGTATCACAGACTGTGCCATGATATTGAAGGTAACTGATCTGCAGAATTCCCCAACTGGTCCCAGCACTTATGTATGCTAGCGAGACTTGGGTATGGCAAAAGAAGCAAGAAAGTAGGATTAATGCATTAGAAATGAGGTCCTTGAGAAGTATGTCTATTGTTACTTTGAATGACAGGATACGCAATAGTGTGATTAGAGAACGTTGCGGACTGAAAGAGGATGTAGTGACTAGAATTGAGAAAGGAATGTTGCGTTGGTTTGGACATGTGAAGAGGCTGAAGGAAGAAAGATTGACGAAACAAATATATCGAGCGAATGTGGCTGGAAGGGCCGGTAAGGGACGACCCAGACGGACATACTTCGACCAAATAGGGGATATATTAGCAAAGGGCAAGATAAAAAGTACCCAAAACCGGCGTGTGTGCATGCAACGACTAATGAATGTTGAGGAATCGAAAGTGATCTTTCAGGATCGTAGCAAGTGGCAGTCTCTGGTCTCTGCCTACCCTTCTGGGATACAGGCGTGAGTTTATGTTATGTTATGATCTGCAGAATTACTATGGTAGTCACTGCGGTAAGACCAAAATTAGGTTATAAACTTCTCGGAAGCTTGCTCTGTTTGTCAATCATCCTGATTCGGCTGCTTTTAGTGATCTATTTTTTCGTTCGTTCCGTGTGGCGCCGGATTAAGAATAGCGTCACTCCATTTCCTCCCGTGGATGTCGTAGAAGGCGACTAAGGAAATACGTTACCAGGAGACGGGCAGCAGCGTCTTCCTGACATTCCAACCGCATCCTGCGATCGCCAACCCGCCTGCCAAGCGTGGCGATTATGGCAAAACCCCTCATGGCTATGAAAACCTCGAAGGAGATGGCTGATGATGATGATGATAGTGATTTATTTTAGAATCGTACCCAAGTGGCTTTAGTAAACTGCAAAGCTTCCCACTGCTCTGTCAATTTGTGGAATCCAGTTGGGAATCTATCTTGAGCCTATGATATTGTATTACTAATTTTAATTGAATCGTACAATAAGAATGAATTGACTCTGATAGATTACTCAAGGAATAAACTGAAAACCAGCTCTGTGAACACGTGCAGCATAATTATGCCAGTTTATTGCATTTTCAAGACTGGTGGTAGCCTAGTGGGTAGAACATTGGACTCAGAAGTGAGAGACCCTGGTTCGACTCCCAGTGCGGGCATGTACCTATGACTTTGTTTTTTAAGTTAACGTCGCTTATTAAACAGCACTGGTGCAGTCAATTACTATATACTGCATCTCAGTATGGGGAGGAGCAAGCAAAACCAAATTTTTGGAGGCTGAGAGGGCACAACGAGCTCTGCTTAATTAAGGTCATGTTTTTTTATGCCATGTAGATTTCCAACAGACTCACTATATGCATTTTGTAATCTGCTAACAGTCAGAAAATTATATATTTTGCATGTAATTTTAAGGAAACATAAGAGCCTCGTCTTTGACCACCAAATTGTAACTAAAGGAAGAAAAGATATAGCAGTCGAAATCAATTCTATTGAAACGTCCTTTGCCAGCCAACAATATTCTTACTTATCAAGCTATCTCTATAATAAAATAAATCGTAGCTTATACATCTATCAAATGCACTCTCATGACTGTAAAAATGCATTAGCAGAATGGCTTATAAAACTGGAGTGTAAAACAACGGAATCACTATTGCAACACTTAATCTAAAACGAAATATAAATAATAAAGAAATAAATTAAGAGTTTTAATCTACGGGTCTTAATCTAATCTAACTTTAATTCTAATTAAATAGAAAATACAAACACGTCAACTTCAGCATGAAATCCAGCCAACATACATACACATACACAAACACACACACGCACACACACACACACACACACACACACACACACACACATACATACAAATGTATTGTAAAACCATAGTTTCTAAAACTTAATATGTATACTTGTGGAAGAGTGGAATCTCCTGGCACAGGTGTTATACTCTCTCCCTGAGAGAAGGCCTGTACCCTACAGTGGGACGTATAAAGGCTGCTTGTTGCATTACGTTGAAATAAATTATTGATTTCTGATTAAAAAGCACTTTTCCTTATAACTTCTTCTGAATTCCTCTTTTCCAGGCATGAACGACAAGAAGATCCACGCGTTCATCTTGCGCCGCATTGAACAGTTACCTGATGATGAGCAGGAGCAACTCATCACCAAGTACCAGGGAGGGACCAACCATATTTACGAGGTAGGCGAATGTGGAAGTCCTGGGACTTAGGATTAAAACGTTATTGGGTCGTTTCTGAACTGAGAATTTTACTAAGTAAATACTTAAGTAATGTTCTGTCACGCTCTTTCCTGAGAAATTCGTAGAGACAGCCCTATAGTTAACCATATACTTAGCGAAATTCTCAATTCAGAAAATGGCCCATTGTATCCGAACTTTTTTGTGAAAGAAATCCAAAATGAACCTTATGGTTATGTTCGTAATTGCAAATGAAAGATCTAGCCAGTTTGAAGTTTACGAGCTCAGGAGCCAGCATCATGTTCGTATGGCAGCAGTATTTAGGCATCAGTGCAAATTGTATTACCATCCTATCTCCGAATATCAAATCCCTTTCTTTTTGGTCTATATTGAAGAGTGCTCGTGCTCAAGTAGAATATCGTCGTTCATATTGCAAAATGTCACATGTCAAAAAAATTACAATTTTTGTTTTTTCATCGCAATGTTAAATTGCGTAAAAATCAATGAAAAAAATTGATTCTGTCACACGTGCAAGACATCGCAATCCTCGGTCTGATTAGCTGTGTATACTTTCACGACTTAATTTTCTTCTAATTTAGTAATTTTCATACTTTGTCGATGAAAAAACAAAAATCGTATTTTTTTCACATGTGACATTTTGCAATATGAACGACGATATTACACAATGCTCCTAAAATGGGTACTGAAAAAGTATGGACTTTCTTTTTACAGACAAGCGAGCACAACGCCTTCCTGATGATGCTGCTTCGAGCTCACTGCGAGGCTAAGCAGCTGAGGCATGTCCACGATACCGCTGAAAATAGGTGAGATAAATCATCATCATCAACATCATTCAGCCCCAAGAAGTCCACTGCTGGACATAGGCCTCCTCCATGGATTTCCAAAAAGACCGGTTTGAAGCGGCCTGCATCCAGCGCCTTCCTGCCACTTGGATGAGGTCATCTGTCCATCTTGTGGCTGGTCGTCCTACGCTGCGCTTGCCGATATGTGGTCTCCATTCGAGAACTTCTCGGCCCCATCGGCCATCAGTTCTGCGTGCTATGTGCCCCGCCCACTGCCACTTCAACTTACTAATCCGCTGGGCTATGTCGACGACTTTCGTTCGTCTACGGATCTCATCATTTCTGATTCGGTCTTGTAGAGAAATTCCGAGCATAGCTCTTTCCATAGCTCGTTGCGTGACTTTGAGCCTTCTTATGAGGCCCATAGTGAGAGACCACGTTTCAGTGCCATAAGTCGTCACTGGTAACACACACTGGTTGTATAATTTTGTCTTGAGCGATTGAGGTATATTAGACGAAAAGACGATTCGACGATAAGACTGATTCGACGATTGACCTCTTTCACGAAGTTGGACGGGCCTAGTTGGACTGTTTGTCCTAAGTAGACGTATTTGTCTACAACTTCAAGAGTCGAGTAGCAATACCACTCACTAACTGTGAAGGAAAACATCGTGAGGAAACCTGGGTGTCTGGAGCTATCCACATACCTCAGCGCTTGAAATCGCCAATCCGCGGTGGGCACGCGTGGTGATTAAGCCTATACGGAAGAGCGGGTGATCGTGCTCTTCCACTATAAAGGGAAATTTCCCGCCAGGCAGATCGTATGCCTGGGGATGGCCGGTCCGACTGATGTTCGTCGGACGTTATATTTATAGTATGTATTTGCTTGCGCGATGCAGGAATGTTGGAGTTTATAGTTCGTGAGCAGAGTTGACATGTGCTCGCCACAAGTCCATACTCTCTCTCTCTGAGAGAAGGCCTGTGCCCTACAGTGGGACGTATATAGGCTGCTTAAATACTATGTGCCAGTTTCCGAATTGAGAATTTCGCTAATTAAATAGTTAACTGGTAGTGCTGTCTCTTCGAATTTCTCAGAAAAGAGCGTGACAGAACGTTACTTAAAGTATTTACTTAGTGAAATTCTCAATTCATAAACCGGCCCTATGAATCGTTCCAGATCTGAATTCCTGAATCAGTACCTCGGTGGCAGCACGATCTTCATGAAGGCCAAGCGCTCTCTCTCCAGTGGGTTCGACCAGCTTCTCAAGAGAAGGACCAGCAGAGACGAGGGGAATGTGCCCATTCTATTGGTGAAGAAGGTAAGGACCTGCCTATTTTTAACCGACTTAAAAAAAGCGCCGGATTAAGAATAGCGTCAGTCCATTTCCTTTCGCGGATGTCGTAGAAGGCGACTAAGGAAATCAATTAGGTACCAGGAGACGGGCTGCAGCGTCTTCCTGAGATTCCAACCGCATACTGCGATCGCCAACCCGCCTGCCGAGCGTGGCGATTATGGCAAAACCCCTCATGGTTATGAAAACCAAGAACGAGGCCACTGTCCTTCAGTGGCCGTCAAATGGCTGATTAGTCATGAAAAGTATTAGTCGTAGAGAAAGAAATGAATCACGTTTATCTTTTAATATGGCCTCTCCGATTATATTAAAACATTTTTTTGTGCAAGTTTTCCTTTAAGGTCCGTAGGTATTAATAAAGCGCTCTTACATGAGGCGTTTATTTTAACTGCCTTGACCTTGAAAATAACAATGGTTTTCAATTGGAGGTTAAATGCATGGCTCTAAGGCCAGCAATGGGCAGCGGCGGATTGTTGTTGATGATGATTATTTATTATTATTATTAAATCCTTTATTGCATTTAAACAGGCAGTTTTGCACATAGGCGAGCTCAATGCTGCTTAGCATTATCTACCAGCTAACCTAAGTTTTGAAGAGAACATTAACTGGTATTGCAACTTACTCGTAAAATATTAAGTATAGTTACTAATTATTTATTTAGACCTAGATATATAAAATATAGTAGGGGAAAAATATTATACAAATACAACATAATAATAATTAAATACTTTATGCGATAAATAAATAACCTATGATGATGATGATGATGGCTGTAATAATTTTTACAAACAACTTGGGAACAGGAACCATCACCGCTCCCGTCTCAAGTCGTGGTGGAGACATCATCAGAACCGTCGGTGACAGGCGTCCATCTGAGACCAGACCTCAATCGAAGCAAGAGCATGTCTCCCGGTAAGCGATCTTGACATCATCATCTTTGACTGCCTCGTGGTGTAGCGGTATATATGGCAATATAAAAGGTACCCAAACTCAGCATATGCTTCAGGTATTGCGAAGCAATAGCCTGCAGCGCTGGTTTTCAGTCGGGACCTATTGAGATACGCAACGAGAGCCAACGGCTGCGTGGAGATCTCCTACATAAACAAACAATTTAGTTTATATTACAATAACAGCAATTATTCATATTTACAAAATAATTTTATTTTATTAATTTTCTTTTATATTCCACCACCAGTAAAAATAATCATAATCATTGCAATAATAGATAAAATTTGGATTGTATCAAAACATTTTAGCAATGTAGGAAAATAAGTATATTTATTTTCCTACGATGTCTGATTACCAAGGACCGGAATTCTTCATAGCAAAAATCAAACTGTCAGAGGGAATGACCAAAGTGTTTTATCGACTATCGATAAATAAATGTCACTTAATGAATAATTAATATGACATCGGTAAATGTAGAGCGATCATTTTCCACTCATAAATGCATCTTCAATAAATTAAGAAACCTGTTTATTCCGAAAAACCAGGAACAAGTGAACATATTCCATTCATTTTATAACATGGATACGTACTTAACTCAAGACAGTGACGAGGACCTCGAACACTTAATTCCAGTCACCAATAATTGAGGGATTTTATTTTAATATAGAGATGCAGGTTGCTTATCAAAGGGGTCAAATGTTACAGAATAATCGTGTAAGTCGATATGCGATAATATTCCATAACATCGATAAGTGGAATTGTCGATAAAACAATTTGGTCATTCCCTATGACAGTTTGATTTTTGCTATGAAGAATTCCGGTCCTTGCTGATTACCATGCCGAGGGTCGTGGTAATTAGACGTGATATTTTTACACATGAAGGAAGATGAGGATGAAGGAAGAAAGATTGACGAAACAAATATATCGGGCGAATGTAGGTGGAAGGGCCGTTAAGGGACGACCCAGACGGATATACTTCGACCAAATTGGGGATAAAGAGTACCCGAATCAGGCGTGCGTGCATGCAACGACTAATGAATGTTGAGGAAGCGAAAGTGATCTGTCAGGATCGTAGCAAGTGGCAGTCCCTGGTCTCTGCCTACCCCTCTGGGATACAGGCGTGAGTTTATGTTATGTTATGCAATTCGTCTAGTTGTGATAGATATATAGATAAATCATTTATTTGTGCTTAGAGACACATACATAAAGCAATAATTACATATTATAAACCCAGCATTACAAATATCCACATTAAAAAGCAAAATCGTTATAATGTTTTCAACACACCTGCTCGTAAAGTAGGTCTTATTACAGCGTATTTACACTGATAATGCAGAATATTACCCATGCCGTGCCTTTTACATTACATTATCGCACTAGTGCCTTTTCATTACATATCTTTTTAAATATTAGCAAGAAGTATTAATGTTTCGAAAACAGCTAAGTAGTTATTTGCGTAAATATAAAATTAAATTCAAAATGTGATAAATAATTAAAGAATTTCATGAAACTGCTTGTTAGCTTGTTGGTATTTATATTTTGACGGTGTATTTTTACCTATAAATACCCAATTTCAAAATTTATAAATATGTGGCTGATTAGCTACTTTGCCGGTGCCCTTATCTCAGACTTGCGCGCGCATGCAGCGCTGAGCGCGTGAAAAAATAAAATTACGGCCGCCATCTTTTAAATGGGTTTCTGTTTGTTAAGTTTATTCACAGTATTGCATTTCGTTAGTGTTGTTTTTTTATTTACTTTTCCTCGCAAGTGTGTTGAAAAACGTCGTATGAAACACGTGAGCATTGGTCATTACACTTCTCGTCTCCATTAAGCCTTCGCCTTCGGCTCAGGCTTAAAAACCGACTCGAGTGTAATGACCAACATACCACACTTGTATCATAATGTACTATTAAAATAAAATAAAAAAATGTACAATCAAACCATAACACATCTAGAAAAACGGCTCTGTACATTAAATATATAACAATTTAATTATGATTAAATTCTATTGATTTAGGCCGACTTGGAGACCCAGGTTCGATTCGCAGTACGGGCATGTACTACGACTTTGTTTTCTAAGTTATGTGCATTTGTGAAGTTATAGTAGCAATACCACTCGCTAACGACGGAGGAAAACATCGTGAGGAAACCTGAGTGTCTGAGCTATTCGCATACCTCAGCGCTTGAATTAGCCAATCCGCTGTGGGCACGCGTGGTGATTAAGCCCACGCTCTCTCCCTGAGAGAAGGCCTGTGCCCTACAGTGGGACGTATATAGGCTGCTTATGTAGGTTTTGGGACGAAGTTTTTTTTATGGCGGAGGGGCACAGGCCCCTTTGCACCTCTCCTGTGTATTTGAGAACCGTAGCCTATTTTCGGTTTATTTTTTTGTGTCAATTTTTTTACCTAATGGAGTTAATGCGCGTTAACAGTAACCTTTATTCTCACAGTAATAACGTCGAATTCGGACTGTCCACCGTCGCCCACCAACCAGCTACCGAGAACCATAGAGGAAGATGAGGTCGATGAGACGACGGGGAACGAGAGCGGGAACTCACTCATGATGGATATGTAAGTAGAGCTAAAGAGATAAAGGACGCGCGAGTCGGACTCGCGCACGAAGGGTTCCGTAACATTATCTATACAACATTAGACAAAGATCGAGTTTGAGAACTGCGCCAACTATAGAAACTAACAGAAAATGTTTAACATTGACTTTTAACGGCATGACATCGGCGCTGTGAAGGTTATATAGATGGCCGATAGATGGCGAGCGCTGTCTTTAGACAACGTTTGTTGTATGGGAGCCCCCTTAAATATTTATTTTATTCTGTTTTTAGTGTTTTTTGTTATAGCGGCAACAGAAATACATCATCTGTGAAAATTTCAACTGCCTAGCTATCACGGTTCATGAGATACAGTCTGGTGACAGATAGACGGACAGACAGACAGACAGACAGACGGACAGTTAGGTATTAGTAATAGGGTCCCGTTTGGCACGCTTCAGGTACGGAACCCTAAAAACCGTCACTATAGTTTTTGAACTAATCGTGCTAGCGGTACGTCAAAAAAAGCTGCAAATTGTGTTGAAAGCATGAAAATTGTGCTCTTTAGGCCATACGAATAAATTTGACCCGTAACACCAAACAAAATTTGTTGTATGGGAGCCATACAACAAACGTTGTCTAAAGACAGCGCTCGCCATCTAGTGGCCATCTATGTAACC
>OZ018367.1:0-10000 GCA_963969515.1 Yponomeuta evonymella
AGTACCCGGTAACCTCTCACCCTAACCAACCACCCTACCCTCCAACCTCCCCACCCTAACCTAACCTACCCACCCTACCCACACCACCCCACCCACCCACCTACCACCTAACCAACCTAACCTACCCACCCACCCCTACCCACCCCACCACCCTCCCCACCCACCCACCCCACCACCCACCCCACCCACCCCACCCTCCCCACCCACCCTCCCCTACCAACCTAACCTAACCTAACCTAACTATTCCTAACCTACCTAACCTAACCTAACAACCTACCTAACCTACCCACCCACCTACCCTCTCTAACCTAACCTAACCCTAACCTCCAACCCAACCTAACCTAACCTAACCTAACCTAACCTAACCTAACCTAACCCTACCCTAACCTAACCTAACCTAACCTAACCTAACCACCCTAACCTAACCTAACCTAACCTACCTAACCTAACCTAACCTAACCTAACCTAACCTAACCTAACCTAACCTAACCTAACCTAACCTAACCTAACCTAACCTAACCTAACCTAACCTAACCTAACCTAACCTACCTAACCTAACCTAACCTAACCTACCTAACCTAACCTAACCTAACCTAACCTAACCTAACCTAACCTAACCTAACCTAACCTAACCTAACCTAACCTACCTAACCTAACTACCTAACCTAACCTAACCTAACCTAACCTAACCTAACCTAACCTAACCTAACCTAACCTAACCTAACCTACCTAACCTAACCTAACCTAACCTAACCTAACCTAACCTAACCTAACCTACCTAACCTAACCTAACCTAACCTAACCTAACCTAACCTAACCTAACCTAACCTAACCTAACCTAACCTAACCTAACCTAACCTAACCTAACCTAACCTAACCTAACCTACCTAACCTAACCTAACCTAACCTAACCTAACCTAACCTAACCTAACCTAACCTAACCTAACCTAACCTAACCTAACCTAACCTAACCTAACCTAACCTAACCTAACCTAACCTAACCTAACCTAACCTAACCTAACCTAACCTAACCTAACCTAACCTAACCTAACCTAACCTAACCTAACCTAACCTAACCTAACCTAACCTAACCTAACCTAACCTAACCTAACCTAACCTAACCTAACCTAACCTAACCTAACCTAACCTAACCTAACCTAACCTAACCTAACCTAACCTAACCTAACCTAACCTAACCTAACCTAACCTAACCTAACCTAACCTAACCTAACCTAACCTAACCTAACCTAACCTAACCTAACCTAACCTAACCTAACCTAACCTAACCTAACCTAACCTAACCTAACCTAACCTAACCTAACCTAACCTAACCTAACCTAACCTAACCTAACCTAACCTAACCTAACCTAACCTAACCTAACCTAACCTAACCTAACCTAACCTAACCTAACCTAACCTAACCTAACCTAACCTAACCTAACCTAACCTAACCTAACCTAACCTAACCTAACCTAACCTAACCTAACCTAACCTAACCTAACCTAACCTAACCTAACCTAACCTAACCTAACCTAACCTAACCTAACCTAACCTAACCTAACCTAACCTAACCTAACCTAACCTAACCTAACCTAACCTAACCTAACCTAACCTAACCTAACCTAACCTAACCTAACCTAACCTAACCTAACCTAACCTAACCTAACCTAACCTAACCTAACCTAACCTAACCTAACCTAACCTAACCTAACCTAACCTAACCTAACCTAACCTAACCTAACCTAACCTAACCTAACCTAACCTAACCTAACCTAACCTAACCTAACCTAACCTAACCTAACCTAACCTAACCTAACCTAACCTAACCTAACCTAACCTAACCTAACCTAACCTAACCTAACCTAACCTAACCTAACCTAACCTAACCTAACCTAACCTAACCTAACCTAACCTAACCTAACCTAACCTAACCTAACCTAACCTAACCTAACCTAACCTAACCTAACCTAACCTAACCTAACCTAACCCAGTTCCACGAGTTCACAGCTCGAAACACGTGCTTTTTCGCAACGCTCCGCGCTAAAAAATTCGAAATAGTGGGTAAAAGTTGTGCGATTTCAAAGAGTGAGGTGTCATTGTGTTGGGATAAGTGTCGCCCATACCCTTGAATAAGTGTTTTTAACCGGAGAGCTTCGTAAACACCGGAAGGGCTGAAAAACCTATATTTTTATAGGTTATGTTCAGAAAAAACGCTATAAAACGCGCACGCAACCTGACCCCCTCTACCTGTTGCTGAAATCAGGAGGGGTTTTACACCCCCCACCCCGTGGACCACCTGGAATCACCGAGAAACCTTGCGCTGCAGAGTTATTCGCTGAAAACCGAAAGCACGTGTTCCTGAAAACCGTGAAGGAGTGAAGATAGGCGCACGAAACTTCGCTGAGGCCATCTTCTACTGGAACACAAGCCGACGAAGCAAGTAGATTAATTTTACCTATTATAATTATTAAATTACAGCAGTTTTAAAATTCATAATTTGATAGCTAATATCTCCGAAGCCAATAAAAATTTTAAAAATCTTCAACTGCTATCTTTTGCGCGCTTCAGAGAAGAATTAAATTTTAACTTGTTTTTAATCCTAGCATTAATACTCTTGTAATTAAAATTAAAAAACTAAAAAATTCTTTGTAAAATTAAATTTCATATAATTATTATCTTTATTAAAACAGAAATTAATCTACAATTTTAGGCCTGTTTTAAGCTTCATTTTAACAATTTTTTCATATTTTTTGGATTCTGGGTTCCGGAGATATTCAATTTTAAGTGATTTTTCTATTTAATTCTAAAATAAATAGAAAATAAATTATTTTGACACCGGGATTGTGTTCAAAACACATATCCCACACCTATTAAGCCCAAACTCGGGTCCTATATTGCTGTTTTTGGGAAAGTTGGCCAAAATCCGCCATTTTGGTTTTTTGGTTGGCATTTCCAAAAGAGAATATCTCCGGAACCAAGTGTGCTGGAAGTCTGGTTTTTGGACTGAAACCTTTGGGTTTTTGTGGACTATCGCCTGAAAATACTTTCAGGCGTTTTGCAGCGCCGAAAATTTTTGGGCCTGAAACCGTTTTCAGGAGACGCGGGAGGCTCAGCCGAGCTGTCAGCAAAAAACCCCGAAGTTCTCCGACGTCGGGTTGAGGAGATACGGGCTTCTAAACTTTTAATCTGACAGTTCGGCGGCCATCTTAGCTGTCAAACCCCAACTTCAATCCGCCATAACTTCCGAACCCGGAGGCTCGGAAGGCCGCGGTTTTCACCATCGTACTTGGGGGCACCCCGCGCACCCTACCCCCCCCTTTTCAGGCGGATTGGAGTTGACTAATTTCAGGGTCCTGAAAGCGGTTTCAGTTGAAAGCTTGGCTCGGGCAGGTGTGGACATCCGAAGTCCGGCCGCTCTACGGTCTCTGGAAGCGGAGATATCGCCGCCCGAATCTCGATTTTGACAGTTCGGCGGCCATTTTGAAAAATTTAAATCGCGTGTATCTCCCTAACGGAAGGCCGTAGAGCGCTGGGGTTTTCTCCACGGACATCGGCAAGTCAAGACCGACCCGACGCACCGTTTTTCAGGCATTTTCAGGAGCCTGAAAATTTCCGGCCTGAAAACTTCACCATCGGGTAGGTCTCGACGCGCCCAACAAGACGAGCCCAAACGCGGGGTTTTTCGGCCCGGTGGTTGCGGAGATATCGCCGTGTAACCAGATTCTGGCGGCCATTTTGGATTAAAACCAGAATCTTTGCGCGGCGGTTTCTCGGGAACCGGTTGAGGTAGCGACACCGTGTTTGGGTTCGTTGGAAAGGGCTCGGGGAGATCTATCCGTTGAAACCACCAGACGGGCTCTACGTAGAGTCATAAGAACATAAGGTAGAGTTTTAAATCTTTTAATAAAATTTACTATTTAGATCAAAAAATTGACCTGCCTGAACATTTTCGGGCAGTGTACCGAACGGCTTCCAGCTGAATCTAATCTATTTTATTCTATCGACATTGCAATTGCACTAGCTTTAAGATTTACATTTTATTATTGCCCTATTGCACTAGTTTTAAGTTTTAACCATTGACATTATACTGCACTTGCACTAGTATTAAGTTTACACCGCCTTTTTGCACTAATTTTAAGTTTTACTGACCGACATTTTAACTCGTTTTCGTTCCCAAGATTTAAATCTCCCTCTTCTTATACTTTTCTTTCCTGCCCGGCCTTAAGGGAAATTTCTTCTTCTTCTTTGCAAACCGGTCCCTTTCAAAGTACGAACATGGACACGAGGCCGCGCAAGTCAGCCGCCACGGCGGAGGCTAGGAGCCGACCACCTACTGGGGGTGCACTGTTGCGGGTACCCACCAAGGGGCTCCGCGGAACCCCGCCAATGAAGGCTCCCATCACCAAAAAGGCCCCCACTCAGGGGGCCGGGTCCGCGGAGCCCTTTTCCGCCAACGCCGCGCCGCGTCCCGTATCGCCCCCGGATACAAGGGCTGATCCGGGGGTTGAGGCAGTCACTCCTGGCGGCGTCTCACCGGCCCCTCTTTCGCCGCAGACCGGGAGGCCGTCCTTGGGAGGATCGATGACTGGCGCACTGGCCAATCTCCCAAGGATGGCCAACGACGTCATGCTGGCGGCTAAGGAGAGGCTGGAGTCTTCGGGCAATTTGAAGCGGGAGACCCGCGAGTTTGTCGTGGGCTCGCTCGGCGACTTGTACCAAATGGTACTGCGGCTGAGCGAGTCCAGGCAAACTCTCTGCCTGAAGATGGAGGCCGCCAGGGCGAGTTTCGCCGAGGACGTGGCCCGACGGGAGGAGGCCCACGCCGCCAGCCTGGAAAAGCTGGCTGCGGGGTCGGTGCTGCCCGCGATAGCTAGGGACTTGGGGGACATCAAAAAGGATGTCCAGGCGGCACGGGACCTGATCTCGTTCGACGTGATCGGGGAGCTGCGGGACAGGGAGGTCGCACCGACTCCGGCGGCGCTTCAGTCCCTCACCAAGGGAATTGAGGCGCTGGCGGAGCGGTGCGAGGGCATTAAGACCGAATTCGGCGGTTTGGCGGGGGGAGTTAACCAGAAACCGGACGCGGAATGGGCGGAGGAGGTGAGGGGGGAGTTCCGAGGGCTTCGCGAGCGGCTCGACAGGCAGCAGCCTGTGCCGCTCGCGGAGCCGCCCGCTCGGGCCCCCGCCCCGGCCCCTCCCCGCCCCAACAACTGCCCCGCCGCCGCCGCCGTCCCGCGGCTGCCACAACGGGATCGGGTCCCCTTCCGATCCTACGCTCAGGTGGCTTCCTCGCCGCGCCACTCCGTGGTGGTGGCGTCGACCGATCCCAACAAGACCGCGGAGGCCACGATTGCCGAGATTAAGGGAAAGGTCGACGTCATCGCCCTTGGGATCGGGGTCAGCGCGGTGAGGAGGCTGCGCAATAGCAAGGTGCTGCTCTCTTGCGACACCGACGAGGGCAGGGAGGTCTTCAAGAAGAAGCTGTCGGGGGCCGGTGGCCTCTTTACAGTCACCGAGCCCGCCGACAAGCGACCCCTAATTCGCCTCGTCGGTGTCGCAAGAGACGTCCCTGACGAACAGGTGATGGCCGCCATCGAGTCCCAGAACAGGGACTTGATGGCGGGCGTCTCCTTTACCAGGGACGATGCCCGAGTTCTTAGACGCACCAACGGTAGGAATGGTGCGCATTGCAACGTTGTCCTAGAGGTGACCCCCGAGATCTGGCGGCGCATGGAGGGGGCGAGGATAAGGCTGGGGTACCAGGTCGTGCTGGCGGTGGACCAGTCCCCACTGGTACAGTGTTACCGCTGCATGGGCTACGGGCACACGGCACGAGTTTGCCGTGCCGATGCCAGGTGTGGCCGGTGCAGCGGGGAGCACCAGACCAGGGACTGTCCCCCGTCGGCGCGAGCTGGAGACCCGCGCTGCTGTCACTGCACCAAGGTGTCAGGGGCAGACTCCGCGCACCCTGCATTCGCCGCGGATTGTCCCGAGCGTATTCGCTGGGACAGCATAGCGCGACAGGCAATAAAATACTGCTGATACGGGCACCTTGGCACCCTTACGGTCTCGGGGTGCACTGGGTGCTGGGGTGGCCGACAGCGGCCGGGGTCCCGTGGGAGGACCTCCTGGGGCGCGGCGGGGCGCGATCCGGTTGATGCAAATCAACATTGGTCGTTGCCGCGCCGCGTTCCACGAGGCGATCCAAGTGGCCATCGAGGGTGGCTACTCGGCCGTACTGATCCAGGAACCTTACACTGGATCGGCGGGCCGAGTGGACACCCGGTATACTTGTATACAAAAGATGGCCACTAGGGACAAACCGGTCAAGTCGGCTATCCTAGTACTCGACCCGGCCCTCTCTGTCGTCCAGGACGCCACCACAGTCACGGAAAACGTCGTGGCGGTGGTGGTGGAGTGGGACCGGCAGAAGATCGGCCTGGTCTCGGTGTACCTCGAGGGAGACCGCGACCTTAGCCCCTACCTTCGTGACATCCAGGCCTTCATGGACCGCATGGGCACCAGGGCGGTCCTTCTCGGCGGGGATATTAACGCCAAAAGCCTTTGGTGGGGCTGCGAGCGCGAGGACCAGAGGGGAACTCTGTTCTCCGAGTTCGCAGCCCAGGTGGATCTGCAGGTTCTCAACGAGGGAGGAGCGCCGACGTTCTACATCTGGCGGGGGGACAAATTGTTCACAAGCATCGTAGATGTAACCCTCGCCACGTCGGCGCTCTTCCACCGAGTGAGGAGCTGGACGGTCCGTCCGGACCTCATCCCCTCCGCTCCCGATCATCGGGCGATAACGTTCGAGGTGGGGGTGGGGCCCGAGACGGAGCCGGACAGAGCCTGCGGGTCCACCAGGCGTTACCACGCCGGGAAGGCCGACTGGGATACTTTTCGGGCCTCATTCGTCGATCGTCTGGGGGACTGGACGGTCGAGGAAATCGAGATCGTCTGGGGGACTGGACGGTCGAGGAAGAGGAGGCCATTGGTAGGTACACCGCGGCGATTCACGGCGCGTGCGAGGATTCGATCCCTCTTCTGGCCCCACCAAAGGCGCCCAAACGGGTGATTTGGTGGGGCCCTGAGCTGCAGCTCAAGAAGCGCAAGCTCATTACGTTGAGGGGTCGAATCCGGCACGCCAGCAGCCGCCGAAGGGACGGGGTGGTCGCGGAGTATTTGGTGGCCAAGGAGGACTATAAGGCCGCCATTGAGGCGGCCAAGACCGCCAGCTGGGTGGAATTCTGCACCAAGCAGGAGCATGAGAGCGTGTGGGACGGCATCTACAGGGTGCTAAGATGCGCCGCTCGTAGGAGGGAAGATACCCTCCTCAGCGGCGCGGATGGACGCGCCCTGGATGCCGTCGGCTCCACCGCCCTCATAGCGGATACATTCTTCCCAGCTGACGATCTTCAGTCAGAGTCGGAAACTCATGCCCGTGTCAGGCAGGCAGTCGCCCGCATGGAGGATGAAGCCAGGTCCAAGCCGCGGGAGTTTATTCCCTTCTCCCAGCACGAGCTCTCGGGCGTCTTGAAGGGCATCCACCCTAAAAAGGCGCCCGGGGGGGACGGCCTCACGGCCGACATCTGCAGTGCGGCCATCAGGGCGAGAAATGATGTATTTGTCGCCCTGATGAACGCCTGCCTTTCTCTGGGATACTTCCCTAAGGACTGGAAGGCTGCGGTAGTCAAAATCCTGCCTAAGCCCAGCAAGGACTGGAAGGCTGCGGTAGTCAAAATCCTGCCTAAGCCCAGCAGAGATGACTACTCGCAGCCGAAATCATACAGGCCAATCGGGCTACTGTCAGTCCTGGGGAAGATCCTGGAGAAGATGGTGGCCGGGAGGCTTCTCTGGCAGCTCGGGGTGGGCGGAGGACTGAGCCTGCGCCAATATGGCTTTATGCCGCAGCGCAGCACCGAGGACGCTTTGTATGATGCTGTACAGCTCATAAGAGATCACGTCGGGCAAAAACGCATTGTCGGAGTCGTCTCCCTCGATATCGAGGGGGCTTTCGACAATGCGTGGTGGCCCGGAATAAAACACCAGATCCTGGCCACTGGATGCGACCAGTCTGTCTACCAACTTCTGTGCAGCTACCTGAGCGAAAGACAGGTCACAGTCAGGTACGCGGGGGCACAAGTAGACAGACCTACTTCGAAAGGTTGCATCCAAGGCTCGACGTGCGGTCCCTTGCTGTGGAACCTGTTACTCGACCCTTTGCTCCGGCGCGGTGGGGACCTTCGGGCTCACCTGCAGGCGTTCGCGGACGATATTTTGATTATCGCCGCGGCGCAGACTGTGGGTGAGCTCGAGGACATCCTCAACGCCGCGCTGGACGCCGTGTACGAGTGGGGAGAGGCGGCTAAGATGAGGTTCGCCGCTCGGAAGACCCAAGCCATGGTGGTCACCAGGAAGCGCGATGTTAACCCACCCAAGCTGAAGCTTGGGGGGGAGGACATCGCGTTCTCGGACGAGATCACTGTGTTGGGTCTGACGATCGACAAGAACCTCAATTTTCTTAGCCACCTCAACAGGGTCTGCGGCAAAGCTATGGCTAGGTTCCAGATGGTGTCTAGGGCGGCCAGGGCGACATGGGGCTTAAATGCCGATATCGTCCGGCTGCTCTACACTACCGTCATCGAACCTACCATCCTCTATGCGGCTAACGTCTGGGCGCCTGTCGCGCAGCGAGCGGGGGTCAGGGCCTTACTCGACAGGGTGACCAGGGCCTTCGCGATCCGCATCGCCAAGGCCCACCGCACCACCTCCTACACTGCCGCCGTTCTCTTGGCGAGGATCCTCCCCCTCGACCTTAGGGCCGAGGAGGCCCTTCAGCTTTACGAGCTGAAGAGGGGGAGGCCCTTCGCCCCGCTGCCGGGCCGGGAGGTCGAGCGCCGCTGCAGCCCGTTCGCGCTGGCACACCCCGCTCTACGAACTACAGTTGAGTTCGAGGAGGTGGCCAGCGTGGAGGAGCTCAGTAAGGTGCCCGACGATTGGGCCCAGGCCTATACGGACGGCAGCAAGATCGAGGGCAAGGTGGGGGGTGCGGTCACTCTGTGGAGGGACGGCGTTGAGGTCCGCACCAGGGGGTTCAGGCTGGAGGGATTCGCCTCCGTCTTCCAAGCGGAGATGGTGGCGATCTCCAAGGCTCTCGACCTCGTGGCCGGGGGTCCCGGTCCCATCAGGGCGAGCGTCCTGAGCGACTCCAGATCCGCTCTGGAGTTGCTCAGGAACCCCTCGCCCACACATCAGCTGGCCGTGAAAATTCACGGTCAGCTGAGGGACATACAGAATAACGGGGGCCTGATCCGGTTTTTCTGGATCAAGGCCCACGTCGGGATCCCCGGCAACGAGCGCGCAGACGAGTTGGCCAAGAGGGCGGCGTTGTCTCGCAAAGACGCGGCAGCCTACGACCTGTATCCCGTCTCACATGCAAAACTGCAGGTGAGACGGGAGACAGTGGCAAAGTGGCAGACCCGCTACAGCGAGTCTGCCACAGGCCGCGTCACCTCGCTGTTCTTCCCGGACGTCGCATCGGCCCATAAAGTCCTTGGCAAATTCACAATGTGCAATGCCAAGGCGCAGCTCCTGACGGGGCACGGCGGCTTTCGAGCGTACCTCCACAGGTTCAAGCTCGCGGGGAGTCCGTCCTGCATTTGTGATGACGAGACTCCCGAAACGCTGGAGCACCTGCTGGAGGAGTGCCCCCGTTTTGGAGCTGTACGGGCCGATTGCGAGATACTCCTGGGAGCAGCGGTGAGGTGCGAGGCTTTCGCCGCCTTTATGGCCGACTCGAAGAGTCGAGAGATCTTCCTGCCCTTCGCCCTGGGGGTGACGCGCGCGGCCTCTAAGGCCAATGGAGGCCGGGCTTAATGTGTCTCTTAGTTATCTTTCACGTTTTACATCACTTTTTATACATTTTAAATTTTTTACACTGTACACTTTTTAAACCTTTAATTTCTATGTTCAACCCCGGCGCCTTGCTTGTCACTACTCCTAG
>OZ018367.1:12500-103787 GCA_963969515.1 Yponomeuta evonymella
TAACCTAACCTAACCTAACCTAACCTAACCTAACCTAACCTAACCTAACCTAACCTAACCTAACCTAACCTAACCTAACCTAACCTAACCTAACCTAACCTAACCTAACCTAACCTAACCTAACCTAACCTAACCTAACCTAACCTAACCTAACCTAACCTAACCTAACCTAACCTAACCTAACCTAACCTAACCTAACCTAACCTAACCTAACCTAACCTAACCTAACCTAACCACGGTAGGAATGGTGCGCATTGCAACGTCGTCTTAGAGGTGACCCCCGAGATCTGGCGGCGCATGGGGGGGGCGAGGATTAGGCTGGGGTACCAGGTCGTGCTGGCGGTGGACCAGTCCCCACTGGTGCAGTGTTACCGCTGCATGGGCTACGGGCACACGGCACGAGTTTGTCGTGCCGATGCCAGGTGTGGCCGATGCAGCGGGGAGCACCAAACCAGGGACTGTCCCCCGTCGGCGCGAGCTGGAGACCCGCGCTGCTGTCACTGCACCAAAGTGTCAGGGGCAGACTCCGCGCACCCTGCATTCGCCGCGGATTGTCCTGAGCGTCTTCGCTGGGACAGCATAGCGCGACAGGCAATAAAATACTGCTGATACGGGCACCTTGGCACCCTTACAGTCTCGGGGTGCACTGGGTGCTGGGGTGGCCGACAGTGGCCGGGATCCCGTGGGAGGACCTCCTGGGGCGCGGCGGGGCGCGATCCGGTTGATGCAAATCAACATTGGTCGTTGCCGCGCCGCGTTCCACGAGGCGATCCAAGTGGCCATCGAGGGTGGCTACTCGGCCGTACTGATCCAGGAACCTTACACTGGATCGGCGGGCCGAGTGGACACCCGGTATACTTGTATACAAAAGATGGCCACTAGGGACAAACCGGTCAAGTCGGCTATCCTAGTACTCGACCCGGCCCTCTCTGTCGTCCAGGACGCCACCACAGTCACGGAGAACGTCGTGGCGGTGGTGGTGGAGTGGGACCGGCAGAAGATCGGCCTGGTCTCGGTGTACCTCGAGGGAGACCGCGACCTTAGCCCCTACCTTCGTGACATCCAGGCCTTCATGGACCGCATGGGCACCAGGGCGGTCCTTCTCGGCGGGGATATTAACGCCAAAAGCCTTTGGTGGGGCTGCGGGCGCGAGGACCAGAGGGGAACTCTGTTCTCCGAGTTCGCAGCCCAGGTGGATCTGCAGGTTCTCAACGAGGGAGGAGCGCCGACGTTCTACATCTGGCGGGGGGACAAATTGTTCACAAGCATCGTAGATGTAACCCTCGCCACGTCGGCGCTCTTCCATCGAGTGAGGGGCTGGATGGTCCGTCCGGATCTCATCCCCTCCGCTCCCGATCATCGGGCGATAACGTTCGAGGTGGGGGTGGGACCCGAGACGGAGCCGGACAGAGCCTGCGGGTCCACCAGGCGTTACCACGCCGGGAAGGCCGACTGGGATACTTTTCGGGCCTCATTCGTCGATCGTCTGGGAGACTGGACGGTCGAGGAAATCGAGGCTATCGAGACGCCCGGCGGTCTTGAGGAGGCCATTGGTAGGTACACCGCGGCGATTCACGGCGCGTGCGAGGATTCGATCCCTCTTCTGGCCCCACCAAAGACGCCCAAACGGGTGATTTGGTGGGGCCCTGAGCTGCAGCTCAAGAAGCGCAAGCTCATTACGTTGAGGGGTCGAATCCGGCACGCCAGCAGCCGCCGAAGGGACGGGGTGGTCGCGGAGTATTTGGTGGCCAAGGAGGACTATAAGGCCGCCATTGAGGCGGCCAAGACCGCCAGCTGGGTGGAATTCTGCACCAAGCAGGAGCATGAGAGCGTGTGGGACGGCATCTACAGGGTGCTAAGATGCGCCGCTCGTAGGAGGGAAGATACCCTCCTCAGCGGCGCGGATGGACGCGCCCTGGATGCCGTCGGCTCCACCGCCCTCATAGCGGATACATTCTTCCCAGCTGACGATCTTCAGTCCGAGTCGGAAACTCATGCCCGTGTCAGGCAGGCAGTCGCCCGCATGGAGGATGAAGCCAGGTCCAAGCCGCGGGAGTTTATTCCCTTCTCCCAGCACGAGCTCTCGGGCGTCTTGAAGGGCATCCACCCTAAAAAGGCGCCCGGGGGGGACGGCCTCACGGCCGACATCTGCAGTGCGGCCATCAGGGCGAGAAATGATGTATTTGTCGCCCTGGAGAAATGATGTATTTGTCGCCCTGATGAACGCCTGCCTTTCTCTGGGATACTTCCCTAAGGACTGGAAGGCTGCGGTAGTCAAAATCCTGCCTAAGCCCAGCAGAGATGACTACTCGCAGCCGAAATCATACAGGCCAATCGGGCTACTGTCAGTCCTGGGGAAGATCCTGGAGAAGATGATGGCCGGGAGGCTTCTCTGGCAGCTCGGGGTGGGCGGAGGACTGAGCCTGCGCCAATATGGCTTTATGCCGCAGCGCAGCACCGAGGACGCTTTGTATGATGCTGTACAGCTCATAAGAGATCACGTCGGGCAAAAACGCATTGTCGGAGTCGTCTCCCTCGATATCGAGGGGGCTTTCGACAATGCGTGGTGGCCCGGAATAAAACACCAGATCCTGGCCACTGGATGCGACCAGTCTGTCTACCAACTTCTGTGCAGCTACCTGAGCGAAAGACAGGTCACAGTCAGGTACGCGGGGGCACAAGTAGACAGACCTACTTCGAAAGGTTGCATCCAAGGCTCGACGTGCGGTCCCTTGCTGTGGAACCTGTTACTCGACCCTTTGCTCCGGCGCGGTGGGGACCTTCGGGCTCACCTGCAGGCGTTCGCGGACGATATTTTGATTATCGCCGCGGCGCAGACTGTGGGTGAGCTCGAGGACATCCTCAACGCCGCGCTGGACGCCGTGTACGAGTGGGGAGAGGCGGCTAAGATGAGGTTCGCCGCTCGGAAGACCCAAGCCATGGTGGTCACCAGGAAGCGCGATGTTAACCCACCCAAGCTGAAGCTTGGGGGGGAGGACATCGCGTTCTCGGACGAGATCACTGTGTTGGGTCTGACGATCGACAAGAACCTCAATTTTCTTAGCCACCTCAACAGGGTCTGCGGCAAAGCTATGGCTAGGTTCCAGATGGTGTCTAGGGCGGCCAGGGCGACATGGGGCTTAAATGCCGATATCGTCCGGCTGCTCTACACTACCGTCATCGAACCTACCATCCTCTATGCGGCTAACGTCTGGGCGCCTGTCGCGCAGCGAGCGGGGGTCAGGGCCTTACTCGACAGGGTGACCAGGGCCTTCGCGATCCGCATCGCCAAGGCCCACCGCACCACCTCCTACACTGCCGCCGTTCTCTTGGCGAGGATCCTCCCCCTCGACCTTAGGGCCGAGGAGGCCCTTCAGCTTTACGAGCTGAAGAGGGGGAGGCCCTTCGCCCCGCTGCCGGGCCGGGAGGTCGAGCGCCGCTGCAGCCCGTTCACGCTGGCACACCCCGCTCTACGAACTACAGTTGAGTTCGAGGAGGTGGCCAGCGTGGGGGAGCTCAGTAAGGTGCCCGACGGTTGGGCCCAGGCCTACACGGACGGCAGCAAGATCGAGGGCAAGGTGGGGGGTGCGGTCACTCTGTGGAGGGACGGCGTTGAGGTCCGCACCAGGGGGTTCAGGCTGGAGGGATTCGCCTCCGTCTTCCAAGCGGAGATGGTGGCGATCTCCAAGGCTCTCGACCTCGTGGCCGGGGGTCCCGGTCCCATCAGGGCGAGCGTCCTGAGCGACTCCAGATCCGCTCTGGAGTTGCTCAGGAACCCCTCGCCCACACATCAGCTGGCCGTGAAAATTCACGGTCAGCTGAGGGACATACAGAATAACGGGGGCCTGATCCGGTTTTTCTGGATCAAGGCCCACGTCGGGATCCCCGGCAACGAGCGCGCAGACGAGTTGGCCAAGAGGGCGGCGTTGACTCGCAAAGACGCGGCAGCCTACGACCTGTATCCCGTCTCACATGCAAAGCGGCAGGTGAGACGGGAGACAGTGGCAAAGTGGCGGACCCGCTATAGCGAGTCTGCCACAGGCCGCGTCACCTCGCTGTTCTTCCCGGACGTCGCATCGGCCCATAAAGTCCTTGGCAAATTCACTATGTGCAATGCCAAGGCGCAGCTCCTGACGGGGCACGGCGGCTTTCGAGCGTACCTCCACAGGTTCAAGCTCGCGGGGAGTCCGTCCTGCATTTGTGATGACGAGACTCCCGAAACGCTGGAGCACCTGCTGGAGGAGTGCCCCCGTTTTGGAGCTGTACGGGCCGATTGCGAGATACTCCTGGGAGCAGCGGTGAGGTGCGAGGCATTCGCCGCCTTTATGGCCGACTCGAAGAGTCGAGAGATCTTCCTGCCCTTCGCCCTGGGGGTGACGCGCGCGGCCTCTAAGGCCAATGGAGGCCGGGTCTAATGCTGTCTCCTAGTTTATTTTTACTTTCACCCTAGTACTACCTCATTTTAACATTTTAATTTTGACAATTATACTTTTTATGCCATTAATTTTTATGTTTAACCCCGGCGCCTTGCTTGTCACTACTCCCAGGAGTAGTCAGAGACAAGGCGTCGGGGCCTCTGACTGTTCAGGACTATATTTATAGTTATGTTATTATTTTGACCTTTTTATATAAAATTATTTTTAATTTTAACATGAGACACCTATAAGGGAAGAAAAAAAAAAAAAAAAAAAAAAAAAAAAAAAAAAAAAAAAAAAAAAAAAAAAAAAAAAAAAAAAAAAAAAAAAAGGGAGAAAGAAAAGAGAAAGAAAAGAGTAAGAGAAGAGAAAACACTTAAAATTAAGTTCTTTAATTTTAACATAATTTTGACATGTCAACATTTCATAATATTAAATTTTATGTCCAACCCCGGCGCCTTGCTTGTCACTACTCTTAGGAGTAGTCAGAGACAAGGCGTCGGGGTATATATTTTTTACATTTTTAAATTGTGAATCAATTGTTTTATTTTATTAGTCTAATTTTACTTCCTACTATTCTACTATTTTATAAGGATTTTAAGACACTGTACAATTCTATTTTAATACCAATTTTTTATATTATATTACCATAGGACATATATTCAAGAATTTTAAATAATTGACCAGGATCTTTTATCACATGAATTTTATTGTATAATTTTATCAAGGTAACAAAGGTCGCCACAATATTAATAGTGGCGGTACCGGCTCAGGGGGAGGGGTTTAGTCCGTAGGCTACTGGGAGAAATCCCCAGTAGAGTCGGGCATGCCGCCGTGTGTTAGGGCACGGCGGTATACATGAGTATTCCCCTCCTCCTTTTAAAAAAAAAAAAAAAAAAAAAAACCTAACCTAACCTAACCTAACCTAACCTAACCTAACCTAACCTAACCTAACCTAACCTAACCTAACCTAACCTAACCTAACCTAACCTAACCTAACCTAACCTAACCTAACCTAACCTAACCTAACCTAACCTAACCTAACCTAACCTAACCTAACCTAACCTAACCTAACCTAACCTAACCTAACCTAACCTAACCTAACCTAACCTAACCTAACCTAACCTAACCTAACCTAACCTAACCTAACCTAACCTAACCTAACCTAACCTAACCTAACCTAACCTAACCTAACCTAACCTAACCTAACCTAACCTAACCTAACCTAACCTAACCTAACCTAACCTAACCTAACCTAACCTAACCTAACCTAACCTAACCTAACCTAACCTAACCTAACCTAACCTAACCTAACCTAACCTAACCTAACCTAACCTAACCTAACCTAACCTAACCTAACCTAACCTAACCTAACCTAACCTAACCTAACCTAACCTAACCTAACCTAACCTAACCTAACCTAACCTAACCTAACCTAACCTAACCTAACCTAACCTAACCTAACCTAACCTAACCTAACCTAACCTAACCTAACCTAACCTAACCTAACCTAACCTAACCTAACCTAACCTAACCTAACCTAACCTAACCTAACCTAACCTAACCTAACCTAACCTAACCTAACCTAACCTAACCTAACCTAACCTAACCTAACCTAACCTAACCTAACCTAACCTAACCTAACCTAACCTAACCTAACCTAACCTAACCTAACCTAACCTAACCTAACCTAACCTAACCTAACCTAACCTAACCTAACCTAACCTAACCTAACCTAACCTAACCTAACCTAACCTAACCTAACCTAACCTAACCTAACCTAACCTAACCTAACCTAACCTAACCTAACCTAACCTAACCTAACCTAACCTAACCTAACCTAACCTAACCTAACCTAACCTAACCTAACCTAACCTAACCTAACCTAACCTAACCTAACCTAACCTAACCTAACCTAACCTAACCTAACCTAACCTAACCTAACCTAACCTAACCTAACCTAACCTAACCTAACCTAACCTAACCTAACCTAACCTAACCTAACCTAACCTAACCTAACCTAACCTAACCTAACCTAACCTAACCTAACCTAACCTAACCTAACCTAACCTAACCTAACCTAACCTAACCTAACCTAACCTAACCTAACCTAACCTAACCTAACCTAACCTAACCTAACCTAACCTAACCTAACCTAACCTAACCTAACCTAACCTTTTTTTTTTTTTTTTTTTTTTTTTTTTTTTTTTTTTTTTTTTTTTTTTTGATGACGAAGTGGAGAATGCATTTACGCATCCCCCTGGGATAAAACTCCAGGGGGTATGTGGGACTCGCCGCTCTCATCCCTCTTTACAGGAAAGAGGGAAATCGAGAGCCTGGCCCTACCCACTAAACTCCACTCCGGCGGTTCCCTCTGGGCCGGTTTGGTGTGGGGGCACCCTGGGATCGCTGAGCATTCTACCAGTGTGCCCCCCCGGCAATCGCGGCTTACGCCGAACCCTCTGTGGGACCAACCGCTGGTCCCTTTAGGGACCGAGGCGGACACGTGTCTAGGACACAATGTCAATATGACCCGTCTCACTCGGGTGCCTTCGGTCCCTCCCCTCCGGTTGAGGCTTCCCTCAAAAACGGTCTGGCCTGACAAGTCAGGATCCAGACTTAAGAGGCCGGGGCGGACATGTGTCATAGACACGATGTCAATAACCCGACCGCCATGGGTGCAGCTTCGTCCACGGCCCAGCATAGCACCCCTCTGGTGCACTGGACCGTGTCCTCCGCGCGACTCCGCGGCGGTGGGCGCCACCGGTCCCCCTCCTCTGGCGCTGAGGAAGCGGATAGGCCGCAGCCTCCCGCCTCCCCACCGCAAGAAGGCCCTCAAAATCCCATCTGCCACGAGTGCAGCCCCGTCCACGGCCCAGCGGCCCACCTCCCTCATTGAGGTTATGCTGGGTCCGTGTCCTCCGGCAGCACTCGTGGCAATGGGTGTCCACGCTTCCTCCCCTTGGGAGGTCCTCCGATCCCGTTGCCAATAGTGCCGCCCATATCCACGGCCCAGCGACTTAGCCCTCAGGTGCGCTGGTTTTAACGCATGGCAACGGGAGTCCCTCGACGCACACACCCACAGAGTGGGTGTATGCCCCGTCTGGGGCCTGACAGGTCAGGACCCAGACGACCATCTGTGCCAGATTATTCGCCGTTGGCCAGCAAGATCTCCTAAGAGAAGTTACTGACCAACGCCCAGGGTGCACCGGCCCTTGCCACTGCCTTTCCACCGGACTCAGGGTATCAAGTGGAACGGCAGCAGCGCGGGCAAACGAGGAGGTTATCTGGCATCGCACCCCAACCTAACCTAACCTAACCTAACCTAACCTAACCTAACCTAACCTAACCTAACCTAACCTAACCTAACCTAACCTAACCTAACCTAACCTAACCTAACCTAACCTAACCTAACCTAACCTAACCTAACCTAACCTAACCTAACCTAACCTAACCTAACCTAACCTAACCTAACCTAACCTAACCTAACCTAACCTAACCTAACCTAACCTAACCTAACCTAACCTAACCTAACCTAACCTAACCTAACCTAACCTAACCTAACCTAACCTAACCTAACCTAACCTAACCTAACCTAACCTAACCTAACCTAACCTAACCTAACCTAACCTAACCTAACCTAACCTAACCTAACCTAACCTAACCTAACCTAACCTAACCTAACCTAACCTAACCTAACCTAACCTAACCTAACCTAACCTAACCTAACCTAACCTAACCTAACCTAACCTAACCTAACCTAACCTAACCTAACCTAACCTAACCTAACCTAACCTAACCTAACCTAACCTAACCTAACCTAACCTAACCAGTACCGCCCCGAGCGCCCCTCGGAAAGCATCATTTGCCTCTGGCTCCGCGCTAAAAAAATCTTTTAAGTGGGAAAAACTAGTGATACAGAGACGTGCTATACACCAAAACACGCGTCTAATCGCGCCCAATACAGTGCTGAGAAAAACATTAACCGGAGACAAAATTTCGAGGAGTTATCGTGGTGAAACCAAATTTTATCAAAAAAGTGCTCGGTTTTTTGTGAATATCTTGCGATCTGTCGCGACACCCCACATATTTTTTGTGGCCAGTCTTGGCGCCTCTGGGAGCCGCATCCGACGAGGCGCTTTGCGGATTTTTCGGACCACGGGCCCACGAGAAATTAAGAAGAGAAGGAAAACCACGTGGCACGTGCTTGCTGAAGGAGAGGTGCGGCGGCGCTGCCACCTCTTTATCCTCGTGTGGAACATTTTTCCAAACCCTGTGAAGAAAACCCGGTAAGCCGGACTTGTGTTTCTCGGAAGTTATCTCACAAAAACCACTTAAATTCGTGTTTTTTCAAAATTGCTGGATGGACGTTTGCGTGGCGTTTTGTACAACCATCCGACTGCCTGGCCCAGCCCGAGACGAATCCAGGAAGCCCAAACACGACGTACTTCGGACTTCCCTATCGAAAATAAGACTGTGTTTAGTATATTGTCGGCCATCTTGGATTTAAATTTTCCAATTTTTATTGTTTTTTGAAGCTTTTTTGACGGTTTTGGACTAAGGAAAATTTAATTAGAAAAAATTAAGTAAAATTATAAAATTAAATTAATAACTAACATAGACAGAAGCAATTAAACTCTCATCGAATACATTTAAGCACCTTGTAAATTTGTGGCAACTTCTAAAATTCTGCACCGCCCGGAAACGTCTTCTGCTCACTTGGGCGCATCTTTTGAGCCCAAACACGACGGTCCTGCGACCACCGGTTGACGAATTGACATTGAGGCCGCCATTTTGGCAGCCATCTTGAAATTTTCAAATCCCCATAACTCGGCTCCCGTTGGTCGCACGACAACGCGGTTTTCACCGGAACATTGGGCCTGCTGAGGCGCATCTTAAGACAGACTCTACGTAGAGTCATACTCTACATAGAGACAAAAATTTTTTTATTTCGGCCCAAGTTCCTGCGGTACTTTTTTTAGCTTATTTTAACCTACCCAATCTATTGATTTTTTGACAAATTTTAATTTAATTAATTAAGTATTTTTATCATATATTTACAACTTATACAAAATTAATTTTATATTTGACAATTGTTTTCATTGGATATCGCTTTTGCGCTAGTATTAAGTTTTATCCATTGAAATTGCCTTTTTGCACTAGTTTTAAGTTCTAATTATTGACATTACTCTGCCGTTGCACTAGTAATAAGTTTTATTGCCCTATTGCATTAGTTTTTAAGTTTTACTGACTGACGCTGTCTTATTTGTTTTAATCTCTGAGACAAGCCTTTCTACCATAAACACCTTCCTCTGTATAACCGACCTACCGGCCCCTCAATTCTATCATGGACACCAGGCCGCGCAAATCTGCCGCCACGACGGAGGCCAGGAGCCGACCACCTACCGGGGGTGCCCTGTTGCGGGTACCCACCAAGGGGCTCCGCGGGACCCCGCCAATGAAGGCACTTAACATCAAAAAGGCCCCATCCGAGGGGACCGGGTCCGCGGAGCCCATTTCCGCCAACGCCGCGCCGCGTCCTGCATCGCCCCCGGATACAAAGGCTGATCCGGGGGTTGAGGCAGTCGCTCCCGGCGGCGTCTCACCGGCCCCTCTTTCGCCGCAGACCGGGAGGCCGTCCTTGGGAGGGTCGGTGACCGGCGCACTGGCCAATCTCCCAAGGATGGCCAATGACGTCATGCTGGCGGCGAAGGAGAGGCTAGAGTCTTCAGGCAACTTGAAGCGGGAGACCCGCGAGTTTGTCGTGGGCTCGCTCAGCGACTTGTACCAAATGGTACTGCGGCTGAGCGAGTCCAGGCAGACTCTCTGCCTGAAGATGGAGGCCGCCAGGGCGAGTTTCGCCGAGGACGTGGCCCGACGGGAGGAGGCCCACGCCGCCAGCCTGGAAAAGCTGGCCGCTGGGTCGGTGCTGCCCGCAATAGCTAGGGACCTGGGGGACATCAAAAAGGATGTCCAGGCGGCACGGGACCTGATCTCGTTCGACGTGATCGGGGAGCTGCGGGACAAGGAGCCCGCACCGACTCCGGCGGCGCTTCAGTCCCTCACCAAGGGGATTGAGGCGCTGGCGGAGCGGTGCGAGGGCATTAAAACCGAATTCGGCGGTTTGGCGGGGGGTGTTAACCCGAAACCGGATGCGGAGTGGGCGGAGGAGGTGAGGGGGGAGTTCCGTGGGCTTCGCGAGCGGCTCGACAGGCAGCAGCCCGCGCCGCTCGCGGAGCCGCCCGCGCGGGCCCCCGCCCCGGCCCCTCCCCGCCCCAACAACTGCCCCGCCACCGCCGCTGTCCCGCGGCTGCCACAACGGGATCGGGTCCCTTTCCGATCCTACGCTCAGGTGGCTTCCTCGCCGCGCCACTCCGTGGTGGTGGCGTCGACCGACCCCAACAAGACCGCGGAGGCTACCATCGCCGACATAAAAGGGAAGGTCGACGTCATCGCCCTCGGGATTGGGGTCAGCGCGGTGAGGAAGCTGAGAAATAGCAAAGTGCTGCTCTCCTGCGACACCGACGAGGGCAGAGAGGTTTTCAAAAAGAAGCTGTCGGGGGCCGGTGGCCTCTTTACAGTCACCGAGCCCGCCGACAAGCGACCATTAATTCGCCTCGTCGGTGTCGCGAGAGACGTCCCTGACGAACAGGTGATGGCCGCCATCGAGTCCCAGAACAGGGACTTGATGGCGGGCGTCGCCTTTACCAGGGACGATGCCCGGGTCCTTAGGCGCACCAATGGTAGGAACGGTGCGCATTGCAACGTCGTCTTAGAGGTGACCCCCGAGATCTGGCGGCGCATGGAGGGGGCGAGGATAAGGCTGGGGTACCAGGTCGTGCTGGCGGTGGACCAGTCCCCATTGGTGCAGTGCTACCGCTGCATGGGCTACGGGCATACGGCACGCGTTTGTCGTGCCGATGCCAGGTGTGGCCGGTGCAGCGGGGAGCACCAAACCAGGGACTGTCCCCCGTCGGCGCGAGCTGGAGACCCGCGCTGCTGTCACTGCACCAAGGTGTCAGGGGCAGACTCCGCGCACCCTGCATTCGCCGCGGATTGTCCCGAGCGTATTCGCTGGGACAGCATAGCGCGACAGGCAATAAAATACTGCTGATACGGGCACCTTGGCACCCTTACAGTCTCGAGGTGCACTGGGTGCTGGGGTGGCCGACAGCGGCCGGAATCCCGTGGGAGGACCTCCTGGGGCGCGGCGGGGCGCGATCCGGTTGATGCAAATCAACATTGGTCGTTGCCGCGCCGCGTTCCACGAGGCGATCCAAGTGGCCATCGAGGGTGGCTACTCGGCCGTACTGATCCAGGAACCTTACACTGGATCGGTGGGCCGAGTGGACACCCGGTATACTTGTATACAAAAGATGGCCACTAGGGACAAACCGGTCAAGTCGGCCATCCTAGTACTCGACCCGGCCCTCTCTGTCGTCCAGGACGCCACCACAATCACGGAAAACGTCGTGGCGGTGGTGGTGGAGTGGAATCGGCAGAAGATCGGCCTGGTCTCGGTGTACCTCGAGGGAGACCGTGACCTAAGCCCCTACCTTCGCGACATCCAGGCCTTCATGGACCGCATGGGCACCAGCGCGGTCCTTCTCGGCGGGGATATTAACGCCAAAAGCCTTTGGTGGGGCTGCGAGCGCGAGGACCAGAGGGGAACCCTGTTCTCCGAGTTCGCAGCCCAGGTGGATCTGCAGGTTCTCAACGAGGGAGGAGCGCCGACGTTTTACATCTGGCGGGGGGATAAGCTTTTTACAAGCATTGTAGATGTAACCCTCGCCACGTCGGCGCTCTTCCATCGAGTGAGGGGCTGGATGGTCCGTCCGGATCTCATCCCCTCCGCTCCCGATCATCGGGCGATAACGTTCGAGGTGGGGGTGGGACCCGAGACGGAGCCGGACAGAGCCTGCGGGTCCACCAGGCGTTACCACGCCGGGAAGGCCGACTGGGATACTTTTCGGGCCTCGTTCGTCGACCGTCTGGGAGACTGGACGGTCGAGGAAATCGAGGCTATCGAGACGCCCGGCGGTCTTGAGGAGGCCATTGGTAGGTACACCGCGGCAATTCACGGCGCGTGCGAGGATTCGATCCCTCTTCTGGCTCCACCAAAGGCACCCAAACGGGTGGTTTGGTGGAGCCATGAGTTGCAGCTCAAGAAGCGTCAACTCATTACGATGAGGGGTCGAATCCGGCACGCGAGTAGCCGCCGAAGGGATGGGGTGGTCGCGGAGTATTTGGTGGCCAAGGAGGACTACAAGGCCGCCATTGAGGCGGCCAAGACCGCCAGCTGGGTGGAATTCTGCACTAAGCAGCAGCATGAGAGCGTGTGGGACGGCATCTATAGGGTGCTAAGATGCGCCGCTCGTAGGAGGGAAGACACCCTCCTCAGCGGCGCGGATGGACGCGCCCTGGATGCCGTCGGTTCCACCGCCCTCATAGCGGATACATTCTTCCCAGCTGACGATCTTCAGTCCGAGTCGGATACTCATGCCCGTGTCAGGCAGGCAGTCGCCCGCATGGAGGATGAAGCCAGGTCCAAGCCGCGGGAGTTTATTCCCTTCTCCCAGCACGAGCTCTCGGGCGTCTTGAAGGGCATCCACCCTAAAAAGGCGCCCGGGGGGGACGGCCTCACGGCCGACATCTGCAGTGCGGCCATCAGGGCGAGAAATGATGTATTTGTCGCCCTGATGAACGCCTGCCTTTCTCTGGGATACTTCCCTAAGGACTGGAAGGCTGCGGTAGTCAAAATCCTGCCTAAGCCCAGCAGAGATGACTACTCGCAGCCGAAATCATACAGGCCAATCGGGCTACTGTCAGTCCTGGGGAAGATCCTGGAGAAGATGATGGCCGGGAGGCTTCTCTGGCAGCTCGGGATGGGCGGAGGACTGAGCCTGCGCCAATATGGCTTTATGCCGCAGCGCAGCACCGAGGACGCTTTGTATGATGCTGTACAGCTCATAAGAGATCACGTCGGGCAAAAACGCATTGTCGGAGTCGTCTCCCTCGATATCGAGGGGGCTTTCGACAATGCGTGGTGGCCCGGAATAAAACACCAGATCCTGGCCACTGGATGCGACCAGTCTGTCTACCAACTTCTGTGCAGCTACCTGAGCGAAAGACAGGTCACAGTCAGGTACGCGGGGGCACAAGTAGACAGACCTACTTCGAAAGGTTGCATCCAAGGCTCGACGTGCGGTCCCTTGCTGTGGAACCTGTTACTCGACCCTTTGCTCCGGCGCGGTGGGGACCTTCGGGCTCACCTGCAGGCGTTCGCGGACGATATTTTGATTATCGCCGCGGCGCAGACTGTGGGTGAGCTCGAGGACATCCTCAATGCCGCGCTGGACGCCGTGTACGAGTGGGGAGAGGCGGCTAAGATGAGGTTCGCCGCTCGGAAGACCCAAGCCATGGTGGTCACCAGGAAGCGCGATGTTAACCCACCCAAGCTGAAGCTTGGGGGGGAGGACATCGCGTTCTCGGACGAGATCACTGTGTTGGGTCTGACGATCGACAAGAACCTCAATTTTCTTAGCCACCTCAACAGGGTCTGCGGCAAAGCTATGGCTAGGTTCCAGATGGTGTCTAGGGCGGCCAGGGCGACATGGGGCTTAAATGCCGATGTCGTCCGGCTGCTCTACACTACCGTCATCGAACCTACCATCCTCTATGCGGCTAACGTCTGGGCGCCTGTCGCGCAGCGAGCGGGGGTCAGGGCCTTACTCGACAGGGTGACCAGGGCCTTCGCGATCCGCATCGCCAAGGCCCACCGCACCACCTCCTACACTGCCGCCGTTCTCTTGGCGAGGATCCTCCCCCTCGACCTTAGGGCCGAGGAGGCCCTTCAGCTTTACGAGCTAAAGAGGGGGAGGCCCTTCGCCCCGCTGCCGGGCCGGGAGGTCGAGCGCCGCTGCAGCCCGTTCACGCTGGCACACCCCGCTCTACGAACTACAGTTGAGTTCGAGGAGGTGGCCAGCGTGGAGGAGCTCAGTAAGGTGCCCGACGATTGGGCCCAGGCCTATACGGACGGCAGCAAGATCGAGGGCAGGGTGGGGGGTGCGGTCACTCTGTGGAGGGACGGCGTTGAGGTCCGCACCAGGGGGTTCAGGCTGGAGGGATTCGCCTCCGTCTTCCAAGCGGAGATGGTGGCGATCTCCAAGGCTCTCGACCTCGTGGCCGGGGGTCCCGGTCCCATCAGGGCGAGCGTCCTGAGCGACTCCAGATCTGCTCTGGAGTTGCTCAGGAACCCCTCGCCCACACACCAGCTGGCCGTGAAAATTCATGGCCAGCTGGGGGACATACAGAATAACGGGGGCCTGATCCGGTTTTTCTGGATCAAGGCCCACGTCGGGATCCCCGGCAACGAGCGCGCCGACGAGTTGGCCAAGAGGGCGGCGTTGTCTCGCAAAGACGCGGCAGCCTATGACCTGTACCCCGTCTCACATGCAAAACTGCAGGTGAGACGGGAGACAGTGGCAAAGTGGCAGGCCCGCTACAGCGAGTCTGCCACAGGCCGCGTCACCTCGCTGTTCTTCCCGGACGTCGCATCGGCCCACAAAGTCCTTGGCAAATTCACTATGTGCAATGCCAAGGCGCAGCTCCTGACGGGGCACGGCGGCTTTCGAGCATACCTCCACAGGTTCAAGCTCGCGGGGAGTCCGTCCTGCATCTGTGATGACGTGACTCCCGAAACGCTGGAGCACCTGCTGGAGGAGTGCCCCCGTTTTGGAGCTGCTCGGGCCGATTGCGAGATACTCCTGGGAGCAGCGGTGAGGTGCGAGGCATTCGCCGCCTTTATGGCCGACTCCAAAAGTCGAGAGGTCTTCCTGCCCTTCGCCCTGGGGGTGACGCGCGCGGCCTCTAAAGCAAACGGGGGCCGGGTTTAAAGTGGTCCAACAGCTCTGTCATTTATTTATTACTTTTATATTAAGTTATTGTACAATTAGATATTTTTAAATTTACACTATTTACATTTTATGCTTATGATTTTATGTTAGCCCCGGCGCCTTGCTTGTCACTACTCTTAGGAATAGTCAGAGACAAGGCGTCGGGGCATGTAGTTTTAATGTTAATTGAAACTGTAACTAATTTCATATAAAAAAAAAAAAAAAAAAAAAAAAAAAAAAAAAAAAAAAAAAAAAAAAAAAAAAAAAAAAAAAAAAAAAAAGACAGAAAAGCATAAAGAGACAGAAAGAAAAAGAGACAGAAAAGAAAAAAGAGAAAGAGAAGGTACAAGAGAAAGAAAAGGAAAAAAATTTTAAGTTATTAATTTTAATTGTAACAGCTAAATTACTAATTAATTATAGCCGACTTGACATTTATACATTTTACTTTTTTTTTAACTTTCATGTCTTAGGATTTTATCACAAATAATTTTAGCAATAAGACACAGTATTTTATAATTCTAGATGATTTTACACTATGACTTTTTTATTATATAACTTTTAACCTTAATATTTAGAGTTTTATATTCGAATAACTTTTAACATTACAACAAATTCTGTAAATTTTTTAATAATTTTAACATGACATCTATAATGTATAATTTTAACTTTTTAGACATTTTTAATAAAACTATTACTATTTTATCAAAGTACAAAGGTCGCTACGAAATAAATGGTAGCGGTACCTGCTAAAAAAAAAAAAAAAAAAAAAAAAAAAACCTAACCTAACCTAACCTAACCTAACCTAACCTAACCTAACCTAACCTAACCTAACCTAACCTAACCTGAGCGGTACCGGCTCAGGGGGAGGGGTTTAGTCCGTAGGCTACTGGGAGAAATCCCCAGTAGAGTCGGGCATGCCGCCGTGTGTTAGGGCACGGCGGTATACATGAGTATTCCCCTCCTCCTTTTAAAAAAAAAAAAAAAAAAAAACCTAACCTAACCTAACCACCGAAAAAGTAATTCTGAAAATTCCACTTACCTGCTCGTGCCGCACCTCGTTGAAAGCGTCTCACTCCCAGCTGTCCGCCCCTGAAAGCAGAATAGTATTAGATTCAGTATTTTTCGAGTAATTCAATAAAAACACATAATTTTCTCAATTTTTTCCCTTTTAAACCCCATATCTTTTCCGAACTCACCCGTTTTCGTCTCAAACACCACCGCTTCCATAGCGGGACACCCCCGCGTCGATAGACACCACTTTGACGGTGATACGGTGATATTTTTTCGAACTCCATACTTAGCGTCAAGCAAAAAGTTCACCTTAGCGATAGAACAGTTTCATACATCACCGAAAAAGTAATTCTGAAAATTCCACTTACCTGCTCGTGCCGCACCTCGTTGAAAGCGTCTCACTCCCAGCTGTCCGCCCCTGAAAGCAGAATAGTATTAGATTCAGTATTTTTCGAGTAATTCAATAAAAACACATAATTTTCTCAATTTTTTCCCTTTTAAACCCCATATCTTTTCCGAACTCACCCGTTTTCGTCTCAAACACCACCGCTTCCATAGCGGGACACCCCCGATTTTTGCCCGCCACCCACCCCGCCGCCCCGCCCCACTGACCCTTGGTCGATACCTTTACCTCGAGGTCTTTTCTGGAGAAGTAAAAACTACATTTTTAGCTGTTGACGCCGTTCTATCAAAATGCTGAGGTCGCCGCTTGGCTCGACATCCTGTCTGAGGACGAGCGACGATATGGACTCCTCTGGTTCGATGCCCCCGCTTAGATATGGCTCCCAAGACCTTGTCTCCGCTATAATGCCCGCTTTTGCAACGACCGCCCCGGTGCCGCAAGCCAATAGGGACTCGGGAGGGGAGATCGGTGCCCTTCTTGGGGTTATCCGGGATGCTGTTGGTCGCTCGGGGAACCTCAAGAAGGAAATCAAGTCTGAAATCCTCGCTAGCGTCGAGAAAATCGAGCGGATCGTGACTCTTTCCCCAATACCATCTGCCACCCCTACTAACGCCGAGGAAATCAAGGCGACCATCAGAGAGTGCATCAGGGAGGAAATTAAGGCAATTAAGTTGCCCACGCCGATCATTCAAGCACCTCCGCCGCCTCCTGCTGCTGCTACAGGTCAGCCATCATACGCCAAGGTCGCCTCGACTCCCTCGGTGTCGTCGGTCCAACTCCGCCCGCCTCCCTACAAGCCGTCCATCATCGTGTCTGCTAAACACGCCACTAACAGCTCCGAAACTATCTCTGCATGGCAGAAGAGCATTACCTTCCGTGACACCAATTTCGCCCCCCTCAATGTCAAACCAGTTTCCCACAATAAACTTAGAGTAGAGTTCAACAAACCGGAACACATGCAGGTGACCCTTGACAAAATAAGCCCCTCATCGGAGATCGAAGCAGAACCCTCTAAAAAACTTCAACCGATGATTATGATAAAAGGAGTAAATGGAGATATCACACCTGAGACCCTCACCACCATTCTCCGAACCCAAAATGACTGTGTCAAGAATAACACACCAGAGGACCTCCAGCTGAAGTTCAAGCGCGGAAACAGGAACCCAAAGCTCTACAATGCTGCTTACACCGTCAGCCCTGCTCTCTGGCGGTCCATCATTGATGCTGGTAAGCTCAATGTGGACCACCAGAGGGTCCACGTCGAGAACTACGTCCCGGTTCTGCAGTGTTATCGGTGTCTACAATACGGTCACACAAAGAAATGGTGTAAGGAGACCGCCTCCACTTGCTCCCACTGCTCCTCAACTCAACACGCATATAAGGAATGCCCGGTTAAGGATGACCCCTCCAAACTCTCCTGCTTCAACTGCAATGCCCACCACGAAAAACGAAACGTCTCCGGCAAAGATACTGCCCACAGCGCCACGTCTATTACGTGCCCCCGATTCATCAGCATGAACAATGCTGTCCGTTCACGCACAGACTATGGGGAGTAACTTCGCACCACTTCCATCTACCTCCAACCCAAACAACATTAAATTTCTCCAGTGTAACGTGGGCCGCTCTTACGCGTGGCACCACGAGTTCATACAGTTTTTCGTTAAGCACGATTATCCAATTGCCCTCATTACAGAGCCCTATACTAACAAAGATAATAATACAGTCCGTAACATCCCAGGCTATGAAGTCTTTCAAGTCTCGAATGGAGCCCGCGTCAAAGCTTGCATAGTGGTCAGGGCTGGTCTCGGAGCCGCTCTAGGCCTGACAGAACATTCTTCCTCCAACTTAAGCGCTATTCAATTAAACATCAGACAGCGTAAAATAATTATTGCTTCCGTTTACGTTGAGCCAGACTCAGACGAATCAAACACAATTTCAAAGCTTGACCTTCTTCTACAGAGCCACTATGACACTGACGTCGTTGTTGGGGGTGATTTCAATGGCTGGCATCCTCTATGGGGGTCGCCATCCGCGAGCCGCAGGGGCAACGCTATTGTCAATTTAATCACCTCGAACGGCTTAGTCTTGTGCAACTCGGGTACGATCCCTACATTCGAAACTGTCACACATGGCGTTCGAAGGACCTCTATCATCGACCTCACTATGGTGTCCGACTCTCTGGTTCCCCTGATTGACGACTGGCAGGTTAAGCTTGACGCATGCCCATCATCGGACCATCGCGCTATTGAGTTTACGCTGCTGTATGACCAGTCAGAGGTCACAAAGGCTAAAAAGAAATCGACATTCCTCTACTCCACCAAAAACGCTAACTGGGAACTTTTCACTGAGAAACTTCAACATAACATCGAACACACCAACCTGTTACAGACCGACATAGAATCGTTAAATCCGGATGACATAGATAATTTTGTAAAAACCCTAACAAACACTATACAGAAAACCTGCAACAAAGTCCTACCAAGGAAACTTAATAGAGAAAAATACAACCCATGGTGGAGTGAGGAGCTGGAGGAATTAAAGCAGACAGTCATCCGCCTTCATCATCGCATTCAAAGAATGGCGCGCAGTGGCCAACCGCTGGACACCATTCTACAAGAAAGAGCCGAAGCAAAAGCTGCCTATGCGGAAGCCATCAAAAAGGCCTCAACCACAAACTTCCGCGAGTTCTGCTCTCTTCAGCATAAGGAGAACGTATGGTCGCTTACAAATAGACTTCTTAGCAGTGCACCTCCACCCAAACCGGCGACTACATTGACCTTCGACGGTGTACATAGTACTGACAGTGTAGACACAGCAGAACGCCTTCTCCAAAAATTTTTCAACGACGACACACCTGACATCACAGAATCCCATAGAATAACCAGAGAGCTTAGTAAACTTACCCCTGACACCCCGGACGACACACCATTTGTAGCGACAGAAATAATATCCTGTGCTCAGAGTATGAACCCAAATAAGGCACCCGGACCAGACCATCTTACCGCGGACATTATTTCACAGTTTTGCTCCACCTACTCGGAACTCATTACCCGACTCATAAATCGTTGCTTAGTTTTGGCATTCTTTCCGACTTGCTGGAAAATGGCTCAGGCAATAACGGTCCCCAAGCCAAACAAGGATTCCTACACGGATGCGTCAGCCTACCGACCTATTGGACTAATCAGTGTGTTCGGGAAACTAATGGAGAAACTGGTCACTAGGAGATTAACCCACCACTTAAATGTTACCGGACACCATAATCCCAATCAGTACGGCTTCAAAGCACAGACTTCTACAGTTGACGCCCTGAACCACGCAGTATCGACCATAAAAGCCGCCCGTGATGACAGGAAGCTTGTAGCTGCAGTGTCTTTGGACATCAAAGGGGCGTTTGATAACGCATGGTGGCCAAAACTCCTTCAGCGACTCCAGGCTGTGGACTGCCCCAAAAATCTGTATTGCCTCATCCGAAACTATCTGGAAAATAGACAGGTCACTTTAAACTATGCAGACGCAACCTCATCTAAAATTACGACCCGAGGATGTGTCCAGGGCTCAGTCTGCGGACCGAGCTTATGGAACATCATTCTCGACGAACTCTTCGAGGCGGATCTTCCACCCAGCTGCCGACTGCAGGCATACGCGGATGACGTCCTCCTCGTGTGCACTGCAGATAATATACCAGAGCTGGAGATTGTTGCGAATAGCGCTCTAGAAACTATAACATCCTGGGGGGAGGACGCTAAGCTGGCGTTTGGACCTTCCAAAACGCAGCTCATCGGATTTACCCCAAGTGCACGCAAAGCTAAAATCATTCACCGCGGTCAACTTTTAACATTCGTACCTGAAATTAAACTCCTCGGCTTAATACTGGATCAAAATCTAACTTTTGTTAAACATGCAGAATACGTCACCTGTAAAGCACTCAAGATCTACCGGACCCTTTGCAAATTCGTGCGCCCCACTTGGGGCGTTCACAGTGAAAATATCTCCACCATTTACAATCAAGTTATACAGCCAATAGTTACTTACGCAGCTGGCATATGGGGCGATGCTGTAAAGTTCAAAAAAGTGCATAATAAACTGCTTTCCCTACAACGTGGCTTTGCTATTAAAACATTAAAAGGCTTTCGTACCATCTCCACTAACGCAGCAATTGCTCTGGCTCAGTTCACGCCCTTGGATCTGAAGGTTAAGGAGGTGTGTGTTACTGAGCGTACTAAGCTTTCGGGACACTGCCCATACCTTCCTTCGGATGTCGAACTGCAGCGACCAACACCCCCCCAAGATCTACCACATCCGGCTGAATGGACAGCAATAGAGTTCAGCAAGGTGTACACTGAGCAGGAGATTGACGACTTATGCCCGCCTGAACGGATCCGCATCTACACCGATGGCAGTAAGCTGGACAGCGGAAAGGTCGGTGCAGCTTATGTCATTCAAAATCCCAACAGTTCACCTATCATCCGGAAACTGAAACTACATGACAGCTGCACCGTCTTTCAGGCGGAGCTGCTCGCCATCGAACGGGCCGTCATGTGGGTATACGACAACGCGATACCTGCTGTCACCATCCTATCGGACAGTCACTCGGCCTTACAGGAGCTTGAGAACAAAGAATCCACCAACTCGTTTGTCACTAATATACACAACCATTTGCGGCTACACTCTGGTTCTGTGGAGTTCGTGTGGGTGAAGGCACATGCTGGCCTTGCTGGAAATGAAGCAGCGGACGAGGCCGCTAAGAGTGCTGCCTCCTCACATCGAGCTCCAATTTACACAAAGTTCCCTATCAGCTACGTCAAAAAGAACACTAAAGCTCTAAACAGACATATACACAATGACAGGTATATTAACTCATCCAAGGGGGCCTACACGCGAGGTTGGCTCCCAGACTTATCTCACATTCAAGAGCTATATAAAGCCGTGGGGCATTCCTTCCAACTAACACAGGTGCTCACCGGTCACGGATATCACCGACATTACCTTCATCGGTTTAAGATATCCGCGACCGACAAGTGCAACTGCGACGCGCACACCGTCCAAACGATGGACCACCTGCTGCGCGAGTGCCCCCGGTTCTGTGCAGAGAGGCTCACACATGAGCAAACCTGTACCTACTTAAACATAAATGAACCCTACACAATCTCGGCCCTTCTTGCCAAAGAAGGAGCAATTTCATCATTTGAACACTTAATAACGACAATTGTAAATAATATCAAAGAATATAACAAATAAGTAAATAAAAAAAAAATAAAAAAAAAAAAAAAAAAAAAAAAAAAAAAAAAAAAAAAAAATTATATATATACACTCATTCTCTCTTCATAATCTTAATTTCTCTAACTAACTTAACTCCTTTTTCACTTACCACTCCAACTTCTAACTAATCTTCTAACTTATCTCATAAACTACCTACCAACAAATTCTTATGTAAAACGCGCTTTGTATCAAATAGCAAAGTCGCACTAAATCAACCACCTGACAACCCAAACAAGGCAAACTACATAAATGTAAACCACTCTCTCAAAACAATAACAATGACTCTGCTAACAGAGTACAAGAAAAAAAAAAAAAAAAAAACCTAACCTAACCTAACCTAACCTAACCTAACCTAACCTAACCTAACCTAACCTAACCTAACCTAACCTAACCTAACCTAACCTAACCTAACCTTTTTTTTTTTTTTTTTTTTTTTTTTTTTTGATGACGAAGTGGAGAATGCATTTACGCATCCCCCTGGGATAAAACTCCAGGGGGTATGTGGGACTCGCCGCTCTCATCCCTCTTTGCTAGAAAGAGGGAAATCGAGAGCCTGGCCCTACCCACTAAACTCCACTCCGGCGGTTCCCTCTGGGCCGGTTTGGTGTGGGGGCACCCTGGGGTCGCAGAGCATTCTACCAGAGTGCCCCCCCGGCAATCTCGGCTTGCGCCGTACCCTCTGTGGGACCAACCGCTGGTCCCTTTAAGGACCGAGGCGGACACGTGTCATGGACACTATGTCAAGAAAACCCGTCTCTCACTCGGGTGCCTTCGGTCCCAACCCTCCGGTTGAGGTTTCCCTCAAAAACTGTCTGGCCTGACAAGTCAGGATCCAGACTTAAGGGGCCGGGGCGGACACGTGTCAAGACACGGTGTCAATACCCGACCGCCACGGGTCAGCTTTGTCCACGGCCCAGCGGCCTAACCCCCTCATTGGGTTTATGCTGGGTCCGTGTCCTCCGCCGACTCCGCGGCGGCGAGCGCCTTCGGTCCCCCTCCTCTGGCGCTGAGGAGGCGGATAGGCCGCAGCCTCCCGCCTCCCCACCGCAAGAAGGCCCTCAAAGTCCCATCTGCCACGAGTGCAGCCCCGTCCACGGCCCAGCGGCCCACCTCCCTCATTGAGGTTATGCTGGGTCCGTGTCCTCCGGCGGCACTCGTGGCAACGGGTGTCCACGCTTCCTCCCCGCGGGAGGTCCCCCAATCCCGTTGCCAGTGGCAACGGGAGTCCCTCGTCGCGCACACCCACTCAGAGCGGGTGCGCGCCCCGTCTGGGGCCTGACAGGTCAGGACCCAGACGACCATCTGTGCCAGATTATTCGCCGTTGGCCAGCAAGATCTCCTAAGAGAAGTTACTGACCAACGCCCAGGGTGCACCGGCCCTTGCCACTGCCTTTCCACCGGACTCAGGGTATCAAGTGGAACGGCAGCAGCGCGGGCAAACGAGGAGGTTATCTGGCATCGCACCCCTAACCTAACCTAACCTAACCTAACCTAACCTAACCTAACCTAACCTAACCTTTTTTTTTTTTTTTTTTTTTTTTTGTTGTCGAGGGGGAAATCTTCAAAAGATACCCGACTTTCTGGGGGGAAAGCCGGGTTATGTGGGATTTTTACCCACTAAAACCCCCCCGGTGGCCCTCTCAGTGCGTTTAGAGGGGGGGCTCCGGGATCTCAATGAACACTCCGGAACCCCCGCGCACTGTGCATTTCGGCACCCGTCTAGTTTCCGGCTTACGCCTGAAAGCCCTCATCTGCGGCAGTGTGCGGCCACCACACACCGCCGCCGCCACGGAGTCGCTTGTAACGGTGGTTCGAGCCCCCACTCTTACCACCCGCGACTCCGATGCCCCCTTTTAGTCGCCTCTTACGACAGGCAGGAGATACCGTAGCCCTATTCTAAGCCCGGGACTACAGGGCTTGGCCCCCTTTTAGTCGGCTTCTACGACAGGCCGGGGATACCGTAGTCTTATTCTTTGCCCATGACTACAGGGCGTTGGGGCTAGGGCGGGGCTGGTCAGCGCCGCCTCTGCGCCTCCGCCTCCTAGCGGGGTCAGCCCTCTCCCTCTCTCTTTCGGCCTCCTCCTTCTTGGACATTACTATCTCACAGAAGGAGGAGACTGCGTCCCACTCGGTTTTGCTCTGCACCATTTTTGCTACCACGGAGGGCAGCCGGAGGTCTCCCCCGATCACAGCGACGAGGTCTCGTCGCGGCGATTGCCACGCGGGGCAGACCTCCAACGTGTGTTGGGCATCATCACTTGGGGAGCTGCAGTGGTGGCATGATGCCGAAGCTTCCCTGTTGATCCTGTGCAGGTACTCGCCGAAGCACCCGTGTCCGGTGAGTACCTGAGTCATCCGGTAGCTTATTTGGCCACCCGCTCGGCTCATCCAGTCTTGGAAGACGGGCATGATTGCTCCCACGACCCTCTGGCGTTCACTAGCCGGCTCTTGTAGGCGCGTCTGCCACTCCTCAAGCGCATCTTCATGCGCCTGCTGTCGCATCACGGTAACGGCCCTGGGAGGCACGTCCTGACCCTCCTCGCGCATGCGGCGCATCTCTCCATACACCTTCGCATCCATTTTCGCCAAAATGTCCAGGGGGGGAAGTCTCGCCAGAAGACCTGCCGCTTCGTGGGAGATCGTGCGGTATCCACGTGCTACCCTTATGGCCAGCCGGCGTTGCACGCTCAGCAGCTTTGCTTTACATGCACGATTGCCGGCCAGTTCATCCGCCCATATTGGTGCACCGTATAGGGCCATGGACCGCACGACTCCCGAGTAGAGCCGCCGAACACTCTCCCGCGGTCCCCCCAGATTAGGCAGGATTCGATGCAGGGCACCCGCTACCTTCTCGATCCGGGGGACTAGGCGGTTGAAGTGCTCGACGAACTCCCAGCGGCCGTCTAAGATGATGCCAAGGTATTTCATCCACTTCCCCACCTGGACAACGGCGTCGCCCACGCGGACCGCAGAGTTTGGTGGTTCCACGCCCTTGGGGAGGTCGTGAAACCACAGTGCCTCGGTCTTATGTGGCGCGATTTGTAATCCCAGAGCTTGGATTCTGCGGACCACGCAAGCGACACCATACTCGGCGACACAGGTCGTCCGCGCGAAATCCTCTCCCTCTGCCAGTATCAGTGTATCGTCCGCGTAGCACACGACCCGAACCCCGACGGGCAGAGTGATTCGCAGCACCACGTCGTACGCGAGGTTCCACAGGAGTGGCCCCAGGACCGACCCCTGTGGGACCCCGCAGTACATTCTCCTGCTATGCGAAGACCCGTCGCGGCCAACGTACTCAATGCTGCGATCGCGCAGATAGTCGCAGACGACACTCCGCATACACTCGGGCAGGCCATGGAAGATTAGTGCCTCTCTGATAGCCTTCCAGGGCAAGGAGTTAAAGGCGTTTACAATGTCCAGACTAATTGCAAGTACCACCCTGCCCTGCGAGACCGCCTCTTGCGCAATGGATCGAACGCGGAGAATAGCGTCCACAGTGGAGCGTCCGTGCCGGAAGCCAAATTGGCAGTCCGACAGGTCTGGACCGACGCTCCACAGATGGAGGTTTATGCGTTCCGCCACTACACGCTCGAGAAGCTTTCCCGCCTCGTCCAGCAGACAGATAGGCCGGTATGCCGATGGCGAGTTCGCGGGTCTGCCCTCTTTCTTGAGGAGCACCAGTCGCGCCCGCTTCCATTCTGAGGGGAAGCGCCCAGACTTCAAGCAGTCGCTAAGGTGGACCCGGAAACGCTCACCAAGAACGCCGAGAGCAAGCACCCAGGCGCGGCCTGGGATTCCATCGGGGCCTGGGGCTGTATTACGTACTGCCAGGCGCTTTACCGCTCGCTCCAGTTCCTCCTTCCCAACATCCACATTCTCGTCCGGGAGAGGTGGCATTGTCACCGTATTCGGTACACTCAGCGGGCTGTCTGCAGCTCGTGGGAATAGGGTATCCACCACATTCACCACGAGGCTAGGCTCAAGGGTCTCTGTCAACGGAGGAACCCATGGTCGGAGCTTGTCCAGTACCATTTTGTACGGACGCCCCCATGGGTCCTCGTTGAGGCTGTCTACGAGCTCGTAGTACGCCTTTTCCTTCGCATTTGCGACAGCCGCTTGGAACGTTGTTGTGGTCTCCCGATACACGGTGTACGCCGCCAGCCTCTCCTCGGAGGAAGCCTGGCGTCGCCTGCGGGTCCGTAGATAGATCCTTCTGGCCGCTAAGCACGTCGACCGCAATTCCGCGAGGTCTTCGGACCACCAATAGGTAGCCCTACGCTCGATCGGTCTTGCTCGAGGCATCGCAACGTCGCACACCTGGGTCATCCGCTCCCTGAACCATGCTGTCTCCGCGTCTGGGTCAGCAGTGACAGGCAGCTCCACCCATGCTGCAGTGTTGGCAGCGGCCATGAGCAGGTCCCGGTCGAGCTTCTTTAACGCCCAGCGCTTTGGGTGTCTCACCTCTCGGTTCTGCGGGTCTTGGCTGAGGCGCACCGCTACATCCATTAGAATGTAGTAGTGGTCTGACAGGGTCAGCAACTCCTCTGCAACTCGCCAGTCTGATACCATATTGCTTGCCGAGGGAGACGCCCAGGACAAGTCCACGATGGACTCCCCCTGCCATCGCACGCATGTGCTGACCGAGCCCCTATTTAAAAGGCCAAGGTTTAGGCACGCCGCCCAATCCAGGACGGCCTCCCCCTTGGGTTCATCCCGGGGCCCACCCCATGCACATGCGTGGGCGTTAAAGTCCCCGAGCACAAGAACCGGGCGAGGCTGATAACGGCGGACACACGCTGCGAGCTGGTCCATGTACCCTTCGAACACCGCCAGGCTGACGTTGGGCGAGATGTAGCAGCCTACGACAGCCACTGAGCCCCACTGCACAGCCACAAAGCCTGGTCCCTTCTCGAGCAGAGAGCATGGCGGTGCCTCCAGTCCTCCGCCCCAGTATACGGCTACAGAGCTGTTGTCATCGCCGAACCAGCGGGGATGGGCAGCCACCCTGTAGGGCTCCGCAACAATAGCCAGGGCAATCTTATGCTCCGCGAGGGTCTGCAGTAGCAGGTCCTGCGCCCTGCGGCAGTGATTAAGATTGCCCTGGAGGATCTTTAGTGGTGGCTGGAATGTAAGGCCTCCGTTTCCTCCGGCTGCGAGCTAGAGCCCGGCTGACTCGGCGAAGACGAGTCTCCCACTGTATTTTTGGGAATGAGAGGGGCCTGCTTCCCTCTCTTCTTACTTCCTTTTTTGGTGGTGGCGCAGTTCTGCCCCAGCTTATGATCACTGGGCAGTCCGCGATCTGCGCAGATTGGGCACTTCGGTGTAGAAGAGCACGTTGTGGCTTTGTGGCCAGATTCTCCGCAGTTAAAGCAACTGTTGCTCCGGTCGAACGTGCTCTTGCATTCGTGCCTTACGTGCCCGGTCTCCAGACACCGGTAGCATCTTACAGGCTTCTCGGGCAGGTACTTTACACGGGCAGCCGCCCAATCACCAATGCGCAGTCGGGGTTCCGCCATTAGCTTTCTCACAGCTGCAAGTGGGCAACGAACCCACGCCGTACCCAACCGTCGTCCACTTGCTCGTATAGTGCCAACTTTAACATCATCGGCACTACAACCAGCTGTGGCAGCAACTGCAGCCGCCACTTCCTCTGGGGTTACTGACTCATCGAGGTCACTGACCCTGATTTCGCCAGACTTTACAGGGCGTGCCACCTTGACGGGCAGGTCTGATAGGGCCTCTTTGAGGCGACATGCTAGCTTATCAGCATTGCCAGAGCATTCCGAACCAACGACCTCCAACAGGATGCCCCCATTTCTTCCCTTCCTCTGGCGTACATCGGTGATGCCACATTCTGACAGTTTTATTTTCGCCTTGGCAGTGGCCATCACCTGCGCGTACGAAGTTTCTGAGCCTTGTGTAAGGGTCAGCATGACTGCGGCAGATTTCGGCGGGCGTGGAGGCTTCGGCTTCGACTTTGCCTTTTGAGGGGCAGGCTTTGGAGTCGCCTTTATCGACACGCCTTTGTCAGGCTTGGCCTTTTTGCCTGCAACTTTAGCCCAAGACGTAGGGTGTGATCTCTCCGTTTGTGAAACGGGGACCGCAGGCACCGGGGGCAAAGGCTCCACAGGAGGCGGTGTCTTTCCACCCTTTCCCTTCCTCTGTTTTTTTGCTTTCCCCTTTGTAGCCGATAAGGGGGCAGCTGTTTTTGACGTCGGTGGGCATTCGGCGACTACTTTGGCTGCTACTTTTGTGGCCTGCTTTTCACCCAGTGCAGGGCGCATAACACGGTCCGGAAAGAGCTCTGCTTTGAAAGACGCGAGTTTCGACTCAATCAATGCCCCGACCTGCTCCAAGAAGGAGCCCTGGGGTTGATGGGTCTGGGCGACCTGAGGTGGGATAGCAGGCGTTTGAGTTATTCCGCCCTTTTGTCGCCGAATACTTTGCATCTCTGCCGCCAGGGCGGACACTTGCTCCTGGAGGGCAGCCAGTTGTGAGCGCAAGGAAGCATTCTCACTCTCAAGCTGCTGCACTCTTTCTGAGCCCGTTGTCCGTAGCGTCAGCTCCTCCATGGCGGCCCTTGCGGTTCTTGCCGCGACACGCAGCTCCCGCACGAAGAAGCCTTTGAGGTTCGTGGATTTGGCGGCTATTGACTCCACCACCGTCATTTTTTCACTCACCTGGGCACCTAAGTCAGCTGTAGGCTGCTGCCTCATATGTTCAGCCAGTTCTTCCGGCGCGGGAAGGCTTAGGGACGTGCGTGTGACTGGAGGAGGCTGCGTCAGGTCAACGTGCTCGTCCAGCGGGGGCCGCTTGCCCCTTGCCCTTTTCACACCACCGCTGGGCGTGGCAGCCACAGCGTACTCCCGTTTCCTCTTCCTCGCCGAGCTGTTAGACCACTGTGACGCTACCGAGCAGTCGGACTCGTAGTCGGCCTCGGACATTCTCTCCAGCTCCACAACAGCGGGAATGGCAAAACAGCTGGCGATGAGGCGCTGCTTCTCCTTGTCTGCCTCGTCTACCTCCTTCTCCTTCTCTTCTTCCTTCTTCTCCTTCTCCTCTTCGATCTTACTCTCTCCCCCTTCCTTTTCCTTCGTCTTCTTCTCTAACTCCTCACTAACAACTTCCAGCAAAATTTTGTCCCCCCCAGAATACGTGGGACAGCCCGAGCTGAGAAGCTCGGAGAGGGATTCTCCGGCATCGGAGATGCCGGTACCCTCCTGGGGTAGTTTCTGTTGAAATTGTGCTGCCATTGTTGATTAATCTCTCGAAATAATATTATTGAAATATTAGTTTGCGGAGCGCCTGTCTGGATGAACCAGCCAGCCGCTACCCAGGCTTAACCCTTTCGGCTCCACGTCGGCCTTATCGGCTTAAGCCCAGTACTGGAAGCGCCGCGCACATACCACTTCCAGGAGTTTTTATGGACTCTCCAGTCCGTACAGATTTTTTATAGAGGTTAACTCCTCGCGGCCCAACCGCTAGCGGCAAGGCCCTCGGTCCCAGTGCGTTGGGATTCCGATCTGCTCACGCATGCACAAAAGGCATGCCCCACCCGAGCCCAGTGTGAAACAGGACCCAGGCGACCTCTACTGCCAGATTATTCGCCGCTAGCCAGCAAGATCCCATAAAGAGAAGTTGCTGACTAACGCCCAGGGTGCACCGACCCTTGCCACTTGCCCTTCCATCTGGTTCAGATTGAATCAGAGGGAACGGAAGCAGAAGGGTACACGTGGAGGTTATCTGGCACAGCACCCCAACCTAACCTAACCTAACCTAACCTAACCTAACCTAACCTAACCTAACCTAACCTAACCTAACCTAACCTAACCTAACCTAACCTAACCTAACCTAACCTAACCTAACCTAACCTAACCTAACCTAACCTAACCTAACCTAACCTAACCTAACCTAACCTAACCTAACCTTTTTTTTTTTTTTTTTTTTTTTGATGACGAAGTGGAGAATGCATTTACGCATCCCCCTGGGATAAAACTCCAGGGGGTATGTGGGACTCGCCGCTCTCATCCCTCTTTACAGGAAAGAGGGAAATCGAGAGCCTGGCCCTACCCACTAAACTCCACTCCGGCGGTTCCCTCTGGGCCGGTTTGGTGTGGGGGCACCCTGGGATCGCTGAGCATTCTACCAGTGTGCCCCCCCGGCAATCGCGGCTTACGCCGAACCCTCTGTGGGACCAACCGCTGGTCCCTTTAGGGACCGAGGCGGACACGTGTCTAGGACACAATGTCAATATGACCCGACTCTCACTCGGGTGCCTTCGGTCCCTGCCCTCCGGATGAGGTTTCCCTCATAAATTGTCTGGCCTGACAAGTCAGGATCCAGACTTAAGGGGCCGGGGCGGACATGTGTCATGGACACGATGTCAATAACCCGACCGCCATGGGTGCAGCTTCGTCCACGGCCCAGCATAGCACCCCTCTGGTGCACTGGACCGTGTCCTCCGCGCGACTCCGCGGCGGCGGGCGCCTTCGGTCCCCCTCCTCTGGCGCCGAGGCGCGTTCGGCCGCAGCCTCCCGCTACCTCACCTCAGCGCCAGAAGGCCCTCCATATCCCGTCTGCCACGAGTGCAGCCCCGTCCACGGCCCAGCGGCCCACCTCCCTCATTGAGGTTATGCTGGGTCCGTGTCCTCCGGCGGCACTCGTGGCAACGGGTGTCCCCCGCTCTCTCTCCTCGAGAGGCCCACCGAGCCCATCTGCCACAAGTGCAGACGGGCGTCCCACGTCGCACACACCCACTCAGAGTGGGTGTGCGCCCCGTCTGGGGCCTGACAGGTCAGGACCCAGACGACCATCTGTGCCAGATTATTCGCCGTTGGCCAGCAAGATCCCATAAAGAGAAGTTACTGACCAACGCCCAGGGTGCACCGGCCCTTGCCACTGTCTTTCCACCGGATCCCTGATATCAAGTGGAACGGCAGCAGCGCGGGCAAACGAGGAGGTTATCTGGCATAGCACCCCAACCTAACCTAACCTAACCTAACCTAACCTAACCTAACCTAACCTAACCTAACCTAACCTAACCTAACCTAACCTAACCTAACCTAACCTAACCTAACCTAACCTAACCTAACCTAACCTTTTTTTTTTTTTTTTTTTTTTTTTTTTTTTTTTTTTTTTTTTTTTTTGACGAAGTGGAGAATGCATTTACGCATCCCCCTGGGATAAAACTCCAGGGGGTATGTGGGACTCGCCGCTCTCATCCCTCTTTACAGGAAAGAGGGAAATCGAGAGCCTGGCCCTACCCACTAAACTCCACTCCGGCGGTTCCCTCTGGGCCGGTTTGGTGTGGGGGCACCCTGGGGTCGCAGAGCATTCTACCAGAGTGCCCCCCCGGCAATATCGGCTTGCGCCGTACCCTCTGTGGGACCAACCGCTGGTCCCTTTAGGGACCGAGGCGGACACGTGTCTAGGACACAATGTCAATATGACCCGTCTCACTCGGGTGCCTTCGGTCCCTGCCCTCCGGATGAGGTTTCCCTCATAAACTGTCTGGCCTGACAAGTCAGGATCCAGACTTAAGGGGCCGGGGCGGACACGTGTCAAGACACGGTGTCAATACCCGACCGCCATGGGTGCAGCTTCGTCCACGGCCCAGCATAGCACCCCTCTGGTGCACTGGACCGTGTCCTCCGCGCGACTCCGCGGCGGCGGGCGCCTTCGGTCCCCCTCCTCTGGCGCCGAGGCGCGTTCGGCCGCAGCCTCCCGCTACCTCACCTCAGCGCCAGAAGGCCCTCCATATCCCGTCTGCCACGAGTGCAGCCCCGTCCACGGCCCAGCGGCCCACCTCCCTCATTGAGGTTATGCTGGGTCCGTGTCCTCCGGCGGCACTCGTGGCAACGGGTGTCCCCCGCTCTCTCTCCTCGAGAGGCCCACCGAACCCATCTGCCACAAGTGCAGACGGGCGTCCCACGTCGCACACACCCACTCAGAGTGGGTGTGCGCCCCGTCTGGGGCCTGACAGGTCAGGACCCAGACGACCATCTGTGCCAGATTATTCGCCGTTGGCCAGCAAGATCCCATAAAGAGAAGTTACTGACCAACGCCCAGGGTGCACCGGCCCTTGCCACTGCCTTTCCACCGGATCCCTGATATCAAGTGGAACGGCAGCAGCGCGGGCAAACGAGGAGGTTATCTGGCATAGCACCCCAACCTAACCTAACCTAACCTAACCTAACCTAACCTTTTTTTTTTTTTTTTTTTTTTTTTTTGTTGTCGAGGGGGAAATCTTCAAAAGATACCCGACTTTCTGGGGGGAAAGCCGGGTTATGTGGGATTTTTACCCACTAAAACCCCCCCGGTGGCCCTCTCCGTGCGTTTAGAGGGGGGGCTCCGGGATCTCAATGAACACTCCGGAACCCCCGCGCACTGTGCATTTCGGCACCCGTCTAGTTTCCGGCTTACGCCTGAAAGCCCTCATCTGCGGCAGTGTGCGGCCACCACACACCGCCGCCGCCACGGAGTCGCTTGTAACGGTGGTTCGAGCCCCCACTCTTACCACCCGCGACTCCGATGCCCCCTTTTAGTCGCCTCTTACGACAGGCAGGAGATACCGTAGCCCTATTCTAAGCCCGGGACTACAGGGCTTGGCCCCCTTTTAGTCGGCTTCTACGACAGGCAGGGGATACCGTAGTCTTATTCTTTGCCCATGACTACAGGGCGTTGGGGCTAGGGCGGGGCTGGTCAGCGCCGCCTCTGCGCCTCCGCCTCCTAGCGGGGTCAGCCCTCTCCCTCTCTCTTTCGGCCTCCTCCTTCTTGGACATTACTATCTCACAGAAGGAGGAGACTGCGTCCCACTCGGTTTTGCTCTGCACCATTTTTGCTACCACGGAGGGCAGCCGGAGGTCTCCCCCGATCACAGCGACGAGGTCTCGTCGCGGCGATTGCCACGCGGGGCAGACCTCCAACGTGTGCTGGGCATCATCACTTGGGGAGCTGCAGTGGTGGCATGATGCCGAAGCTTCCCTGTTGATCCTGTGCAGGTACTCGCCGAAGCACCCGTGTCCGGTGAGTACCTGAGTCATCCGGTAGCTTATTTGGCCACCCGCTCGGCTCATCCAGTCTTGGAAGACGGGCATGATTGCTCCCACGACCCTCTGGCGTTCACTAGCCGGCTCTTGTAGGCGCGTCTGCCACTCCTCAAGCGCATCTTCATGCGCCTGCTGTCGCATCACGGTAACGGCCCTGGGAGGCACGTCCTGACCCTCCTCGCGCATGCGGCGCATCTCTCCATACACCTTCGCATCCATTTTCGCCAAAATGTCCAGGGGGGGAAGTCTCGCCAGAAGACCTGCCGCTTCGTGGGAGATCGTGCGGTATCCACGTGCTACCCTTATGGCCAGCCGGCGTTGCACGCTCAGCAGCTTTGCTTTACATGCACGATTGCCGGCCAGTTCATCCGCCCATATTGGTGCACCGTATAGGGCCATGGACCGCACGACTCCCGAGTAGAGCCGCCGAACACTCTCCCGCGGTCCCCCCAGATTAGGCAGGATTCGATGCAGGGCACCCGCTACCTTCTCGATCCGGGGGACTAGGCGGTTGAAGTGCTCGACGAACTCCCAGCGGCCGTCTAAGATGATGCCAAGGTATTTCATCCACCTCCCCACCTGGACAACGGCGTCGCCCACGCGGACCGCAGAGTTTGGTGGTTCCACGCCCTTGGGGAGGTCGTGAAACCACAGTGCCTCGGTCTTATGTGGCGCGATTTGTAATCCCAGAGCTTGGATTCTGCGGACCACGCAAGCGACACCATACTCGGCGACACAGGTCGTCCGCGCGAAATCCTCTCCCTCTGCCAGTATCAGTGTATCGTCCGCGTAGCACACGACCCGAACCCCGACGGGCAGAGTGATTCGCAGCACCACGTCGTACGCGAGGTTCCACAGGAGTGGCCCCAGGACCGACCCCTGTGGGACCCCGCAGTACATTCTTCTGCTATGCGAAGACCCGTCGCGGCCAACGTACTCAATGCTGCGATCGCGCAGATAGTCGCAGACGACACTCCGCATACACTCGGGCAGGCCATGGAAGATTAGTGCCTCTCTGATAGCCTTCCAGGGCAAGGAGTTAAAGGCGTTTACAATGTCCAGACTAATTGCAAGTACCACCCTGCCCTGCGAGACCGCCTCTTGCGCAATGGATCGAACGCGGAGAATAGCGTCCACAGTGGAGCGTCCGTGCCGGAAGCCAAATTGGCAGTCCGACAGGTCTGGACCGACGCTCCACAGATGGAGGTTTATGCGTTCCGCCACTACACGCTCGAGAAGCTTTCCCGCCTCGTCCAGCAGACAGATAGGCCGGTATGCCGATGGCGAGTTCGCGGGTCTGCCCTCTTTCTTGAGGAGCACCAGTCGCGCCCGCTTCCATTCTGAGGGGAAGCGCCCAGACTTCAAGCAGTCGCTAAGGTGGACCCGGAAACGCTCACCAAGAACGCCGAGAGCAAGCACCCAGGCGCGGCCTGGGATTCCATCGGGGCCTGGGGCTGTATTACGTACTGCCAGGCGCTTTACCGCTCGCTCCAGTTCCTCCTTCCCAACATCCACATTCTCGTCCGGGAGAGGTGGCATTGTCACCGTATTCGGTACACTCAGCGGGCTGTCTGCAGCTCGTGGGAATAGGGTATCCACCACATTCACCGCGAGGCTAGGCTCAAGGGTCTCTGTCAACGGAGGAACCCATGGTCGGAGCTTGTCCAGTACCATTTTGTATGGACGCCCCCATGGGTCCTCGTTGAGGCTGTCTACGAGCTCGTAGTACGCCTTTTCCTTCGCATTTGCGACAGCCGCTTGGAACGTTGTTGTGGTCTCCCGATACACGGTGTACGCCGCCAGCCTCTCCTCGGAGGAAGCCTGGCGTCGCCTGCGGGTCCGTAGATAGGTCCTTCTGGCCGCTAAGCACGTCGACCGCAATTCCGCGAGGTCTTCGGACCACCAATAGGTAGCCCTACGCTCGATCGGTCTTGCTCGAGGCATCGCAACGTCGCACACCTGGGTCATCCGCTCCCTGAACCATGCTGTCTCCGCGTCTGGGTCAGCAGTGACAGGCAGCTCCACCCATGCTGCAGTGTTGGCAGCGGCCATGAGCAGGTCCCGGTCGAGCTTCTTTAACGCCCAGCGCTTTGGGTGTCTCACCTCTCGGTTCTGCGGGTCTTGGCTGAGGCGCACCGCTACATCCATTAGAATGTAGTAGTGGTCTGACAGGGTCAGCAACTCCTCTGCAACTCGCCAGTCTGATACCATATTGCTTGCCGAGGGAGACGCCCAGGACAAGTCCACGATGGACTCCCCCTGCCATCGCACGCATGTGCTGACCGAGCCCCTATTTAAAAGGCCAAGGTTTAGGCACGCCGCCCAATCCAGGACGGCCTCCCCCTTGGGTTCATCCCGGGGCCCACCCCATGCACATGCGTGGGCGTTAAAGTCCCCGAGCACAAGAACCGGGCGAGGCTGACAACGGCGGACACACGCTGCGAGCTGGTCCATGTACCCTTCGAACACCGCCAGGCTGACGTTGGGCGAGATGTAGCAGCCTACGACAGCCACTGAGCCCCACTGCACAGCCACAAAGCCTGGTCCCTTCTCGAGCAGAGAGCATGGCGGTGCCTCCAGTCCTCCGCCCCAGTATACGGCTACAGAGCTGTTGTCATCGTCGAACCAGCGGGGATGGGCAGCCACCCTGTAGGGCTCCGCAACAATAGCCAGGGCAATCTTATGCTCCGCGAGGGTCTGCAGTAGCAGGTCCTGCGCCCTGCGGCAGTGATTAAGATTGCCCTGGAGGATCTTTAGTGGTGGCTGGAATGTAAGGCCTCCGTTTCCTCCGGCTGCGAGCTAGAGCCCGGCTGACTCGACGAAGACGAGTCTCCCACTGTATTTTTGGGAATGAGAGGGGCCTGCTTCCCTCTCTTCTTACTTCCTTTTTTGGTGGTGGCGCAGTTCTGCCCCAGCTTATGATCACTGGGCAGTCCGCGATCTGCGCAGATTGGGCACTTCGGTGTAGAAGAGCACGTTGTGGCTTTGTGGCCAGATTCTCCGCAGTTAAAGCAACTGTTGCTCCGGTCGAACGTGCTCTTGCATTCGTGCCTTACGTGCCCGGTCTCCAGACACCGGTAGCATCTTACAGGCTTCTCGGGCAGGTACTTTACACGGGCAGCCGCCCAATCACCAATGCGCAGTCGGGGTTCCGCCATTAGCTTTCTCACAGCTGCAAGTGGGCAACGAACCCACGCCGTACCCAACCGTCGTCCACTTGCTCGTATAGTGCCAACTTTAACATCATCGGCACTACAACCAGCTGTGGCAGCAACTGCAGCCGCCACTTCCTCTGGGGTTACTGACTCATCGAGGTCACTGACCCTGATTTCGCCAGACTTTACAGGGCGTGCCACCTTGACGGGCAGGTCTGATAGGGCCTCTTTGAGGCGACATGCTAGCTTATCAGCATTGCCAGAGCATTCCGAACCAACGACCTCCAACAGGATGCCCCCATTTCTTCCCTTCCTCTGGCGTACATCGGTGATGCCACATTCTGACAGTTTTATTTTCGCCTTGGCAGTGGCCATCACCTGCGCGTACGAAGTTTCTGAGCCTTGTGTAAGGGTCAGCATGACTGCGGCAGATTTCGGCGGGCGTGGAGGCTTCGGCTTCGACTTTGCCTTTTGAGGGGCAGGCTTTGGAGTCGCCTTTATCGACACGCCTTTGTCAGGCTTGGCCTTTTTGCCTGCAACTTTAGCCCAAGACGTAGGGTGTGATCTCTCCGTTTGTGAAACGGGGACCGCAGGCACCGGGGGCAAAGGCTCCACAGGAGGCGGTGTCTTTCCACCCTTTCCCTTCCTCTGTTTTTTCGCTTTCCCCTTTGTAGCCGATAAGGGGGCAGCTGTTTTTGACGTCGGTGGGCATTCGGCGACTACTTTGGCTGCTACTTTTGTGGCCTGCTTTTCACCCAGTGCAGGGCGCATAACACGGTCCGGAAAGAGCTCTGCTTTGAAAGACGCGAGTTTCGACTCAATCAATGCCCCGACCTGCTCCAAGAAGGAGCCCTGGGGTTGATGGGTCTGGGCGACCTGGGGTGGGATAGCAGGCGTTTGAGTTATTCCGCCCTTTTGTCGCCGAATACTTTGCATCTCTGCCGCCAGGGCGGACACTTGCTCCTGGAGGGCAGCCAGTTGTGAGCGCAAGGAAGCATTCTCACTCTCAAGCTGCTGCACTCTTTCTGAGCCCGTTGTCCGTAGCGTAAGCTCCTCCATGGCGGCCCTTGCGGTTCTTGCCGCGACACGCAGCTCCCGCACAAAGAAGCCTTTGAGGTTCGTGGATTTGGCGGCTATTGACTCCACCACCGTCATTTTTTCACTCACCTGGGCACCTAAGTCAGCTGTAGGCTGCTGCCTCATATGTTCAGCCAGTTCTTCCGGCGCGGGAAGGCTTAGGGACGTGCGTGTGACTGGAGGAGGCTGCGTCAGGTCAACGTGCTCGTCCAGCGGGGGGCGCTTGCCCCTTGCCCTTTTCACACCACCGCTGGGCGTGGCAGCCACAGCGTACTCCCGTTTCCTCTTCCTCGCCGAGCTGTTAGACCACTGTGACGCTACCGAGCAGTCGGACTCGTAGTCGGCCTCGGACATTCTCTCCAGCTCCACAACAGCGGGAATGGCAAAACAGCTGGCGATGAGGCGCTGCTTCTCCTTGTCTGCCTCGTCTACCTCCTTCTCCTTCTCTTCTTCCTTCTTCTCCTTCTCCTCTTCGATCTTACTCTCTCCCCCTTCCTTTTCCTTCGTCTTCTTCTCTAACTCCTCACTAACAACTTCCAGCAAAATTTTGTCCCCCCCAGAATACGTGGGACAGCCCGAGCTGAGAAGCTCGGAGAGGGATTCTCCGGCATCGGAGATGCCGGTACCCTCCTGGGGTAGTTTCTGTTGAAATTGTGCTGCCATTGTTGATTAATCTCTCGAAATAATATTATTGAAATATTAGTTTGCGGAGCGCCTGTCTGGATGAACCAGCCAGCCGCTACCCAGGCTTAACCCTTTCGGCTCCACGTCGGCCTTATCGGCTTAAGCCCAGTACTGGAAGCGCCGCGCACATACCACTTCCAGGAGTTTTTATGGACTCTCCAGTCCGTACAGATTTTTTATAGAGGTTAACTCCTCGCGGCCCAACCGCTAGCGGCAAGGCCCTCGGTCCCAGTGCGTTGGGATTCCGATCTGCTCACGCATGCACAAAAGGCATGCCCCACCCGAGCCCAGTGTGAAACAGGACCCAGGCGACCTCTACTGCCAGATTATTCGCCGCTAGCCAGCAAGATCCCATAAAGAGAAGTTGCTGACTAACGCCCAGGGTGCACCGACCCTTGCCACTTGCCCTTCCATCTGGTTCAGATTGAATCAGAGGGAACGGAAGCAGAAGGGTACACGTGGAGGTTATCTGGCACAGCACCCCAACCTAACCTAACCTAACCTAACCTTTTTTTTTTTTTTTTTTTGTTGACGGGGGGGAAATCTTTCAAAGATACCCGACTCCTCAGGGACAGAGCCGGGTTATGTAGGATTTCCACCTACTAAAACCCCCCCGGTGGCCTTCATCGTGCATGGTGGGGGAGCTCCGGGCACTCTGACGAACTCATCCGAAGCCCCCCTGGCACTTGGTGCATTGTGCACCTCACCCTGGCACAGCCATAGCCCTCCACGGGTGCTGGTGCACCCACGGCGTCGCAGGGCCACCCTGCGTCGCCGTCTTCCCAGAACCGCGTGGACGGACGGATCGAGTCCCTGCTCTCACCGTCCGCGGCTCCAAGGTCCCCATTTAGTCGCCTCTTACGACAGGCAGGGGATACCGTAGTCCTATTCTGAACCCGAAACTACAGGGTTGTGGCAGCCCGACGCCTTCGGGCTTATGGGCCTGGACGGCGGCGTCCACCGCGAACGCCGCCCCTTCGGCTCCCTCTCCGAGCGGGGTCTGCCCTCTCCCGCTCCCGCTCTGCTACCTCCTTCTGCGTCATCACCTTCTCGCAGAAGGTGGTCACTGCCTTCCATTGTTCCTCTCCCTGTACCATGGCGCTAACCACGCTGGACAGAGAGAGGTTTCGCCCGATGCTACCGGTGAGCTCGCCTCGCTCGGCCTGCCACGCCGGGCAGACCTCGAGGGTGTGCTGCGCGTCATCGCAGTCGCCACCACAGTGATGGCACCGTGTCGACTCCTCACGTCCAATCCTATTCAGGTACTCACTGAAACAACCATGTCCAGTGAGCACCTGAGTAAGTCTGTACGACACGGCACCATACCCCCGGTTCAGCCATCCGTCGAAGTTAGGCAGTATTGCCCCGACCACCCTCTGACGAGCGCTCCTGGGCTCTCGGAGCCGCTCTTGCCACTCGCGCTGGGCCCGTTGGTGTTCCTCCAACCGGAGCATCCCGACCGCCCTAGGGAGCGGATTTCCACCCTCTTGGCGGATGTCGCGGAGACGGTGATACACCCTCGCGTCCATACTCGCCAGTAGGTCAAGGGGCGGAAACCGCGCCAAGACCGTCGCCGCCTCAAAGGATATCGTGCGATATCCGCGTGCAACCCTTATGGCCATCCGACGCTGCACGCTTTTCAGCTTGCCTCTGCAGCGTGGGTCGCCAGACAGCCTATCTGCCCACAGAGGTGCTCCATAAAGGGCTATGGATCGCACGACTCCCGCGTAGAGGCGGCGAACGCTCTCTTTTGGCCCCCCGAGATTGGGCAGGATACGGTGCAGAGCACCCGCTACCCCATCGATCCGAGGGACCAGGCGGTCGAAGTGCTCCACGAATTCCCACCGGCCATCGAGGACGACGCCCAGGTACTTCAGGTACCGACCGACCTGTACCCTCGCACCGCCCACGCCCACCGACGAACTCGGTGGCTCCACTCCCCGCGGGAGGTTGTGGAACCATATGGCCTCGGTCTTGTGCGGGGCCACCTCGAGCCCAAGCTCCCTGATTTTGCGCACGACGCATGCCACTCCAAGCTCGGCCAGCCGAGTGGTCTCCCCAAAGTCGACCCCCTCCGCCAACACCAGCGTGTCGTCCGCATAGCAGACCACATGCACGTCGTTGGGGAGGAGGATTCTGAGGACCACGTCGTACGCCAGGTTCCACAAAAGGGGCCCCAGAACGGACCCCTGAGGAACACCGCAGAAGACCTCCCTCCGGTGGACAGTCCCGTCCTGACCCAGGTACTCAATGCTCCTGTCCCGCAGGTAAGCTCCCGCAATGGACCGCAGGTACGGGGGCAGCCGGTGGTAAGCCAGTGCCGCCCTGATTGCCCTCCAGGGCAGGGAGTTGAAGGCATTGACAATGTCAAGGCTCACAGCCAATACTACCCTGCCCCGGGACACCGCCTGCTCGGCGACTGAGCGCACCCGGAAGATAGCATCCACCGTGGAGCGGCCATGCCGGAAGCCGAACTGGAAGTCCGACAGATCGGGGCCGACTTGCCACAGGTGGAACGTGATGCGCTCAGCCACCACCCGCTCGAAGAGCTTACCCGCTTCGTCCAGAAGGCATATGGGCCGGTACGCAGAGGGAGAATCCGCGGCCCTGTTCTCCTTCCGCAGGAGAACCTAACCTTTTTTTTTTTTTTTTTTTGTTGACGGGGGGGAAATCTTTCAAAGATACCCGACTCCTCAGGGACAGAGCCGGGTTATGTAGGATTTCCACCTACTAAAACCCCCCCGGTGGCCTTCATCGTGCATGGTGGGGGAGCTCCGGGCACTCTGACGAACTCATCCGAAGCCCCCCTGGCACTTGGTGCATTGTGCACCTCACCCTGGCACAGCCATAGCCCTCCACGGGTGCTGGTGCACCCACGGCGTCGCAGGGCCACCCTGCGTCGCCGTCTTCCCAGAGCCGCGTGGACGGACGGATCGAGTCCCTGCTCTCACCGTCCGCGGCTCCAAGGTCCCCATTTAGTCGCCTCTTACGACAGGCAGGGGATACCGTAGTCCTATTCTGAACCCGAAACTACAGGGTTGTGGCAGCCCGACGCCTTCGGGCTTATGGGCCTGGACGGCGGCGTCCACCGCGAACGCCGCCCCTTCGGCTCCCTCTCCGAGCGGGGTCTGCCCTCTCCCGCTCCCGCTCTGCTACCTCCTTCTGCGTCATCACCTTCTCGCAGAAGGTGGTCACTGCCTTCCATTGTTCCTCTCCCTGTACCATGGCGCTAACCACGCTGGACAGAGAGAGGTTTCGCCCGATGCTACCGGTGAGCTCGCCTCGCTCGGCCTGCCACGCCGGGCAGACCTCGAGGGTGTGCTGCGCGTCATCGCAGTCGCCACCACAGTGATGGCACCGTGTCGACTCCTCACGTCCAATCCTATTCAGGTACTCACTGAAACAACCATGTCCAGTGAGCACCTGAGTAAGTCTGAACGACACGGCACCATACCCCCGGTTCAGCCATCCGTCGAAGTTAGGCAGTATTGCCCCGACCACCCTCTGACGAGCGCTCCTGGGCTCTCGGAGCCGCTCTTGCCACTCGCGCTGGGCCCGTTGGTGTTCCTCCAACCGGAGCATCCCGACCGCCCTAGGGAGCGGATTTCCACCCTCTTGGCGGATGTCGCGGAGACGGTGATACACCCTCGCGTCCATACTCGCCAGTAGGTCAAGGGGCGGAAACCGCGCCAAGACCGTCGCCGCCTCAAAGGATATCGTGCGATATCCGCGTGCAACCCTTATGGCCATCCGACGCTGCACGCTTTTCAGCTTGCCTCTGCAGCGTGGGTCGCCAGACAGCCTATCTGCCCACAGAGGTGCTCCATAAAGGGCTATGGATCGCACGACTCCCGCGTAGAGGCGGCGAACGCTCTCTTTTGGCCCCCCGAGATTGGGCAGGATACGGTGCAGAGCACCCGCTACCCCATCGATCCGAGGGACCAGGCGGTCGAAGTGCTCCACGAATTCCCACCGGCACGTTGGGTGACCGAATCTCGGACTGCGATTCTTGGTGCAACTGGCGATTTTGCGATTTTTGCGATACGATTACGATTATGATGCCTTCGTCTCCCGTGCTTGGAGGAAGTGGGTCCGATGCTGCCCTTGTCAGGGCGGCTTCGGACGGGCCTGATGCTGCCCCTGTTGGGGCGGCTTCGGGTGGGTCTGGGGCTGCCCTTGTCAGGGCGGCTCCGGGCGAGTCTGGGGCTGCCCTTGTCAGGGCGGCTCCGGACGGGTCTGGGGCTGCCCTTGTCAGGGCGGCTCCGGGCGAGTCTGGGGCTGCCCTTGTCAGGGCGGCTCCGGACCGGTCTGGGGCTGCCCTTGTCAGGGCGGCTCCGGACGGGCCTGATGCTGCCCTTGTCAGGGCGGCGTCGGGCGGGTCTGGGGCTGCCCTTGTCAGGGCGGCCTCGGGCGGGTCTGGGGCTGCCCTTGTCGGGGCGGCCCCAGGCGGGTCTGGTGCCACCCCTCGCGGGGCGACATCGGACGGTGGGTCCGGCTCTGCCCTTCAGGCAAAGTCGGACGGTGTCTTTGTGAGACCCGGAGGCCCATCTCCGGTCCTCAGAGAGGTGTCGGTGCGTTTGCCGCGCATCGACTTGGAGAGGGTTGCCCGTGAGCTGTCGGAATCCGACGACAGCACGGGCACCCTCATGGAGGTGAGCTCGCGCTCCCCTACACCCTCACCCAGCCGGTTCTGGCGCAAGCGCCTCGCCGAGTCAGACGCTGAGAGCGAGGGCTCGGCGGGGCGGTGTGGTGGACCGGCCACCAGTAAACGCGGTCGCGGCCGTCCCCCGACGACGGGCCACTACGTCGGCCTCGCCAAGGCGAGGGCCGACCTAAAAGAGGCGGAAGAGCGGGAGCTGGAGCTCCAGGCCGAGGAGGAGATGGCCGAGGAGCTCCGGCGACATGAGGAGGGGAGAGCCTCGTTCAGGCGGGACTCTGCCCTCCGCTCACCGCCACCAGTGGTGACTCCGGTGCCGTCATCGGCTGCTCACGACCTTCGGGCTGAGCAGCTGACCGGCTCCATAGAGGCGGCGGTCGAGACGATCAGGACAATAGCCCAAAAGTCGTCCAGGCTTAAGGGCCAATATGTCCAGAGTCTCAGGGCCGCCGCAACCTCCATTTTGGAAAATGCGCGAGAGCTCAAAGCCCGCACGGAGTCGGACGAAGTCGTCCGACTTCAAGGCGAGCTAAGAGCTCTGCGGGCGGAAATGGAGGGGCTGAAGAAGCTGCAGGCGAGCGCCGCACCAGCCATGACGAGGGATGAGATCCTCTTCATGGTGGACGCTCGCCTGGACGGGATCGCGGACCGCCTCCTACCGGAGCCGCGATTGCGTCCGCCGCTGGCGGCCGACGCACGCGGCGCCGCCGTCCGCCCCCCCGCCGGCCCCTCCATCCGCGCCGCCGACCCTGCCGTCCACCGCGCCGACCCTGTCGACCGCCGCGCCGGCCCTTCTGTACGTCCGGCCGGCCCCCCCGCTGTGGCCGCCCCGGCCGTCGTTCGCCCGAGCGGGCCTCCTCCTGTCCGCTCCCCGACCGCTCGTCCCGCTGCGGCCCCTCCTGCCTCCGGCTCCGCCGCGCCCCCGGCTGACGCCAACGGCAACGCTGGGAGCGTTGGGGCGGGAAGGAGGCGAGGGAGGAGGAGCGCTGCAGCGGCGGAGGCGCAGGCCTCCCGACAGGGGTGCCCCCCGACCTCCTCCCCCTCCTCTCCGCCTCAACAAACGGAGGCGTGGAGTGTGGTGGCTGGCCGTCCTAAAAGGACACCAGCCCCACCAAAGGTGACGCCGGCCCCCACTCAGGCCGCCCGCAGGAAGAAGAGCACCAAGAAGCTCCGCGCCCCCCGCACCGCCGCCGTGGTCCTCACTCTGCAGAGTGAGGCGGTGGAGAGGGGTGCAACGTACGCGGCCGTCCTGACCGAGGCCGAAAGGTCAATAGACCTAAAAGGCCTCGGAATTGACGGCCTGCGATTCCGAACGGCAGCCACGGGCGGCAAAGTCCTGGAGGTGGCTGGCCCCGAAAGGAGCCGGAAAGCGGATGCACTCGCCGAAAGGCTGAGGGAGGCCCTCGGGGACGGGGTGCGCGTTGCCAGGCCGGAAAGGTGCGTGGAGATGCGCATCACCGGCCTGAGCGACGCGGACACGCCGGAAAGGGTGGCGGCGATGGTGGCGGAGGTCGGAGACTGCGCCGCCACCAACGTAAAGGTGGGGGCGGTCTTCCGGCCGCCTGGGCGCGAGGGCGCCGTGTGGGTGAAGTGTCCCATCGCGGCTGCACGGAGGGTGACGGATGGCCGTCGCCTCACCGTGGGGTGGACTCAAGTTCGAGCCACCCTCCTCGCGCCCAGGCCGCAGCGGTGCTTCCGCTGCCTCGAGCCGGGCCACGTGGGGGCAAAGTGCGCGTGCACTACGGATCGCAGCGGACTGTGCTTCCGCTGCGGCCAGGCCGGCCACAAGTCCGCTGTGTGCGCGGCTGAGCCCCACTGCCCGGCGTGCGCGGCGAAGGGGGTGGCGGCTGCCCACCGCCTGGGTGCGAAGGGTTGCCCGGCTGGACCCCAGAAGGGGGGCGGCCGAGGCCGCGGGCGGAAAGCGGGTGGCGGCAATGGGCCGCCGCCTGTGGCACCACAAGTGCCAGTGCTGGAGGAGATGGACACCGCCCAAGTGTAGATGGCCAACACCAGAATACTGCAGGCCAACGTCAACCACTGTGCAGCGGCTCAGGACTTATTGCTCCAGACCGCAGCGCAGTGGCAGGCGACCCTGGCCGTTGTCGCTGAACCGTACTGCGTTCGCGCCCGTGACGACTGGGCCGGCGATCGCGACGGTTCGGTGGCAATTGTCTCCCGGTGCGGCGCTCTGTGTCACAGCAGAGTGCTCAGAGGACACGGCTGTGTCCTCGTCGTGCTGGGAGACATTGCAGTGTGTGGGGTGTACTTTTCACCCAACAGAAGCCTCGCCGACTTCGAGCAATGGCTCGTGGAAGTCGGGGCAATGTTGGCTGATGTACACCCCACCCCCGTGGTCGTTGCCGGGGATTTCAACGCCAAATCCAGGGCGTGGGGAAATCCGGCAACTGACCCACGGGGAGAGGTGTTGGAGGAGTGGGCGGTGTCCACTGGGCTGGTGCTGCTCAATCGGGGGGCGGTGCAGACATGCGTGCGGTCCCAGGGCGGATCCATAGTGGATCTGTCCTTTGCTAGTCCCGCTCTGGCAAACCGCGCGCATGGCTGGAGAGTCGCCGAGGGGGTCGAGACCTTGTCGGACCACAGGTACGTGTGGTTCGGCATCGCTGCGGCCCCCACCGGTGCTCCAGCAGACCTGAGCCGTCCCCTGGTGGGGGAGGGTCCGCGATGGCGGCTCGCCACCCTGGACAGGGACGTGGCCAGGGAGGCGGCCATCGTGGAGCGATGGGTCGCTGGGTCAAGCGACGAGGCTCCGGACGTGGACGCGAGGGCGGACCGCCTGGCGGGGGCGCTCACTCGCGTCTGCGACGCCGCGATGCGGCGGAGAGGTCCTGCTCCCCCGCGAGGGCGGGTGTACTGGTGGCAACCCCACCTTGCAGGGCTGCGTACGGCGTGCCACGCAGCCCAGCGGACGTACACCCGCTACCGCAGGAGGCGGGGCAGAGACCTCGCCCAGGAGGAGGAGCACCTCGTCGCTTACCGAGCGGCCCGAGCCGCGCTCGGTGCGGGGATCAGGGCTGCCAAGGAGGCGGCCTGGGTCGAGTGGCTGGAGAGCCTCGACCGGGACCCGTGGGGGCGTCCGTATAAGGTGGTATGCGAAAAGCTGAAGCCTTGGGCGCCCCCCCTCACCCGGTCACTCGAACCGGCCTTCGCCGAATTGGTAGTCCGCACCCTGTTCCCCGTACAGGAGGAGGAGTGGGCGCCGCCGCGAATGGCGGCGTTGCCGGCGCCGGTGGAGGACGGGGATGTCCCGCCCGTGTCCGAAGCCGAGTTAGGGGTAGCGGTTCTTAAGATGAAACTTAAGAACCGCGCCCCGGGTCCGGACGGCGTCCCTGGGCGGGTCATCGCCGCAGTGATGCCGGCGTTCGAGGAGGAGACGCTGTCTCTGATGACGGAGTCGTTGGCGTCGGGAAGGGTCCCGCGACGGTGGAAGGAGGGCCGGCTCGTGCTGCTCCGGAAGCACGGGCGGCCGATGGAGTCGCCATCGGCCTACCGGCCCATCGTCTTGCTGGACGAGACGTGCAAGCTCTTTGAGCGAGTGCTCGCTGCGCGTCTCGTCCGCCACCTGGAGGGGGCGGGGCCCAACCTCAGCGACGGCCAATTTGGCTTCCGTCGCGGGAGGTCGACGTTGGACGCCATCTCCCGTCTCAGAGACAGCGTCGTAAGAGTGACGGGCCGGGGGGAGGTGTTGTTGGCTGTCTCGTTGGACATCTCCAACGCCTTCAACACCCTCCCCTGGCAGGCGATAATGGAGGCACTGGGGTACCACAACGTCCCGTGGTACCTCAGGCGAGTCCTTGCGGACTACTTCGTTGACCGGGCCGTGTGTTACCCGTCCCGGTCGGAGGTGGTCCGCAGGGACATGTCTCGCGGTGTTCCACAGGGGTCAGTCCTCGGGCCACTCCTGTGGAACATCGGGTACGACTGGGTCCTGCGCGGTACAACCCTTCGTGGAGTCGGCGTACTCTGTTACGCCGACGACACCCTGGTCACCGCGCAAGGACCCACATTTCGGGACGCGAAGGTCCTCGCTACAGCGGGAGTAGCGCAGGTCGTGCACCGCATCAGGGCACTAGGGCTCACGGTCGCTTTGGAGAAGTCCGAGGCCATCTATTTTCATGGGCCTCGGATGCGACCTCCTCGGGACTCCCAAATCACCGTCGGTGGCGCCTCCATCGGTGTCGGGGAGACCATGAAGTACCTGGGATTGGTCCTCGACAGTCGATGGAGTTTCCGCGAGCACTTCCGGCAGCTGGCGCCAAAGTTGGTGTCGTATGCCGGGAGGCTCGCGAAGTTGCTGCCTAACCGCGGTGGTCCCGGGAGCGCTTGTCGCCGCCTCTACGACGGTGTGGTGCGCTCCAAGGCTCTATATGGAGCGCCCATATGGGCGAAGGCCGCCCTCTGCGCGAGCAACACCGCCCTGTTGCGTCGCCCGCAACGGGTGATAGCGCAGAGGGCTGCAAGAGCGTACCACACCGTCTCTTACGAGGCGGCGTGCCTATTGGCGGCGAGCCTGCCCTGGGACCTCGAGGCGGGAGTCCTCGAGGCGGTGTATGAGCGGAGTGCCCTGATGCGGAGCAATGGAGGGTGGCCCACCCCGGCGGAGATCGTACGTTGGAGGCAGGAGGCTCGCGACGGTCTCTTCCGTAGGTGGGCCCTGAGGTTGGATGACCCCTCTGCGAGTCGGAGACTCGTAGAGGCGGTCCGGCCGGTCCTGCGGCCATGGGTGGAGCGGGCGCACGGGACCCCGACCTATCACCTGACCCAACTCCTCACAGGTCACGGCTGTTTTGCCAAGTACCTGTGGGAGGTGGTAGGGATAGAGTCGGGCCCCGAGTGCCGGTACTGCGCGTCCAATGCGGAGGACACGGCGGAGCACACGCTGGCCGTGTGCTCCGCCTGGAACGCGCAGCGGACCTCCCTCGTGGCCGTTGTTGGGGCCGACCTGTCGCTGCCGGCCATTATCCCGCAAATGGTCGGCAGCCAAGAGAGTTGGGCCGCCATCGCCGCGTTTGCGGGCGAGGTGATGGCGGCCAAAAGAGAGGAGTTGCGGGAGCGGGAGCGTGCTGGTCTCACGCTCCCGCCCCGCCGCCGTGCGATTAGGGGGCGCCGCCGCGCGGAGTATGCGCGCGCCCCCGACTAGAGCGGCCGTGGGCGGAGGGTCGGGGGACCCGCCGCCCACTTTCACGGCGAGCAGGAAGGCGCCCCCACGTGTTCCGGGGTGCCTTCCAGCGAAACATAGAGTGCCCGCGCGCTCGCTCACGGCCTCCTCTGAATGCAGAGGAGCCCCGTAGGGCGACGCGTCGCGGGCCAGTAGACGCTGCGGCGACACAGCGCAGGGGGGCCCGTCCGGCCCCCCCACTATGAGAGTCCCTCTGGGACATCCTCTCGCCGGGCCACAGTGACTTAACCTCTGGCCTATCCTGTGGCCCGGTAGAGTAGAGGAGGAACACCGCGGGGGTTTAGTGGGTAGTCCAGCCCTCGGGCTGGGAGTCCCACACAAAGGCGCCCTGTTGTCCCCCGACAGCAGGGCGGCGAAGTGCGTAAATGCATTCCCCCGCGTAACCAAAAAAAAAAAAAAAAACCTAACCTAACCTAACCTAACCTAACCTAACCTAACCTAACCTAACCTAACCTAACCTAACCTAACCTTTTTTTTTTTTTTTTTTTTTTGATGACGAAGTGGAGAATGCATTTACGCATCCCCCTGGGATAAAACTCCAGGGGGTATGTGGGACTCGCCGCTCTCATCCCTCTTTACAGGAAAGAGGGAAATCGAGAGCCTGGCCCTACCCACTAAACTCCACTCCGGCGGTTCCCTCTGGGCCGGTTTGGTGTGGGGGCACCCTGGGATCGCTGAGCATTCTACCAGTGTGCCCCCCCGGCAATCACGGCTTACGCCGAACCCTCTGTGGGACCAACCGCTGGTCCCTTTAGGGACCGAGGCGGACACGTGTCTAGGACACAATGTCAATATGACCCGTCTCTCACACGGGTGCCTTCGGTCCCTGCCCTCCGGATGAGGTTTCCCTCATAAACTGTCTGGCCTGACAAGTCAGGATCCAGACTTAAGGGGCCGGGGCGGACACGTGTCAAGACACGGTGTCAATACCCGACCGCCACGGGTCAGCTTTGTCCACGGCCCAGCGGCCTAACCCCCTCATTGGGTTTATGCTGGGTCCGTGTCCTCCGCCGACTCCGCGGCGGCGAGCGCCTTCGGTCCCCCTCCTCTGGCGCCGAGGCGCGTTCGGCCGCAGCCTCCCGCTACCTCACCTCGGCGCAAGAAGGCCCTCGAAATCCCGTCTGCCACGGGCGCCGCTCCATACACGGCCCAACGGCTTACCGTTTCCTCTAGTGCGCTGGGTTAACCGTGTCCTCCGAGCGGCACCCGTGGCGACGGGCGTCCCCACTTCCTCCCCTTGGGAGGTCCCCCGATCCCGCTGCCAGTGGCAACGGGAGTCCCTCGTCGCACACACCCACGTAAAGTGGGTGTGCGCCCCGTCTGGGGCCTGACAGGTCAGGACCCAGACGACCATCTGTGCCAGATTATTCGCCGTTGGCCAGCAAGATCTCCTAAGAGAAGTTACTGACCAACGCCCAGGGTGCACCGGCCCTTGCCACTGTCTTTCCACCGGATCCCTGATATCAAGTGGAACGGCAGCAGCGCGGGCAAACGAGGAGGTTATCTGGCATCGCACCCCTTTTTTTTTTTTTTTTTTTTTTTTTTTTTTTTTTTTGTTGACGGGGGGGAAATCTTCTAAAGATACCCGACCTTCTGGGGGGAAAGCCGGGTTATGTTGGATTTTTACCAACTAAAACCCCCCCGGTGGCATTCATCCGTGCTTTGTGGGGAGCGCCGGGTACTGGCGAGAACACTTCCGGTGCTCCCTTTGCACCGTGCGTGTGTGCACCCTGCTCTGGGTTGGCTGTGGCCATCCCTAGTGCCATCACCACGGCAACGAGGAGCCACGCCTGGTTGCCGTCTTCCCGGAGTCGCTGACGGACGGATCGAGCCCCCACTCTCACCGGCCACGACTCCAAGGTCCCCTTTTAGTCGCCTCTTACGACAGGCAGAGGATACCGTAGTTCTATTCTTCGCCCGAGACTACAGGGCTTGGGCCTGGCTAACGGCGCCTGTTGCCGTTGCCTCTTCGGCCCCGTCTCCGAGCAGGGTCGGCTCTTTCCCGCTCCCGCTCAGCCTCCTCCTTCCGCGATATTACGACCTCGCAGAAGGTGGTCACGGCCTCCCACTGGGTCTCTCCCTCCACCATGGCTGCCACCACAGAGGGCAGGGAGAGGTCTCCTCCGATCTGGGCCACCAGATCACTGCGCTCGGAATGCCACGCTGGACACACCTCGAGCGTGTGCTGCGCGTCATCGCATTCCGCAGCGCAGTGGTGACACCTCGGCGATTGCTCGCGCCCAATTCTGTTCAGGTACTCACTGAAGCAGCCATGCCCAGTGAGCACCTGTGTGAGCCGAAAAGAGACGCTCCCGTGCTCTCTGTGGTACCATCTGCCAAAGTTCGGCAGGATCGCACTGACCGCCCGTTGGCGTGCGCTCCGCGGCTCTCGAAGCCGCTCCCGCCACTCGCGCCGTGCTTGCCGGTGCGCATCCTGTCGGAGCCTTCCGACCGCCCGAGGCAGCAGGGTTTCCCCCCCTTGGCGAATTTCGCGGAGTCGGTGATACACCCTCGCGTCCATGTCAGCCAGTATGTCCAGGGGTGGAAACCGAGCCAGGACCGTTGCCGCGTCGAAGGAAATCGTGCGGTAACCACGTGCCACCCTAATGGCCATTCGGCGCTGCACACCCTTCAGCTTCCCCTTGCTGCGTGGATTGCCGGATAGCCGTTCAGCCCATAGGGGTGCCCCGTATAGTGCTATAGATCGCACGACCCCCGCGTAAAGTCGGCGAACACTCTCCTTTGGTCCCCCGAGATTTGGTAGGATACCATGCAAGGCACCCGCCACCTTTTCGATCCGAGGGACCAGGCGGTCGAAATGCTCCGTAAACTCCCATCGCCCGTCCAGGATGACCCCCAGGTACTTCATGTACCGGCTCACCTGTATTACGGCGTCGCCCACGCGTACCGATGAGCTCGGCGGCTCCTCGCTCCTCGGGAGGTCGTGAAACCACAGAGCCTCGGTTTTGTGAGGGGCTACCTCCAGGCCCAGCTCGCGGATCTTGCGCACGACGCATGCCACCCCCGTCTCGGCAAGCCGAGTGGTCCTCTCGAAGTCCTCCCCCTCCGCCAGGACCAGAGTGTCGTCTGCATAGCAGACGACATAAACGTCGTTAGGAAGAGCGACTCGCAGGACCACATCGTAGGCAAGATTCCACAGCAGGGGGCCCAGAACCGACCCCTGAGGAACTCCGCAGAATACTTCCCTCCGGTGAAGCGATTCGTCCCGACCCAGATATTCTATGCTCCGGTCGCGTAGGTAGTCCCTCACAATATCCCGCAAGTACTGGGGCATCTGGTGGCGCACCAGGGCCGCCCCAATCGCGCTCCAGGGCAGGGAGTTAAAAGCGTTTACGATGTCCAGGCTCACCGCTAGTACTACTCTGCCCTGGGAAACTGCCTGCTCAGCAACTGAGCGCACTCGAAATATCGCGTCCACCGTGGAGCGCCCGTGCCGAAAGCCATATTGGCAGTCCGACAGGTCTGGACCCACGCGCCACAGGTGGAGTGTGAGACGCTCAGCTACCACTCGCTCAAACAGCTTCCCGGCCTCGTCCAAGAGACATATCGGCCGGTACGCCGAGGGCGATTCGGCGGCCCTGCCCTCCTTTTTCAGGAGAACGAGTCGCGCCCGCTTCCAGTCCGAGGGGAAGGTCCCGGTTCGGAGGCAGCTGCTGAAGAGCTGCCTTAGTCGGTCCCCTAGGGCGCCCAACGCCAGCACCCAGGCGCGACCCGGTACACCGTCAGGACCCGGAGCGGTGTTACGCGCCGCTAGGCGCTTCACAGCGCGGTCCAGCTCATCCCTTTCCACTTCGAGGTCCTCGGTCCAGGCCAGCGGATCTGACGTCGCTGTTGCCACGTTTTGAGGCAACTCCGCGTTCCTCGGGAAAAGGGTGTCTACTACCCTAGTCACGAGGTCCTGGTCGAGAGTCTCCGTCAACGGAGGGACCCACGGTCTGAGCTTTCCCAGTACTGTTTTGTACGGGCGCCCCCATGGATCCCCGTTGAGCGTGTCCAGGAGCTCCTTCCAGGCCCGGACCTTGGCGTTTGCGACCGCGATTTGAAACGCCTTCACCGCCTCCCGGTACGGCAAGTAAGCCGCAGACCTTTCCTCGGGCGTGGCTCGGCGTCGTCTCCGGGCCCTGGTGAATTGGCGCCTAGCACGCAGACACCTCTCACGCAGCTGCGCCAGCTCCTCCGACCACCAGTACGCCGATCGACGTTCCACACGCCTGGCACGAGGCATCGCAGCGTCACAGATCGACGTCATGGCCTCCCCAAACCAGGCTGCTTCAGTCTCCGGATCCATCGGGTTAGGCGCCTCCGACCAAGCCGCCGTACTAGCGGCTGCAAGGAGCAGGTCCCGGTCCAGTTTTTTAAGAGCCCAGCGCCTAGGAGGGCCGTCGCTGGTTCTCCGTCGGACATTGGTTGGCTGCAGTTTGATGTCCAGCAGGATGTAGCGATGGTCAGAAAGAGTGACCAGCTCTTCCGCCACCCGCCAGCCCGTCACCACGCCGGAGGCTGCAGCGTTTGCCCACGACAAATCCACGATGGACTCTCCCTGCAACCTCACACAGGTGCTGACGGAGCCCCGGTTCAGGAGTCCCAGGTCGAGAGCAGCCGCCCACTCAAGGACCGACTCTCCCCTTGCGTCGTCCCGAAGTTCACCCCATGCCTGAGCGTGGGCGTTGAAATCGCCAACGACTAAAACCGGACGGTTCTGGTAGCGGCGGATGAACACTGCGAGCTCATCCAAGTAAGCCTCGAAGGGGGCCAGACTTATGTTGGGCGAGACATAGCAGCCGATGACGGCCAAAGGCCCCCATTGAACCGCTACGACGCCCTGTCCTTTCTCCAAAAGAGAGCACGGTGGAGTTGCCGCTCCCCCTCCCCAAAAGACTGCCACAGAGCCCCCGTCGTCACCAAACCATCGAGGATGATTTGGAACGCTATAGGGCTCTGCGACTACTGCCAGAGCAATCTGCCACTCCGCAAGGGTCTGCAGTAGCAGGTCCTGCGCCCCGCGGCAGTGATTCAGATTGCCCTGAAGTATCTTTAGGGGCTTAAAGGCAAGGCCTCCATGGCCTCCGGCGGGCTACTGCCCGGTTGGCTCAGCACGGCCGGCCCTGCCTCCTTGGGTCCTAGCGGGAGAGGATCCTGCATTCCTCTCTTCCTACCTTTGCCCTTCTTGGGGGGAGCGCACTGTTTGCCGCCCAGCCTGTGGTCCGAGGGGCGGCCAAGGTCAGCACACAGCGGGCACTTAAGGACCCCGGCGGAGCAGGCGCTGGCTCTATGTCCTGGCTCACCACATGCGTAGCATCGAGTGCTGCGATCTTCTGCGTTTGGGCACTGGCCTCGAACATGTCCAGTTTCCAGGCAACGGAAACATTGCAAAGGCCTGGGTGCCAAGGCTTCCACACGTGCTGAGATCCAGTCCCCGATCCGTATCCGGTGTGAGGTCGTCACCTTGCGGACAGCGGCCAGCGGGCACCGAACCCAGGCTGTTCCCAGTCGGCGGGTAAAATACCGGATTGCGCCAACCTTTACCTGGTCGACGCTACATTCACCCGCCACGGCCACCGCAGCTGCGACCTCCCCCGGGGTAACCGACTCGTCCAACCCCATCACTCTCAGCTCGCCAGTCTTAATGGGGCGCACGACCCTCACTCCGAGCTCGGAGAGAGCTGTTGTCAGGCGTCCAGCCAGCTGATCGGCCTTCGCAGCGCACTCTTCACCTCCCACCTCGAGTATAAGTCCCCCGCCAATAGCTCTCTTTTGCCGGACCTCCGTAAGACCGCAGTCTACCAGCCTCACTCGAGCCTTGGCGGTGGCCATTACCTGTGCGTAGGTGACCTCTGACCCCTCTGGCACTGTCAGAGTGATGGCTGCTGTTGTGGGCAGACGCGCCGGTTTAACCCTTTTGGGTCCCCTCTCCGGTGGCGGTTTACCTGGCCGGCCTGGTTTGGCCTTCTTCCTGGCTACGGTGGCCCAAGTTTGGGACACCGGGGCCGAGCTTTCGGGTGGGAGCGCTGAGCCCGATCGCACCTCTGCCAGTGGCACTGGAAGATTTACCACCTGGGTCTTTTTCTTCTGGCGCCCTTTCTTCGGTTTACCCGGTGCCACCGCCGCGGTTGGGTTCATCCCAGCAGATGATGTAGCTACCACGGGTGCAGCTTTCTGGGTCGGCGTTGCGGTTTTCTTGCCCAGCGGAGGGCGGATCGCTCTGTCGGGGAAGAGTTCTGCCGTGAACTTCGCGAACTTCTCGTCCATCAGTCTTGCCACCTGGGCTAAGGAGATGGGCTCCTGCCTGCTAAGTGGCTCTTGCGACCGACTCGGCACGGATCCGCCACTGTCTCTGCGACGAAGGGCCTGCAGCTCCGCCGCCAAGGAAGACATTTGCGCTTCAAGTGCGGACACTTTTGAGCGTAGGTCAGCATTTTCACGCTCGAGCATCTCCGTCGTGGCAGACAATGCTGTACGCTGCGTAAGCTCCTCCGCAGCCGCTTTAACAGTGCGAGCCGCCAAGCGCAGCTCCCGCACGAAGTTACCCTTCAGGTTGCGCGATTTGCTCGCAACTGCCTCCACGACCATGAGCTTCTCCACGATCCGGGCACCCAGGTCCGCCGTAGGCTGGCCTCGCATTTCGTCTGCCAGCTCGTCGACAGACGGCATGTTTCTGCCGGCGTTCGCGTCCGTGTCCGTAAGGTCGAGGACATCCCCCTCGGCCCCGTCTCCTACGCCCGGTCCTTTCGCCCTCCTCGCTTTCGGCCTCTTGGTAGAGGGCGCAGTTGCGGACGGAGGAAGGGGTCGTTTCCGACGTTGTGACCCCACTGAAGTCCCTGACGCAAAAGACATCAGTGAGGCATCCGACTCGTAGTCGCTCTCTTGCACAGCGCTGTTTCTGGTGACGGGCCGAGCAAAGTCGACACTCTGTCGCTGCGCGTCACTCGCAGAGGGTCCCACAGGACACCTCCTGCCATCATCCCATGCTACGGCCTCACCATTCCCAACACCGCTGGCGGTGTTGGAAATAGCAAAACTACCCGTAGCATCTCTTGAAGACTCACTTGAGGCGCACCTCAAGGAGGAAAAGCCGTAGTTGCCCCCCCCAGAATACGAGGGGCAGCCCGGCGCCGGACTGGCACCGGGGAGGGATTCTCCTGGCAAGCAGGTACCCTCCTGGGGTAGTATTTCTTTACTAACGGACTCCATATTTTTTATTAGTTTTTTAAGCATCTCGGCTACATCTGAGAGGGGGTTTGGGAAATTACGCACGACGCTTTCCCAACACGACGTGGGTACTCTTTTAGGGGCTAGAACCCAGGGCCAGCACTAAGCCTGCAGATTTGGCCGCTAGTGGCTGATGACCTCCCCAGCCGCTCTTGCGAGCACCCCGACGCCACGTGCCTCAGCGCCGAGGATTGAGGATTTTTTATAGAGGTTGTCTCCTCGCGGTCCGAAAAGACCCTCGGTCCCGGTACGTTGGGATTACGATCTGCTCAGACACACCGAGCACCACTCTAAAAGTAGAGTGGGTGGTGTGCCTCATCTGGGACCTGGCAAGTCAGGGCCCAGACGACCCTCCCCGCCAGATTATTCGCCGTTGGCCAGCAAGATCTCATAAAGAGAAGTTGCTGACCAACGCCCAGGGTGCACCAGCCCTTGCCACTGTCCTTCTACCGGATTCAAAGAATCAAGTAGAACGGCAGCAGCGCGGGCAAACGAGGAGGTTATCTGGCACAGCACCCCGGCATCGCACCCCTAACCTAACCTAACCTAACCTAACCTAACCTAACCTAACCTAACCTAACCTAACCTAACCTAACCTAACCTAACCTAACCTTTTTTTTTTTTTTTTTTTTTGTTGACGGGGGGGAAATCTTCCAAAGATACCCGACACCCTGGGGGAGGGTGCCGGGTTATGTTGGATTTTCACCAACTAAAACCCCCCCGGTGGCCTTCGCTGTGCATAATATGGGAGCCCCGGCAACTCGTAAACGAACAACAGCTCGAGGCCCCCTGGTACTGTGCATTGCGGCACCCATCGCTTGCAGGCAAGCCTGCGGCACGGCTTCTTTACGGCAGTGTGCAGCCACCACACACCGCCGACTTCCCGGAGCCGTTTGGATGGGCGGATCGAGCCCCCACTCTCACCACCCACGACTCCAAGCCCCCCTTTCAGTCGCCTCTTACGACAGGCAGGGGATACCGTAGCTCTATTCTAAGCCCGAGACTACAGGGCTGGAGCGGCAGGCGCTCCTGCGCTCCGCCTTCTCGTAGTCGTATTTTTTGCCCGGACTACGGGGCTTGTGGGCCTGGCTGACGGCGTCCATTGCCGTCGCGTCTTCGGCTCCGTCTTCGAGCGGGATCAGCCCTTTCGCGTTCTCGCTCGGCTTCCTCCTTCTGGGTCATTACGACTTCGCAGAAGGAGGTCACGGCTTTCCAGTTCTCCTCGCTCTCCAACATGGCTGCCACCACGGCGGGCAGCGCGAGGTTGCCCCCAATCTTGGCCACCAGGTCACCGCGCTCAAACTGCCACGCCGGACACACTTCAAGAGTGTGCTGCGCGTCGTCGCAGTCCGCAGCGCAGTGATGACATCGCGCCGACTCTTCGCGTCCGATCCTATTCAGGTACTCACTGAAACAGCCGTGTCCAGTGAGCACCTGCGTAAGCCGGAACGTGACGCTCCCGTACTCCCGGTGGTACCATTTGCCAAAGTTTGGCAAAATCGCACCGACCGTCCGCTTGTTGGCGCTCCGAGGCTCTCGGAGTCGCTGTCGCCACTCACGCCGTGCTCGCCGGCGTTCGACCTGCCGTAGCATTTCGACCGCCCTGGGTAGCACGGCTTCGCCCCCTCGGCGAATGTCGCGGAGTTGGTGGTACACTCTCGCGTCCATATTTGCCAGGATATCCAGGGGCGGAAACCGTGCCAAAATCGTTGCCGCATCGAACGAGATCGTTCGGTAACCACGCGCGACTCTGATTGCCATCCGGCGCTGCACAGGCTTGAGCTTACCCTTGCAGCGTGGGTCGCCGGACAGCCGGTCAGCCCATAGTGGCGCTCCGTACAGGGCGATTGACCGCACCACCCCCGCGTAGAGTCGGCGAACGCTCTCCCTAGGCCCCCCGAGATTTGGCAGGATCCGGTGCAAAGCACCCGCTACCTTATCGATCCGGGGGACCAGGCGGTCGAAATGCTCGACAAACTCCCACCTGCCGTCCAAAACGACACCTAGGTACTTCATGTACCGCTTTGTTTGCACTACGGCGCCACCCACGCAAACGTTCGAGATCGGTGGTTCCTCGCCCCGTGGGAGATCGTGGAACCACAAAGCCTCCGTCTTGTGGGGTGCCACCTCAAGGCCCAGCTCCCGGATCTTGCGCACAACGCAGGCCACTCCGGTCTCGGCAAGCCGAGTGGTCCGCTCAAAGCCCTCCCCTTCTGCCAGGACTAGCGTATCGTCCGCGTAGCAGACGACATTCACGTCGCTGGGGAGTGCAATGCGGAGGACCACGTCGTAGGCGAGATTCCAGAGCAGCGGTCCGAGAACTGAGCCCTGGGGAACACCGCAGTACATCTCCCGCTGATGGACCTCCGCATCTCGACCAACATATTCAATGGTCCGATCGCGCAAATAGTCTCCGACAATGGCCCGGAGGTACGGGGGGATCCGGTGATGGATCAGCGCCGCTCTAATTGCGCTCCAGGGCAGGGAGTTAAACGCGTTGACAATATCAAGGCTTACAGCCAGCACCACCCTGCCCCGGGACACCGCCTCCTCAGCGACTGAGCGCACTCGGAAGATGGCATCCACCGTGGAGCGCCCATGCCGGAAGCCGAACTGGCAGTCCGACAAGTCCGGACCGACGCCCCACAGATGGAGCGTGAGGCGCTCTGCCAGTACCCGCTCGAGGAGTTTCCCCGCCTCGTCCAGGAGACATATCGGCCGATACGCAGAGGGAGAGTCCACGGCCCTTCCCTCCTTCCGCAGGAGGACTAGTCGCGCCCGCTTCCAGTCGGAGGGAAAGGTCCCGGTGCGGAGGCAGCAGCTGAAGTGATGTCGCAGCCGGTCCCCCAAGGCGCCCAGGGCCAGAACCCAGGCGCGGCCCGGTATCCCGTCAGGGCCCGGAGCGGTATTCCGCGCCGCCAACCGCTTCACGGCCCGGTCTAACTCCTCTTTGTCCACGTCCAGGTCCTCTGTCCAGGGGGCGGTGACCGCCACCGCCGAGTCATCGGTGTCCTCGATCCTCGGAAAGAGGGTGTTGGTGACTCTTGCCACAAGACCCGGGTCGAGCGTCTCCGTCAACGGAGGAACCCACGGTCTGAGCTTGCCCAGTACAGTTTTGTACGGGCGCCCCCATGGGTCTCCATTTAACAGCTCTAGGAGCTCTTCCCAGGCCCTGAGCTTGGCGTTCGACACAGCGATTTGGAGCGCCATTGTGGCCTGTCGGTACGGCAGGTAGGCCGCGGCTTTCTCCGCCTCCGTGGCTTGGCGTCGTCTCCGGGTCCTGGTGTAGAGCCGTCGGGCACGCAGGCACGCCGAGCGCAGCCGGGCCAATTCCTCCGACCACCAGTACGTCCCCCGACGGTCCGTGGGCCTGGTACGGGGCATCGACGCATCGCAGATGGCGGTCATGGCCTCCCTGAACCAGGCTGTCTCCGTTTCCGGGTTAGGAGAGTCAGGCAACTCGGACCAAGCCGCTGTGGTGGCGGCGGCGCAGAGCAGGTCCCGGTCCAGCTTTTTGAGGGCCCAGCGCCTGGCGCGGCCACTGTCCCGAGTCTGTCGGCTGTTAGGAGATCCCAGCTCGATGTCGACCAAGATGTGCCGATGGTCGGACAGAGTGACAAACTCCTCCGCCACTCGCCAGCCCGAAACCACGCCGGAGGCCGCAGCATTTGCCCAGGACAGATCGACGACTGACTCGCCCTGCCACCTCACGCACGTGCTGACGGAACCCCGGTTCAGGAGCCTGAGGTCAAGACTAGACGCCCACTCAAGGACAGTCTCTCCTCTAGCATCATCCCGGGGCCCGCCCCAGGCACGTGCGTGGGCATTGAAGTCGCCCACGACAATGACCGGGCGAGGCTGGCATCGGCGGACACACGCCGCGACCCCGTCCAGGTAGGCCTCGTACAGAGCGAGGCTTATGTTAGGTGACACATAACAGCCAACGACGGCCAGAGGCCCCCATTGGACTGCTACAACGCCATGCCCCTTCTCCAGCAGTGAGCACGGCGGAGCCGAATCACCTCCTCCCCAAAAGACAGCCACAGAGCCCCCGTCGTCACCAAACCATCGAGGATGATTTGGAACGCTATAGGGCTCTGCGACTACTGCCAGAGCAATCTGCCACTCCGCAAGGGTCTGCAGTAGCAGGTCCTGCGCCCCGCGGCAGTGATTCAGATTGCCCTGAAGCATCTTTAGGGGCTTAAAGGCAAGGCCTCCATGGCCTCCGGCGGGCTATTGCCCGGTTGGCTCAGCACGGCCGACCCCGCCTCTTTGGGTCCTAGCGGGAGAGGATCCTGCATTCCTCTCTTCCTGCCCTTGCCCTTCTTGGGGGGAGCGCATTGCTTGCCGCCCAGCCGGTGGTCCGAAGGCCGGCCGAGGTCGGCACAAAGCGGGCACTTGAAGGCCTGGGCGGTGCACGCCCTTGCCGTGTGGCCGGGCTCTCCGCACGCGTAGCAACGCATGCTCCGGTCCTCCGTGTTTGGACACTGGCTGCGGACGTGCCCAGCCTCGAGGCACCGGAAACATTGCAGGGTCCGCGCGGCCAGAGCCTCGACCCGTGCGGAGATCCATCCGCCTACGAGCAGCCGGGGAGCTGCCACGACTTTGCGCACAGCCGCGAGCGGGCACCGAACCCATACCGTCCCCAGCCGGCGGGCGGAGTGACGTATCGCTCCGACCTTAATCTGGTCAGCGCTACACGCCCCCGCTTCAGCGATCGCAGCTGCAACCTCCTCCGGGGTGATGGACTCGTCCAGCCCCATCACCCTCAACTCGCCGGTTTTGACCGGACGCACAACCTTCACCCCGAGGTCGGCGAGGGCCGCGGTCAGGCGTCCGGCCAGCTGGTCAGCCTTTGTTGCGCACTCGGGCCCGCCGATCTCGAGGACAAGTCCTCCCGTCATCGCTTTCTTTTGGCGGACCTCCTTGATGCCGCAGTCCGCCAGTTTCACCCGTGTCCTGGCGGTAGACATCACCTGGGCGTAAGTGACGTCTGACCCTTCGGGCACCGTCAGCGTGATGGCCGCTGACGAGGGCAGTCGCGCCGGTTTTGGCTTAGCAGGAGGTTTTCTTTTCGCGGGTGCTGCCTTCCCGGGGGCTTTTTTATTCCCAGCCGGCTTCTTTGTGGCGGCCACTGTGGCCCAGGACCTGTCCGCTGTAGAAGGCTGGTTGGAGGCCGTCCCTGAGCCTGAGGGCACTGCTGGCAGCGGAGCTGGAGGAGGTGGAGGACGCTGGGCCTTTTTCCCCCGTCCACCCTTCTTTTTTGCCGGGGCAATCGCTGCAGGTGCCGCCTGCTCGGCCGGGACCGCTTTTCTTCCGAGCGGAGGGCGGATTGCCCTATCCGGGAAGATTTCAGCGGCAAAGCGCGCCAGCTTCTCGTCCATCAGGGCAGACACCTGGCTCATGGACAGGGGCTGGCCACCGCTGCCCGGTGCAGAGTTAAGGGGGGGGGCGCTTTTGCTCTGCCGGAGGCGCTCGAGGTCTGCCGCCATGTCGGACATTTTCTTCTCGAGGCTGGCAAGTTTCGAACGCAGTTGTGCGTTCTCGCTCTCCAGCCTCTCATTTGATGTCGACGCCTGAGTGCGTTGAGCAAGCTCCTCAGTCACCGCTCTCCCGATTCGGGCTGCCAGGCGCAACTCCCGCACAAAACTGCCCTTCAGGTTGCGGGACTTGGCGGCCACATTCTCGACGACGGCCAGCTTTTCCAGCATTCGGGACCCTAAGTCCGCCGTTGGCTGCGCCCGCATCTCCTCCGCCAGTTCATCTGCGGTTGGCAGACATCTAGTGGATCTGGTCTCTGCTGGGGCACCAGTGAGGTCCAGGTCCAGGGGATCCTCCTCAGTAGCGGAGTTCTCCGCAGCCACGGCTTGCTTCGCTCTTGGCCTCTTGGAAGAGACCTGGCCAGCTGCCGACGCTGGGAGGGCACGTTTCCGTCCTTGTGACCCCGCCGAGGTCACTGACATCAACGACACCTGTGACGTGTCGGAGTCGTAATCGCTCTCTAAAAGGAGCGCACTTCCCGAGGCGACAGCATTCCGTCGCCTCACCTTTGTTGCCGCGACCTTGCTGTTCCCAACACTGCTGGTATCAGTATCAGGAACAGCAAAACTACCCGCGGCAGTCTCCCTATCTTCGTCATTTTTATTTTGGGGGGGGGTTTTAAGGCTTTCCATTTTGTTCCCACGAGTATGGGAGAAATAATCGTCAATCCGGGCAGAGATCCCTGTACCCAAGATAACCCTAATACCACTGGGAGGGCGGGCGGTATCCCAGGGTTGGCCGCTAATGACTGATGAACTCCCCAGCCGCTCTTTCGAGCATCCCGACGCCGCGTTGCCCCAGCGCCGAGAGTTGAGGATTTATTATAGAGGTTGTCTCCTCGCGGTCCGGCCGGTTAAGGCAAGACCCTCGGTCCCGGTACGTTGGGATTACGATGTACTATCGCACACAGAACACCACTCTAAGAGTAGAGTGGGTGGTATGCCCCGTCTGAGTGACCTGACCTGACAAGTCAGGGCCCAGACGACCATCCCTGCCAGATTATTCGCCGTTAGCCAGCAAGATCTCATAGAGAGAAGTTACTGACCAACGCCCAGGGTGCACCAGCCTTTGCCACTGTCTTTCTACCGGATTCAGAGAATCAAGTAGAACGGCAGCAGCGCGGGCAAACGAGGAGGTTATCTGGCACAGCACCCCCCAACCTTTTTTTTTTTTTTTTTGACCCAGGAGGAACCCTATTACGGGTACCACCGGCTCGGGGGAGCACGGTGGTTATGTCGGACTCCCCGCCCTGAAAAGGGCGGTATACCGACCAAAACTCCTGGGGTGTTCCTCCGCACTCGCAAGGGACGGGGCCACGGGAACGCTTGCGCACACTACCGCGACCCCGTCAGCGGGCGCCCTTGCGGGCACTCCTTCGGGGGGAAACGTTGCCTCCCCCCTCACTCCGCTGAAGGCACTCCGGAACACATGGAGCGCCTTCCAGCACGGGACCTCTCAATCGAGCGGCGGGTCCCCCGACCCACCACCCGAAGGCCCCCGTTACGGTGGCAGACGGTTGGCATACGCCCGCCGTCTGCGACCGGGTCTCCGACGGCGAAGAGGGAGCGAAAGAGGATCGTCCTCTCGCGCCCTCTCCGCCGCCTCCTTCTCCTCCATGACGGCCTCGCTGAAGGCGAGGACCGCCGCCCAGGCCTCTTCGCTGCCGACCATCGCACTGACGATGGCCGGCAGCGAGAGGTCCGCTCCAATAGCCGCGGCCAATTCGGCACGCGGCTCCGCCCACGCAGGGCACACGGCGCGCGTGTGGTGCGCCGTGTCCTCTGTTGCATCGCAGTGGTGGCACGCCGTCGACGGCTCGCGACCCACCACCCGACACAGGTACACACCGAAGCAGCCGTGCCCGGTGAGGACCTGCGCCAGGCGGTAGGTCATTGTGCCGTGCTTGCGTTCGGCCCAGTCCCGAAGGATGGGTCGAACGGCGGCCACCACCTCGAGGCCGGCGGTAGGTTGCGCCAGTCTCTCCCACCACTCCCAGAAGAGATCGTCACGGGCTCCCTCTCTCCACCGCACGATCTCCTCCGGAAGCGGCATCCCACCATTGGCGCGAACCTCCGCGCCGCGCCAATAGACCGCCGCGAGTACCTCGGCTTCGAGGTCCCACGGCGGGCTACCGGCCAGCACCGTCGCCGCCTCGTACGAGACGGTGCAGCACCCCCCAACCTAACCTAACCTAACCTAACCTAACCTAACCTAACCTAACCTAACCTAACCTAACCTAACCTAACCTAACCTAACCTAACCTAACCTAACCTAACCTAACCTAACCTAACCTTTTTTTTTTTTTTTTTTTTTGTTGACGGGGGGGAAATCTTTCAAAGATACCCGACTCTTCAGGGACAGAGTCGGGTTATGTAGGATTTCCACCTACTAAAACCCCCCCGGTGGCCTTCATCGTGCATGGTGGGGGAGCTCCGGGCACTCTGACGAACTCATCCGAAGCCCCCCTGGCACTTGGTGCATTGTGCACCTCACCCTGGCACAGCCATAGCCCTCCACAGGTGCTGGTGCACCCACGGCGTCGCAGGGCCACCCTGCGTCGCCGTCTTCCCAGAGCCGCGTGGACGGACGGATCGAGTCCCTGCTCTCACCGTTCGCGGCTCCAAGGTCCCCATTTAGTCGCCTCTTACGACAGGCAGAGGATACCGTAGTCCTATTCTGAACCCGAAACTACAGGGTTGTGGCAGCCCGACGCCTTCGGGCTTATGGGCCTGGACGGCGGCGTCCACCGCGAACGCCGCCCCTTCGGCTCCCTCTCCGAGCGGGGTCTGCCCTCTCCCGCTCCCGCTCTGCTACCTCCTTCTGCGTCATCACCTTCTCGCAGAAGGTGGTCACTGCCTTCCATTGTTCCTCTCCCTGTACCATGGCGCTGACCACGCTGGACAGAGAGAGGTTTCGCCCGATGCTACCGGTGAGCTCGCCTCGCTCGGCCTGCCACGCCGGGCAGACCTCGAGGGTGTGCTGCGCGTCATCGCAGTCGCCACCACAGTGATGGCACCGTGTCGACTCCTCACGTCCAATCCTATTCAGGTACTCACTGAAACAACCATGTCCAGTGAGCACCTGAGTAAGTCTGAACGACACGGCACCATACCCCCGGTTCAGCCATCCGTCGAAATTAGGCAGTATTGCCCCGACCACCCTCTGACGAGTGCTCCTGGGCTCTCGGAGCCGCTCTTGCCACTCGCGCTGGGCCCGTTGGTGTTCCTCCAACCGGAGCATCCCGACCGCCCTAGGGAGCGGATTTCCACCCTCTTGGCGGATGTCGCGGAGACGGTGATACACCCTCGCGTCCATACTCGCCAGTAGGTCAAGGGGCGGAAACCGCGCCAAGACCGTCGCCGCCTCAAAGGATATCGTGCGATATCCGCGTGCAACCCTTATGGCCATCCGACGCTGCACGCTTTTCAGCTTGCCTCTGCAGCGTGGGTCGCCAGACAGCCTATCTGCCCACAGAGGTGCTCCATAAAGGGCTATGGATCGCACGACTCCCGCGTAGAGGCGGCGAACGCTCTCTTTTGGCCCCCCGAGATTGGGCAGGATACGGTGCAGAGCACCCGCTACCCCATCGATCCGAGGGACCAGGCGGTCGAAGTGCTCCACGAATTCCCACCGGCCATCGAGGACGACGCCCAGGTACTTCAGGTACCGACCGACCTGTACCCTCGCACCGCCCACGCTTACCGACGAACTCGGTGGCTCCACTCCCCGCGGGAGGTTGTGGAACCACATAGCCTCGGTCTTGTGCGGGGCCACCTCGAGCCCAAGCTCCGTGATCCTGCGCACGATGCATGCCACTCCGAGCTCGGCCAGCCGAGTGGTCTCCCCGAAGTCGACCCCCTCCGCCAACACCAGCGTGTCGTCCGCATAGCAGACCACATGCACGTCGTTGGGGAGGAGGATTCTGAGGACCACGTCATACGCCAGGTTCCACAAAAGGGGCCCCAGGACGGACCCCTGAGGAACACCGCAGAAGACCTCCCTCCGGTGGACAGTTCCATCCCGACCCAGGTACTCAAAACTCCTGTCCCGCAAGTAAGCTCCCACAATGGACCGCAGGTACGGGGGCAGCCGGTGGTAAGCCAGTGCCGCCCTGATTGCCCTCCAGGGCAGGGAGTTGAAGGCATTGACAATGTCAAGGCTCACAGCCAATACTACCCTGCCCCGGGACACCGCCTGCTCGGCGACTGAGCGCACCCGGAAGATAGCGTCCACCGTGGAGCGGCCATGCCGGAAGCCGAACTGGAAGTCCGATAGATCCGGGCCGACCTGCCACAGGTGGAATGTGATGCGCTCAGCCACCACCCGCTCGAAGAGCTTACCCGCTTCGTCCAGGAGGCATATGGGCCGGTATGCAGAGGGAGAATCCGCGGCCCTGTTCTCCTTCCGCAGGAGGACAAGTCTCGCCCGCTTCCAGCCGGAGGGAAAAGTCCCTGTGCGAAGGCAGTTGCCGAGCAGCACCCTAAACCGGTCCCCCACAGCGCCTAGGGCCAAAACCCAGGCGCGGCCCGGGATACCGTCCGGGCCAGGGGCGGTGTTGCGCGCTGCCAGGCGTCTCACGGCCCGATCCAGCTCATCCTGGGTGACGCCCAGGTCATCGGTCCACCGAGCGGGTTCTGCTCTTGTCGCGGTCGCTTCCTGTGGGGTATCCTCGATCCGGGGAAAGAGGGTATCCACCACTTCCGCCACTAGTTCTGGGTCGAGCGTCTCCGTCAAGGGGGGGACCCACGGTCTGAGCTTGCCCAGTACAATTTTGTACGGGCGCCCCCATGGGTCTCCGTTGAGCGTTTCGAGAAGCTCTTCCCAGGCCCTGGTCTTGGCGTTAGCGACCGCGACCTGAAACGCCTTTACGGCGTCCCGGTACGGAGCATATGCTGCGGCCTTCTCCTCGGCCGTGGCTAGGCGTCGCCTCCGGACCCTGGTAAAACAGCGCCGAGCGCGCAGGCATGCCTCCCGCAGGTGCGACAGCTCCTCCGACCACCAGTGCACAGCTTTCCGGGTTGAGCGTCTGGCTCGGGGCATTGCGGCGTCGCATATGTCCGTCATGCGCTCCCCGAACCAGGCTGCTTCGGCCTCCGGCTCCGCTTCGTCCGGCACCTCCGACCAGGCCGCCGTGTTGGCCGCGGCAACGAGTGTGTCCCGGTCCATGCGGTGTAAGGCCCAGCGCTTCGGAGGCCCAGCGCTTTGTCTCCGAGCACCGTCAGCAGGCCCCAGCGTCACCTCTAAGAGGATGTGGCGATGGTCCGATAGGGTCACCAGCTCTTCCGCCACACGCCAGCTGGACACCAGTGACACGGCTGCGGCACTCGCCCAGGTTAGGTCGACGATGGACTCCCCCTGCCATCGCACACAGGTGCTGGTGGACCCTCGGTTTAGGAGGCCGAGGTCGAGACCAGCCGCCCACTCAAGGACTGTCTCGCCCCGGGCGTCATCCCGCGGCCCACCCCACGCGCGCGCGTGAGCGTTGAAGTCCCCGGCGACAATTACCGGGCGAGGCCGGCACCGGCGGACGCACGCCGCGAGCTCCTCCAGGTGCACCTCATACTGGGCCAGGCTGGTGTTAGGCGACACGTAAGTGCCAACGACCGCCAGAGAGCCCCACTGGACTGCCACGATGCCCTGACCCTTGTGGAGCAAGGAGCACGCCGGAGCCGTCTCATCGCCTCCCCAATAGATTGCCACAGAGCCCCCGTCATCACCGAACCAACGAGGGTGGTTTGGGACGGTGTACGGCTCTGCGACTACCGCCAAAGCAATCCGCCACTCCGCGAGGGTCTGCAGTAGCAGGTCCTGCGCCCCGCGGCAGTGGTTCAGATTGCTCTGGAGTATCTTTAAGGGCTTAAAGGCGACGCTTCCATAGCCTCCGGCGGGCTATCGCCCGATTGGCTCGGCACGGCCGGCCCCGCACTCTTGGGTCCTTGCGGGAGAGGATCCTGCACTCCTCTCTTCCTGCCCTTGCCCTTCTTGGGGGGAGCGCATTGCTTGCCGCCCAGCCGGTGGTCCGAAGGCCGGCCGAGGTCGGCACAAAGCGGGCACTTGAGGGCCTGGGCGGTGCACGCCCTTGCCGTGTGGCCGGGCTCTCCGCACGCGTAGCAACGCATGCTCCGGTCCTCCGTGTTTGGACACTGGCTGCGGACGTGCCCAGCCTCGAGGCACCGGAAACATTGCAGGGTCCGCGTGGCCAGAGCCTCGACCCGTGCGGAGATCCATCCGCCAACGAGCAGCCGGGGAGACGCCATGACTTTGCGGACAGCCGCGAGCGGACACCGGACCCATACCGTCCCCAGCTGGCGGGCGGAGTGGCGTATCGCTCCGACCTTAATCTGGTCAGAGCTGCACGCCCCCGCTTCAGCGACCGCAGCTGCAACCTCCTCCGGGGTGATGGACTCGTCCAGCCCCATCACCCTCAACTCGCCGGTTTTGACCGGACGCACAACCTTCACCCCGAGGTCGGCGAGAGCCGCGGTCAGACGTCCGGCCAGCTGGTCAGCCTTCGCTGCGCACTCAGGCCCGCCGATCTCGAGGACAAGTCCTCCCGTCATTGCCCTCTTTTGGCGGACCTCCTTGATGCCGCAGTCCGCCAGTTTCACCCGTGTCCTGGCGGTAGACATCACCTGGGCGTAGGTGACGTCTGACCCTTCGGGCACTGTCAGCGTGATGGCCGCTGACGAGGGCAGTCGCGCCGGTTTCGGCTTGGCCGGAGGCTTTGCGGGAGCTGCCTTCCCGGGTGGTTTTTTATTCCCAGCCGGCTTTGAGGGCTTCGCCTTCTTTGTGGCGGCCACTGTGGCCCAGGACCTGTCCACCGCAGGAGGCTGGTTGGAGGCCGTCCTTGAGCCTGAGGGCACCGCTGGCAGCGGAGCTGGGGGTGGTGGAGGACGCTGGGCCTTTTTCCCCCGTCCCCTCTTCTTTTTTGCCGGGGCAATCGCTGCAGGTGCCGCCTGCTCAACCGGGACCGCTTTTCTTCCAAGCGGAGGGCGGATTGCCCTATCCGGGAAGATTTCAGCGGCAAAGCGCGCCAGCTTCTCGTCCATCAGGGCAGACACCTGGCTCATGGACAGGGGCTGGCCACCGCTGCCCGGTGCAGAGTTAAGGGGGGGGGCGCTTTTGCTCTGCCGGAGGCGCTCGAGGTCTGCCGCCATGTCAGACATTTTCTTCTCGAGGCTGGCAAGTTTCGAACGCAGTTGTGCGTTCTCGCTCTCCAGCCTCTCGTTTTGTGTCGACGCCTGAGTGCGTTGAGCGAGCTCCTCTGTCACCGCTCTCCCGATTCGGGCTGCCAGGCGCAACTCCCGCACAAAGCTACCCTTCAGGTTGCGGGACTTGGCGGCCACATTCTCCACGACGGCAAGCTTTTCCAGCATTCGGGACCCTAAGTCCGCCGTTGGCTGCGCCCGCATCTCCTCCGCCAGTTCATCTGCGGTTGGCAGACATCTGGTGGATCTGGTGTCTACTGGGGTACCAGTGAGGTCCAGGTCCAGGGGATCCTCCTCAGTGGCGGACTTCTCCGCAGCCACGGAACGCTTCGCTCTTGGCCTCTTGGAAGAGGCCAGGTCAGCTTCCGACGCTGGGAGGGCACGTTTACGTCCTTGTGACCCCGCCGAGGCCACTGACATCATCGACACCTGTGACGTGTCGGAGTCATAGTCGCTCTCTAGGAGGAGCGCACTTCCCGAGGCGACAGCATTCTGTCGCCTCACCTTTTTTGCCGCGACCTTGCTGTTCCCAACACTGCTGGTATCAGTATCAGGAACAGCAAAACTACCCGCGGCAGTCTCCCTGTCTTCGTCATTTTTATTTGGGGGGGGGTTTTTACTTTTTTCCATTTTGTTCCCACGAGTATGGGAGAAATATTCGTCAATCCGGGCAGAGATCCCTGTACCCAAGATAACCCTAATACCACTGGGAGGGCGGGCGGTATCCCAGGGTTGGCCGCTAATGACTGATGAACTCCCCAGCCGCTCTTTCGAGCATCCCGACGCCGCGTTGCCCCAGCGCCGAGAGTTGAGGATTTATTATAGAGGTTATCTCCTCGCGGTCCGGCCGGTTAAGGCAAGACCCTCGGTCCCGGTACGTTGGGATTACGATGTACTATCGCACACATAACACCACTCTAAAAGTAGAGTGGGTGGTATGCCCCGTCTGAGTGACCTGACCTGACAAGTCAGGGCCCAGACGACCATCCCTGCCAGATTATTCGCCGTTAGCCAGCAAGATCTCATAGAGAGAAGTTACTGACCAACGCCCAGGGTGCACCAGCCTTTGCCACTGTCTTTCTACCGGATTCAAAGAATCAAGTAGAACGGCAGCAGTGCGGGCAAACGAGGAGGTTATCTGGCATCGCACCCCAACCTAACCTAACCTAACCTAACCTAACCTAACCTAACCTAACCTAACCTAACCTAACCTGGGGCACGCCCCAAGAGTGATCGAGTACGTCCCCGTCGTGTGCCCTGGACCCCAACGTGACCACCGTAACGGAGTGGCACGTTGGGTGACCGAACCTCGATTGCGCATCTTGGGAGCAACTAGTGATTTCTGCGATTAATGCGATTAAATATGTCTACTGGAGAACCAGTGCTTGGAGGAAGTGGGTCCGATGCTGCCCCTGTTGGGGCGGCTTCGGACGGGCCTGATGCTGCCCCTGTTGGGGCGGCTTCGGGTGGGTCTGGGGCTGCCCTTGTCAGGGCGGCTCCGGGCGAGTCTGGGGCTGCCCTTGTCAGGGCGGCCTCGGGCGGGTCTGGGGCTGCCCTTGTCAGGGCGGCTCCGGACGGGCCTGATGCTGCCCTTGTCAGGGCGGCGTCGGGCGGGTCCGGGGCTGCCCTTTTCAGGGCGGCCTCGGGCGGGTCTGGGGCTGCCCTTGTCAGGGCGGCCTCGGGCGGGTCTGGTGCCGACCTTCGCGGGGCGACATCGGACGGTGGGTCCGGCCCTGCCCTTCAGGCCGAGTCGGACGGAGTTTTTGTGAGACCCGGAGGCCCATCTCCGGTCCTCAGGGAGCTGTCGGTGCGACTGCAGCGCACCGACCTCGAGAGGGTTGCCCGTGAGCTGTCGGAATCCGACGGCAGCACGGGCACCCTCATGGAGGTGAGCTCGCGCTCCCCCACCCCCTCGCCTAGCCGGTTCTGGCGCAAGCGCCTGGCCGAGTCTGACGCTGAGAGCGAGGGCTCGGCGGGGCGGTGTGGGAGACCGGCTACCAGCAAACGTGGTCGCGGCCGTCCCCAAACGACAGGACAATACGTCGGCCTCGCCAAGGCGAAGGCCGACCTATTGAAGGCGAAAGAGCGGGAGCTAGAGCTCCAGGCCGAGGAGGAGATGGCTGAGGAGCTCCGGCGACATGAGGAGGGGAGAGCCTCGTTCAGGCGGGACTCTGCCCTCCGCTCACCGCCACCAGTGGTGACCCCGGTGCCGTCGTCGGCTGCTCACGACCTTCGGGCTGAGCAGCTGACCAACTCCATAGAGGCGGCGGTCGAGACCATTAGGACGATTGCCCAGAAGTCATCCAGGCTGAAGGGCCAATTCGTCCAGGGTCTCAGGGCCGCCGCCAGCTCCATTTTGGAAAACGCGCGGGAGCTCAAAGCTCGCACCGAGTCGGACGAAGTCGTCCGACTCCAAGGCGAGCTGAGAGCTCTGCGGGCGGAAATGGAGGGGCTGAAGAAGCTGCAGGCGAGCGCCGCGCCAGCCATGACGAGGGATGAAATCCTCTTCATGGTGGACGCTCGCCTGGACGGGATTGCGGACCGCCTCCTGCCGGAGCCGCGATTGCGTCCGCCGCTGGCGGCCGACGCACGCGGCGCCGCCGTCCGCCCCCCCGCCGGCCCCTCCGTCCGCGCCGCCGACCCTGCCGTCCGCGCCGCCGACCCTGCCGTCCGCCGCACCGGCCCTTCTGTCCGTCCGGACGGCCCCCCCGCTGTGGCCGCCCCAGCCGTCGTTCGCCCGAGCGGGCCTCCTCCTGTCCGCTCCCCGACCGCTCGTCCCGCCGTGGCCCCTCCTGCCTCTGGCTCCGCCGCGCCCCTGGCTGACGCCAACGGCACCGGTGGGAGCGTTGGGGTGGGAAGGAGGCGGGGGCGGAGGAGCGCTGCAGCGGTGGAGGCGCAGGCCTCCCGGCAGGGTTGCCCCCCAACCTCCTCCCCCTCCTCTCCGCCTCAGCAAACGGAGGCGTGGAGTGTGGTGGCTGGCCGTCCTAAAAGGACACCAGCCCCACCAAAAGCGACGCCGGCCCGCCCTCAGGCCGCCCGTGGGAAAAAGAGGAAGAGCGCGAAGAAGCTCCGCGCCCCTCGCACCGCTGCCGTGGTCCTCACTCTGCAGAGTGAGGCGGTGGAGAGGGGGGTTACGTACGCGGCCGTCCTGACCGAGGCCGAAAGGTCAATCGACCTAAAAGGCCTCGGGATTGACGGCCTGCGATTCCGCACCGCGGCCACGGGCGGAAAAATCCTGGAGGTGGCTGGCGCCGAAAGGGGCCGAAAGGCGGATGCCCTCGCCGAGAGGCTGAGGGGGGCCCTAGGGGACGGGGTGCGCGTCGCCAGGCCCGAAAGGTGCGTAGAAATGCGCATCACCGGCCTGAGCGACGCGAACACGCCGGAGAGGGTAGCGGCAATGGTGGCGGAGGTCGGAGACTGCGCCACCACCAATGTAAAGGTGGGTGCGGTCTTCCGGCCACCTGGGCGCGAGGGCGCCGTGTGGGTTAAGTGCCCCATTGCGGCTGCACGGAGGGTGACGGATGGCCGTCGCCTGACCGTGGGGTGGACTCAAGTCCGAGCCACCCTCCTCGCGCCCAGGCCGCAGCGGTGCTTCCGCTGCCTCGAGCCGGGACATGTGGGGGCAAAGTGCGCGTGCACTGCGGATCGCAGCGGACTGTGTTTCCGCTGCGGCCAGCCCGGCCACAAGTCCGCGGTGTGCGCGGCTGAGCCACACTGCCCGGCGTGTGCGGCGAAAGGGGCGGCGGCTGCCCACCGCCTTGGCACCAAAGGCTGCCAGGCTGGACCCCAGAAAGGGGGGAGCGGCCGAGGCCGCGGACGGAGGGCGGGTGGCGGCAATGGGCCACCACCGCCTGTAGCACCGCAAGTGCCAGTGCCAGAGGAGGAGATGGACACCGCCCAAGTGTAGATGGCCAACACCAGAATACTGCAGGCCAACGTCAACCGCTGTGCAGCGGCTCAGGACTTATTGCTCCAGACCGCGGCGCAGTGGCAGGCGACACTGGCCGTTGTCGCTGAACCGTACTGCGTTCGCGCCCGGGACGACTGGGTCGGCGATCGCGACGGTTCGGTGGCAATTGTCTCCCAGTGCGGCGCTCTGTCTCACAACAGAGTGCTCAGAGGACACGGTTGTGTCCTCGTCGTGCTGGGAGACATTGCAGTGTGTGGGGTGTACTTTTCACCCAACAGAAGCCTCGCCGACTTTGAGCAATGGCTCGTGGAAGTCGGGGCAATGTTGGCTGATGTACACCCCACCCCCGTGGTCGTTGCCGGGGATTTCAACGCCAAATCCAGGGCGTGGGGAAATCCGGCAACTGACCCGCGGGGAGAGGTGTTGGAGGAGTGGGCGGTGTCCACTGGGCTGGTGCTGCTCAACCGGGGGGCGGTGCAGACATGCGTGCGGTCCCAGGGCGGATCCATAGTGGATCTGTCCTTCGCTAGTCCCGCTCTGGCAAACCGCGCGCATGGCTGGAGAGTCGCCGAGGGGGTCGAGACCTTGTCGGACCACAGGTACGTGTGGTTCGGCATCGCTGCGGCCCCCACCGGTGCTCCGGCAGACCTGAGCCGTCCCCTGGTGGAGGAGGGTCCGCGATGGCGGCTCGCCACCCTGGACAGGGACGTGGCCAGGGAGGCGGCCATCGTGGAGCGATGGGTCGCTGGGTCAAGCGACGAGGCTCCGGACGTGGACGCGAGGGCGGACCGCCTGGCGGGGGCGCTGACTCGCGTCTGCGACGCCGCGATGCGGCGGAGAGGTCCTGCTCCCCCGCGAGGGCGGGTGTACTGGTGGCAACCCCACCTTGCGACGCTGCGTACTGCGTGCCACGCAGCCCAGCGCACGTACACCCGCTACCGCAGGAGGCGGGGCAGAGACCTCGCCCAGGAGGAGGAGCACCTCGTCGCTTACCGAGCGGCCCGAGCCGCGCTCGGCGCGGGGATCAGGGCTGCCAAGGAGGCGGCCTGGGTCGAGTGGCTGGAGAGCCTCGACCGGGACCCGTGGGGGCGTCCGTATAAGGTGGTATGCGAAAAGCTGAAGCCTTGGGCGCCCCCCCTCACCCGGTCACTCGAGCCGGCCTTTGCCGAATTGGTAGTCCGCACCCTGTTCCCCGTACAGGAGGAGGAGTGGGCGCCGCCGCGAATGGCGGCGTTGCCGGCACCGGTGGAGGACGGGGATGTCCCGCCCGTGTCCGAAGCCGAGTTAGGGGTAGCGGTTCTTAAGATGAAACTTAAGAACCGCGCCCCGGGTCCGGACGGCGTCCCTGGGCGGGTCATCGCCGCCGTGATGCCGGCGTTCGAGGAGGAGACGCTGTCTCTGATGACGGAGTCGTTGGCGTCGGGAAGGGTCCCGCGACGGTGGAAGGAGGGCCGGCTCGTGCTGCTCCGGAAGCACGGGCGGCCGATGGAGTCTCCATCGGCCTACCGGCCCATCGTCTTGCTGGACGAGACGTGCAAGCTTTTTGAGCGGGTGCTCGCTGCGCGTCTCGTCCGCCACCTGGAGGAGGCGGGGCCCAACCTCAGCGACGGCCAATTTGGTTTCCGTCGCGGGAGGTCGACGTTGGACGCCATCTCCCGTCTCAGAGACAGCGTCGTCAGAGTGACGGGCCGGGGGGAGGTGTTGTTGGCTGTCTCGTTGGACATCTCCAACGCCTTCAACACCCTCCCCTGGCAGGCGATAACGGAGGCACTGGGGTACCACAACGTCCCGTGGTACCTCAGGCGAGTCCTTGCGGACTACTTCGTTGACCGGGCCGTGTGTTACCCGTCCCGGTCGGAAGTGGTCCGCAGGGACATGTCTCGCGGTGTTCCACAGGGGTCAGTCCTCGGGCCACTCCTGTGGAACATCGGGTACGACTGGGTCCTGCGCGGTACAACCCTTCGTGGAGTCGGCGTACTATGTTACGCCGACGACACCCTGGTCACCGCGCAAGGACCCACATTTCGGGACGCGAAGGCCCTCGCTACAGCGGGAGTAGCGCAGGTCGTGCGCCGCATCGGGGCACTCGGGCTCACGGTCGCCTTGGAGAAGTCCGAGGCCATTTACTTCCATGGGCCTCGGATGCGACCTCCTCGGGACTCCCAAATCACCGTCGGTGGCGCCTCCATCGATGTCGGGGAGACCATGAAGTACCTGGGATTGGTCCTCGACAGTCGATGGAGTTTCCGCGAGCACTTCCGGCAGCTGGCGCCAAAGTTGGTGTCGTATGCCGGGAGGCTCGCGAAGTTGCTGCCTAACCGCGGTGGTCCCGGGAGCGCTTGTCGCCGCCTCTACGACGGTGTGGTGCGCTCCAAGGCTTTGTATGGAGCGCCCATATGGGCGAAAGCCGCCCTCTGCGCTAGCAACACCGCCTTGTTGCGTCGCCCGCAACGGGTGATAGCGCAGAGGGCTGCAAGAGCGTACCACACCGTCTCTTACGAGGCGGCGTGCCTATTGGCGGCGAGCCTGCCCTGGGACCTCGAGGCGGGAGTCCTCGAGGCGGTGTATGAGCGGAGTGCCCTGATGCGGAGCAATGGAGGGTGGCCCACTCCGGCGGAGATCGTTGGTTGGAGGCAGGAGGCTCGCGACGATCTCTTCCGCGGGTGGGCCATGAGGTTGGAGGACCCCTCTGCGAGTCGAAGACTCGTAGAGGCGGTCCGGCCGGTCCTGCGGCCATGGGTGGAGCGGGCGCACGGGACCCCGACCTATCACCTGACCCAACTCCTCACAGGTCACGGCTGTTTTGCCAGGTACCTGTGGGAGGTGGTAGGGATAGAGTCGGGCCCCGAGTGCCGGTACTGCGCGTCCAACGCGGAGGACACGGCAGAGCACACGCTGGCCGTGTGCTCCGCCTGGAGCGCGCAGCGGACCTCCCTCGTGGCCGTTGTTGGGGCTGACCTGTCGTTGCCGGCCATTATCCCGAAAATGGTCGGCAGCCAAGAGAGTTGGGCCGCCATCGCCGCGTTTGCGGGCGAGGTGATGGCGGCCAAAAGAGAGGAGTTGCGGGAGCGGGAGCGTGCTGGTCTCACGCTCCCGCCCCGCCGCCGTGCGATTAGGGGGCGCCGCCGCGCGGAGTACGCGCGCGCCCCCGACTAGAGCGGCCGTGGGCGGAGGGTCGGGGGACCCGCCGCCCACTTTCACGGCGAGCCGGAAGGCGCCCCCACGTGTTTCCGGGGTGCCTTCCAGCAAAACATAGAGTGCCCGCGCGCTCGCTCACGGCCTCCTCTGAATGCAGAGGAGCCCCGTAGGGCGATGCCGCGCGGGCCAGTAGACGCTGCGGTGACACAGCGCAGGGGGGCCCTTCTGGCCTCCCCACTATGAGAGTCCCTTCTGGACACCCTCTCGCCGGGCCACAGTGACTTAACCTCTGGCCTATCCTGTGGCCCGGTAGAGTAGAGGAGGAACACCGCGGGGGTTTAGTGGGTAGTCCAGCCCTCGGGCTGGGAGTCCCACACAAAGGCGCCCTGTTGTCCCCCGACAGCAGGGCGGCGAAGTGCGTAAATGCATTCCCCCGCGTAACCAAAAAAAAAAAAAAAAAAAAACCTAACCTAACCTAACCTAACCTAACCTAACCTAACCTGGGGCACGCCCCAAGAGTGATCGAGTACGTCCCCGTCGTGTGCCCTGGACCCCAACGTGACCACCGTAACGGAGTGGCACGTTGGGTGACCGAACCTCGATTGCGCATCTTGGGAGCAACTGGCGATTTATGCGATTAATGCGATTGAATGCGAATATGTCTTCTCCTTCCCCCGTGCTTGGAGGAAGTGGGTCCGATGCTGCCCTTGTCAGGGCGGCTTCGGACGTGCCTGATGCTGCCCTTGTCAGGGCGGCTTCGGGCGGGTCTGGGGCTGCCCCTGTCGGGGCGGCTCCGGACGGGCCTGGTGCTGCCCCTGTCGGGGCGGCTTCGGGCGGGTCTGGGGCTGCCCTTGTCAGGGCGGCCTCGGGCGAGTCTGGGGCTGCCCTTGTCAGGGCGGCTCCGGACGGGTCTGGGGCTGCCCTTGTCAGGGCGGCTCCGGACGGGCCTGATGCTGCCCTTGTCAGGGCGGCGTCGGGCGGGTCTGGGGCTGCCCTTGTCAGGGCGGCCTCAGGCAGGTCTGGTGCCACCCCTCGCGGGGCGACATCGGACGGTGGGTCCGGCTCTGCCCTTCAGGCTAAGTCGGACGGTGTTTTTACGAGGCCCGGAAGTCCATCCCCGGTCCTCAAGGAGGCGTCGGTGCGCTTAACGCGCATGGACCTGGAGAGGGTTGCCCGTGAGCTGTCGGAATCCGACGGCAGCACGGGCACCCTCATGGAGGTGAGCTCGCGCTCCCCCACGCCCTCACCCAGCCGGTTCTGGCGCAAGCGCCTCGCCGAGTCTGACGCTGAGAGCGAGGGCTCGGCGGGGCGGTGCGGGAGACCGGCCACGAGTAAACGTGGTCGCGGCCGTCCCCCAACAACAGGACATTACGTCGGCCTCGCCAAGGCGAAGGCCGATCTATTGGTTGCGAAAGAGCGGGAGCTGGAGCTCCAGGCCGAGGAGGAGATGGCCAAGGAGCTCCGGCGACATGAGGAGGGGAGAGCCTTCTTCAGGCGGGACTCTGCCCTCTGCTCACCACCACCGCCACCAGCGGTGACGTCGGTGCCGTCGTCGGCTGCTCACGACCTTCGGGCTGAGCAGCTGACCGGCTCCATCGAGGCGGCGGTGGAAACCATAAGGACGATAGCCCAAAAATCTTCCAGGCTAAAGGGCCAATACGTCCAAAGCCTGAGGGCCGCCGCGAGCTCCATCCTGGAGAGCGCGCGAGAGCTCAAGGCTCGCACTGAGTCGGATGAAGTCGTCCGACTCCAAGGCGAGCTAAGAGCTCTGCGGGCGGAGATGGAGGGGCTGAAGAAGCTGCAGGCGAGCGCCGCGCCAGCCATGACGAGGGATGAGATCCTTTTCATGGTGGACGCTCGCCTGGACGGAATTGCGGACCGACTGCTGCCGGAGCCGCGAATGCGTCCGCCGCTGGCGGCTGACGCACGCGGCCCCTCCGTCCGCCCGGCCGGCCCCTCCGTCCGCTCGGCGGGCCCCTCCGGCCGCGCCGCCGACCCCGCCGTCCGCCGCGCCGGCCCTTCCGTCCGCCCGGCCGGCCCCCCCGCTGTGGCCGCCCCGGCCGTCGTTCGCCCGAGCGAGCCTCCCCCTATCCGCTCCCCGACCGCTCGTCCCGCTCGTCCCGCTTTGGCCCCTCCTGCCTCTGGCTCCGCCGCACCCCCGGCTGACGCCAACGGCGCCGGTGGGAGCGTTGGGGTGGGAAGGAGGCGAGGGAGAAGGAGCGCTGCGGCGGCGGAGGCGCAGGCCTCCCTGCAGGGGTGCCCCCCGACCTCCTCTTCCTCCTCTCCGCCTCAACAAACGGAGGCGTGGAGTGTGGTGGCTGGTCGTCCTAAAAGGACACCAGCACCACCAAAGACGACGCCGGCTCCCCCTCAGGCCGCCCGTGGGAAAAAGAGGAAGAGCGCGAAAAAACTCCGCGCCCCCCGCACCGCTGCTGTGGTCCTCACTCTGCCGAGTGAGGCGGTGGAGAGGGGTGCGACGTACGCGGCCGTCCTGACCGAGGCCGAAAGGTCAATAGACCTAAAGGGCCTCGGGATTGACGGCCTGCGATTCCGCACGGCGGCCACGGGCGGCAAGGTCCTGGAGGTGGCTGGCCCCGAAAGGGACCGCAAGGCCGACGCACTCGCCGAGAGGCTGAGGGAGGCCCTCGGAGACGGGGTACGCGTCGCCAGGCCGGAAAGGTGCGTGGAGTTGCGCATCACCGGCCTGAGCGACGCGGTCACGCCGGAAAGGGTGGCGGCGATGGTGGCGGAGGTCGGAGACTGCGCCGCCACCAACGTAAAGGTGGGGGCGGTCTTCCGGCCACCTGGGCACGAGGGCGCCGTGTGGGTAAAGTGTCCCATCGCGGCTGCACGGAGGGTGACGGATGGCCGTCGCCTCACCGTGGGGTGGACTCAGGTCCGAGCCACCCTCCTCGCGCCCAGGCCGCAGCGGTGCTTCCGCTGCCTCGAGCCGGGCCATGTGGGGGCAAAGTGCGCCTGCACCGTGGATCGCAGCGGACTGTGTTTCCGCTGCGGCCAGCCCGGCCACAAGTCCGCGGTGTGTGCGGCTGAGCCACACTGCCCGGCGTGTGCGGCGAAAGGGGCGGCGGCTGCCCACCGCCTTGGCACCAAAGGCTGCCAGGCTGTACCCCAGAAAGGGGGGGGCGGCCGAGGCCGCGGACGGAAGGCGGGTGGCGGCAATGAGCCACCACCGCCTGTGGCACCGCGAGTGCCAGTGCCAGAGGAGGAGATGGACACCGCTCAAGTGTAGATGGCCAACACCAGCATACTGCAGGCCAACGTCAACCACTGTGCAGCGGCTCAGGACTTATTGCTCCAGACCGCGGCGCAGTGGCAGGCGACACTGGCCGTTGTCGCTGAACCGTACTGCGTTCGCGCCCGGGACGACTGGGTCGGCGATCGCGACGGTTCGGTGGCAATTGTCTCCCAGTGCGGCGCTCTGTGTCACAACAGAGTGCTCAGAGGACACGGCTGTGTCCTCGTCGTGCTGGGAGACATTGCAGTGTGTGGGGTGTACTTTTCACCCAACAGAAGCCTCGCCGACTTCGAGCAATGGCTCGTGGAAGTCGGGGCAATGTTGGCTGATGTACACCCCACCCCCGTGGTCGTTGCCGGGGATTTCAACGCCAAATCCAGGGCGTGGGGAAATCCGGCAACTGACCCGCGGGGAGAGGTGTTGGAGGAGTGGGCGGTGTCCACTGGGCTGGTGCTGCTCAACCGGGGGGCGGTGCAGACATGCGTGCGGTCCCAGGGCGGATCCATAGTGGATCTGTCCTTCGCTAGTCCCGCTCTGGCAAACCGCGCGCATGGCTGGAGAGTCGCCGAGGGGGTCGAGACCTTGTCGGACCACAGGTACGTGTGGTTCGGCATCGCTGCGGCCCCCACCGGTGCTCCGGCAGACCTGAGCCGTCCCCTGGTGGGGGAGGGTCCGCGATGGCGGCTCGCCACCCTGGACAGGGACGTGGCCAGGGAGGCGGCCATCGTGGAGCGATGGGTCGCTGGGTCAAGCGACGAGGCTCCGGACGTGGACGCGAGGGCGGACCGCCTGGCGGGGGCGCTGACTCGCGTCTGCGACGCCGCGATGCGGCGGAGGGGTCCTGCTCCCCCTCGAGGGCGGGTGTACTGGTGGCAACCCCACCTTGCGACGCTGCGTACTGCGTGTCACGCAGCCCAGCGCACGTACACCCGCTACCGCAGGAGGCGGGGCAGAGACCTCGCCCAGGAGGAGGAGCACCTCGTCGCTTACCGAGCGGCCCGAGCGGCGCTCGGTGCGGGGATCAGGGCTGCCAAGGAGGCGGCCTGGGTCGAGTGGCTGGAGAGTCTCGACCGGGACCCGTGGGGGCGTCCGTATAAGGTGGTATGCGAAAAGCTGAAGCCTTGGGCGCCCCCCCTCACCCGGTCACTCGAACCGGCCTTCGCCGAATTGGTAGTCCGCACCCTGTTCCCCGTACAGGAGGAGGAGTGGGCGCCGCCGCGAATGGCGGCGTTGCCGGCGCCGGTGGAGGACGGGGATGTCCCGCCCGTGTCCGAAGCCGAGTTAGGGGTAGCGGTTCTTAAGATGAAACTTAAGAACCGCGCCCCGGGTCCGGACGGCGTCCCTGGGCGGGTCATCGCCGCCGTGATGCCGGCGTTCGAGGAGGAGGCGCTGTCTCTGATGACGGAGTCGTTGGCGTCGGGAAGGGTCCCGCGACGGTGGAAAGAGGGCCGGCTCGTGCTGCTCCGGAAGCACGGGCGGCCGATGGAGTCTCCATCGGCCTACCGGCCCATCGTCTTGCTGGACGAGACGTGCAAGCTTTTTGAGCGGGTGCTCGCTGCGCGTCTCGTCCGCCACCTGGAGGGGGCGGGGCCCAACCTCAGCGACGGCCAATTTGGTTTCCGTCGCGGGAGGTCGACGTTGGACGCCATCTCCCGTCTCAGAGACAGCGTCGTCAGAGTGACGGGCCGGGGAGAGGTGTTGTTGGCTGTCTCGTTGGACATCTCCAACGCCTTCAACACCCTCCCCTGGCAGGCGATAACGGAGGCACTGGGGTACCACAACGTCCCGTGGTACCTCAGGCGAGTCCTTGCGGACTACTTCGTTGACCGGGCCGTGTATTACCCGTCCCGGTCGGAAGTGGTCCGCAGGGACATGTCTCGCGGTGTTCCACAGGGGTCAGTCCTCGGGCCACTCCTGTGGAACATCGGGTACGACTGGGTCCTGCGCGGTACAACCCTTCGTGGAGTCGGCGTACTATGTTACGCCGACGACACCCTGGTCACCGCGCAAGGACCCACATTTCGGGACGCGAAGGCCCTCGCTACAGCGGGAGTAGCGCAGGTCGTGCGCCGCATCTGGGCACTCGGGCTCACGGTCGCTTTGGAGAAGTCCGAGGCCATTTACTTCCATGGGCCTCGGATGCGACCTCCTCGGGACTCCCAAATCACCGTCGGTGGCGCCTCCATCGGTGTCGGGGAGACCATGAAGTACCTGGGATTGGTCCTCGACAGTCGATGGAGTTTCCGCGAGCACTTCCGGCAGCTGGCGCCAAAGTTGGTGTCGTATGCCGGGAGGCTCGCGAAGTTGCTGCCTAACCGCGGTGGTCCCGGGAGCGCTTGCCGCCGCCTCTACGATGGTGTGGTGCGCTCCAAGGCTTTGTATGGAGCGCCCATATGGGCGAAAGCCGCCCTCTGCGCTAGCAACACCGCCCTGTTGCGTCGCCCGCAACGGGTGATAGCGCAGAGGGCTGCAAGAGCGTACCACACCGTCTCTTACGAGGCGGCGTGCCTATTGGCGGCGAGCCTGCCCTGGGACCTCGAGGCGGGAGTCCTCGAGGCGGTCTATGAGCGGAGTGCCCTGATGCGGAGCAATGGAGGGTGGCCCACTCCGGCGGAGATCGTTCGTTGGAGGCAGGAGGCTCGCGACGATCTCTTCCGCGGGTGGGCCATGAGGTTGGAGGACCCCTCTGCGAGTCGAAGACTCGTAGAGGCGGTCCGGCCGGTCCTGCGGCCATGGGTGGAGCGGGCGCACGGGACCCCGACCTATCACCTGACCCAACTCCTCACAGGTCACGGCTGCTTTGCTAAGTACCTGTGGGAGGTGGTAGGGATAGAGTCGGGCCCCGAGTGCCGGTACTGCGCGTCCAATGCGGAGGACACGGCAGAGCACACGCTGGCCGTGTGCTCCGCCTGGAGCGCGCAGCGGACCTCCCTCGTGGCCGTTGTTGGGGCTGACCTGTCGCTGCCGGCCATTATCCCGAAAATGGTCGGCAGCCAAGAGAGTTGGGCCGCCATCGCCGCGTTTGCGGGCGAGGTGATGGCGGCCAAAAGAGAGGAGTTGCGGGAGCGGGAGCGTGCTGGTCTCACGCTCCCGCCCCGCCGCCGTGCGATGAGGGGGCGCCGCCGCGCGGAGTACGCGCGCGCCCCCGACTAGAGCGGCCGTGGGCGGAGGGTCGGGGGACCCGCCGCCCACTTTCACGGCGAGCCGGAAGGCGCCCCCACGTGTTCCGGGGTGCCTTCCAGCAAAACCTAGAGTGCCCGCGCGCTCGCTCACGGCCTCCTCTGAATGCAGAGGAGCCCCGTAGGGCGATGCCGCGCGGGCCAGTAGACGCTGCGGCGACACAGCGCAGGGGGGCCCGTCTGGCCCCCCCACTATGAGAGTCCCCTCTGGGACACCCTCTCGCCGGGCCACAGTGACTTAACCTCTGGCCTATCCTGTGGCCCGGTAGAGTAGAGGAGGAACACCGCGGGGGTTTAGTGGGTAGTCCAGCCCTCGGGCTGGGAGTCCCACACAAAGGCGCCCTGTTGTCCCCCGACAGCAGGGCGGCGAAGTGCGTAAATGCATTCCCCCGCGTAACCAAAAAAAAAAAAAAAAAAAAACCTAACCTAACCTAACCTAACCTAACCTAACCTAACCTAACCTAACCTAACCTAACCTAACCTAACCTAACCTGGTGGGTAGTCCAGCCCTCGGGCTGGGAGTCCCACACAAAGGCGCCCTGTTGTCCCCCGACAGCAGGGCGGCAAAGTGCGTAAATGCATTCCCCCGCGTAACCAAAAAAAAAAAAAAAAACCTGGGGCACGCCCCAAGAGCAGTCGAGTACGTCCCCGTCGTGTGCCCTGGACCCCAACGTGACCACCGTAACGGAGTGGCACGTTGGGTGACCGAACCTCGGACTGCAATTCTTGGCGCAACTGGCGATTTATGCGATTTATGCGATTTATGCGATTTATGCGACTAGATACTATGTCTTCTCCTTCCCCCGTGCCTGGAGGAAGTGGGTCCGATGCTGCCCTTGTCAGGGCGGCTTCGGACGGGCCTGATGCTGCCCCTGTTGGGGCGGCTTCGGGTGGGTCTGGGGCTGCCCTTGTCAGGGCGGCTCCGGACGGGTCTGGGGCTGCCCTTGTCAGGGCGGCTCCGGGCGAGTCTGGGGCTGCCCTTGTCAGGGCGGCTCCGGACGGGTCTGGGGCTGCCCTTGTCAGGGCGGCTCCGGACGGGCCTGATGCTGCCCTTGTCAGGGCGGCGTCGGGCGGGTCTGGGGCTGCCCTTGTCAGGGCGGCCTCGGGCGGGCCTGGGGCTGCCCTTGTCGGGGCGGCCTCGGGCGGGTCTGGTGCCACCCTTCGCGGGGCGACATCGGACGGTGGGTCCGGCTCTGCCCTTCAGGCTAAGTCGGACGGCGTTTTTGTGAGACCCGGAGGCCCATCTCCGGTCCTCAGAGAGGTGTCGGTTCGTCTGCCGCGCATCGACCTTGAGAGGGCTGCCCGTGAGCTGTCGGAATCCGACGGCAGCACGGGCACCCTCATGGAGGTGAGCTCGCGCTCCCCCACGCCCTCGCCTAGCCGGTTCTGGCGCAAGCGCCTCGCCGAGTCAGACGCTGAGAGCGAGGGCTCGGCGGGGCGGTGTGATAGACCGGCCACCAGCAAACGCGGTCGCGGCCGTCCCCCGACGACAGGCCAGTACGTCGGCCTCGCCAAGGCGAAGGCCGACCTACAAAAGGCGCAAGAGCGGGAGCTGGAGCTCCAGGCCGAGGCGGAGCTGGCCGAGGAGCTCCGGCGACATGAGGAGGGGAGAGCATCCTTCAGGCGGGACTCTGCCCTCCGCTCACCGCCACCAGTGGTGACCCCGGTGCCGTCGGCTGCTCACGACCTCCGGGCTGAGCAGCTGACCAGCTCCATCGAGGCGGCGGTCGAGACCATTCGGACGATAGCCCAGAAGTCGTCCAGGCTGAAGGGCCAATTCGTCCAGGGTCTCAGGGCTGCCGCCAGCTCCATCCTGGAGAACGCGCGAGAGCTCAAGGCTCGCACCGAGTCGGACGAAGTCGTCCGACTCCAAGGCGAGCTGAGAGCTCTGCAGGCGGAAATGGAGGGGCTGAAGAAGCTGCAGGCGAGCGCCGCGCCAGCCATGACGAGGGATGAAATCCTTTTCATGGTGGACGCTCGCCTGGACGGAATTGCGGACCGACTGCTGCCGGAGCCGCGACTGCGTCCGCCGCTGGCGGCCGACGCACGCGGCACCGCCATCCGCCTCCCCGCCGACCCCTCCGGCCGCGCCGCCGACCCAGCCGTCCGCCGTGCCGGCCCTTCCGTCCGCCCGGCTGGCCCCCCCGCTGTGGCCGCCCCGGCCGTCGTTCGCCCGAGCGGGCCTCCCCCTGTCCACTCCCCGACCGCTTGCCCCGCTTTGGCCCCTCCTGCCTCTAACTCCGCCGCACCCCCGGCTGACGCCAACGGTGCCGGCGGGAGCGTTGGGGCGGGAAGGAGGCGAGGGAGAAGGAGCGCTGCGGCGGCGGAGGCGCAGGCCTCTCGGCAGGGGTGCCCCCCGACCTCCTCCCCCTCCTCTCCGCCCCAGCAAACGGAGGCGTGGAATGTGGTGGCTGGTCGTCCTAAAAGGACACCAGCCCCACCAAAGGTGACGCCGGCCCCCTCTCGGGCCACCCACGGGAAGAAGAAAAAGAGTGCGAAGCTCCGCGCCCCCCGCACCGCTGCCGTGGTCCTCACTCTGCCGAGTGAGGCGGTGGAAAGGGGGGCGACGTACGCGGCCGTCCTGACCGAGGCTGAAAGGTCAATCGACCTAAAAGGCCTCGGGATTGACGGCCTGCGATTCCGCACCGCGGCCACGGGCGGAAAAATCCTTGAGGTGGCTGGCGCCGAAAGGGACCGAAAGGCGGATGCCCTCGCCGAGAGGCTGAGGGAGGCCCTCGGAGACGGGGTACGCGTCGCCAGGCCGGAAAGGTGCGTGGAGATGCGCATCACCGGCCTGAGCGACGCGGTCACGCCGGAAAGGGTGGCGGCGATGGTGGCGGAGGTCGGAGACTGCGCCGCCACCAATGTAAAGGTGGGTGCGGTCTTCCGGCCACCTGGGCGCGAGGGCGCTGTGTGGGTGAAGTGCCCCATCGCGGCTGCACGGAGGGTGACGGATGGCCGTCGCCTGACCGTGGGGTGGACTCAAGTCCGAGCCACCCTCCTCGCGCCCAGGCCGCAGCGGTGCTTCCGCTGCCTCGAGCCGGGACATGTGGGGGCAAAGTGCGCGTGCACTGCGGATCGCAGCGGACTGTGTTTCCGCTGCGGCCAGCCCGGCCACAAGTCCGCGGTGTGCGCGGCTGAGCCACACTGCCCGGCGTGTGCGGCGAAAGGGGCGGCGGCTGCCCACCGCCTTGGCACCAAAGGCTGCCAGGCTGGACCCCAGAAAGGGGGAAGCGGCCGAGGCCGCGGACGGAAGGCAGGTGGCGGCAATGGGCCACCACCGCCTGTAGCACCGCAAGTGCCAGTGCCAGAGGAGGAGATGGACACCGCCCAAGTGTAGATGGCCAACACCAGAATACTGCAGGCCAACGTCAACCACTGTGCAGCGGCTCAGGACTTATTGCTCCAGACCGCGGCGCAGTGGCAGGCGACACTGGCCGTTGTCGCTGAACCGTACTGCGTTCGCGCCCGGGACGACTGGGTCGGCGATCGCGACGGTTCGGTGGCAATTGTCTCCCAGTGCGGCGCTCTGTCTCACAACAGAGTGCTCAGAGGACACGGCTGTGTCCTCGTCGTGCTGGGAGACATTGCAGTGTGTGGGGTGTACTTTTCACCCAACAGAAGCCTCGCCGACTTCGAGCAATGGCTCGTGGAAGTCGGGGCAATGTTGGCTGATGTACGCCCCACCCCCGTGGTCGTTGCCGGGGATTTCAACGCCAAATCCAGGGCGTGGGGAAATCCGGCAACTGACCCGCGGGGAGAGGTGTTGGAGGAGTGGGCGGTGTCCACTGGGCTGGTGCTGCTCAACCGGGGGGCGGTGCAGACATGCGTGCGGTCCCAGGGCGGATCCATAGTGGATCTGTCCTTCGCTAGTCCCGCTCTGGCAAACCGCGCGCATGGCTGGAGAGTCGCCGAGGGGGTCGAGACCTTGTCGGACCACAGGTACGTGTGGTTCGGCATCGCTGCGGCCCCCACCGGTGCTCCGGCAGACCTGGGCCGTCCCCTGGTGGGGGAGGGTCCGCGATGGCGGCTCGCCACCCTGGACAGGGACGTGGCCAGGGAGGCGGCCATCGTGGAGCGATGGGTCGCTGGGTTAAGCGACGAGGCTCCGGACGTGGACGCGAGGGCGGACCGCCTGGCGGGGGCGCTGACTCGCGTCTGCGACGCCGCGATGCGGCGGAGAGGTCCTGCTCCCCCGCGAGGGCGGGTGTACTGGTGGCAACCCCACCTTGCGGGGCTGCGTACGGCGTGCCACGCAGCCCAGCGGACGTATACCCGCTACCGCAGGAGGCGGGGCAGAGACCTCGCCCAGGAGGAGGAGCACCTCGTCGCTTACCGAGCGGCCCGAGCGGCGCTCGGTGCGGGGATCAGGGCTGCCAAGGAGGCGGCCTGGGTCGAGTGGCTGGAGAGCCTCGACCGGGACCCGTGGGGGCGTCCGTATAAGGTGGTATGCGAAAAGCTGAAGCCTTGGGCGCCCCCCCTCACCCGGTCACTCGAACCGGCCTTCGCCGAATTGGTAGTCCGCACCCTGTTCCCCGTACAGGAGGAGGAGTGGGCGCCGCCGCGAATGGCGGCGTTGCCGGCGCCGGTGGAGGACGGGGATGTCCCGCCCGTGTCCGAAGCCGAGTTAGGGGTAGCGGTTCTTAAGATGAAACTTAAGAACCGCGCCCCGGGTCCGGACGGCGTCCCTGGGCGGGTCATCGCCGCCGTGATGCCGGCGTTCGAGGAGGAGGCGCTGTCTCTGATGACGGAGTCGTTGGCGTCGGGAAGGGTCCCGCGACGGTGGAAAGAGGGCCGGCTCGTGCTGCTCCGGAAGCACGGGCGGCCGATGGAGTCTCCATCGGCCTACCGGCCTATCGTCTTGCTGGACGAGACGTGCAAGCTTTTTGAGCGGGTGCTCGCTGCGCGTCTCGTCCGCCACCTGGAGGGGGCGGGGCCCAACCTCAGCGACGGCCAATTTGGCTTCCGTCGCGGGAGGTCGACGTTGGACGCCATCTCCCGTCTCAGAGACAGCGTCGTCAGAGTGACGGGCCGGGGAGAGGTGTTGTTGGCTGTCTCGTTGGACATCTCCAACGCCTTCAACACCCTCCCCTGGCAGGCGATAACGGAGGCACTGGGGTACCACAACGTCCCGTGGTACCTCAGGCGAGTCCTTGCGGACTACTTCGTTGACCGGGCCGTGTGTTACCCGTCCCGGTCGGAAGTGGTCCGCAGGGACATGTCTCGCGGTGTTCCACAGGGGTCAGTCCTCGGGCCACTCCTGTGGAACATCGGGTACGACTGGGTCCTGCGCGGTACAACCCTTCGTGGAGTCGGCGTACTATGTTACGCCGACGACACCCTGGTCACCGCGCAAGGACCCACATTTCGGGACGCGAAGGCCCTCGCTACAGCGGGAGTAGCGCAGGTCGTGCGCCGCATCAGGGCACTCGGGCTCACGGTCGCTTTGGAGAAGTCCGAGGCCATTTACTTCCATGGGCCTCGGATGCGACCTCCTCGGGACTCCCAAATCACCGTCGGTGGCGCCTCCATCGGTGTCGGGGAGACCATGAAGTACCTGGGATTGGTCCTCGACAGTCGATGGAGTTTCCGCGAGCACTTCCGGCAGCTGGCGCCAAAGTTGGTGTCGTATGCCGGGAGGCTCGCGAAGTTGCTGCCTAACCGCGGTGGTCCCGGGAGCGCTTGTCGCCGCCTCTACGATGGTGTGGTGCGCTCCAAGGCTTTGTATGGAGCGCCCATATGGGCGAAAGCCGCCCTCTGCGCTAGCAACACCGCCCTGTTGCGTCGCCCGCAACGAGTGATAGCGCAGAGGGCTGCAAGAGCGTACCACACCGTCTCTTACGAGGCGGCGTGCCTATTGGCGGCGAGCCTGCCCTGGGACCTCGAGGCGGGAGTCCTCGAGGCGGTGTATGAGCGGAGTGCCCTGATGCGGAGCAATGGAGGGTGGCCCACCCCGGCGGAGATCGTACGTTGGAGGCAGGAGGCTCGCGACGATCTCTTCCGTAGGTGGGCCCTGAGGTTGGAGGACCCCTCTGCGAGTCGGAGACTCGTAGAGGCGGTCCGGCCGGTCCTGCGGCCATGGGTGGAGCGGGCGCACGGGACCCCGACCTATCACCTGACCCAACTCCTCACAGGTCACGGCTGTTTTGCCAGATACCTGTGGGAGGTGGTAGGGATAGAGTCGGGCCCCGAGTGCCGGTACTGCGCGTCCAATGCGGAGGATACGGCAGAGCACACGCTGGCCGTGTGCTCCGCCTGGAGCGCGCAGCGGACCTCCCTCGTGGCCGTTGTTGGGGCCGACCTGTCGCTGCCGGCCATTATCCCGAAAATGGTCGGCAGCCAAGAGAGTTGGGCCGCCATCGCCGCGTTTGCGGGCGAGGTGATGGCGGCCAAAAGAGAGGAGTTGCGGGAGCGGGAGCGTGCTGGTCTCACGCTCCCGCCCCGCCGCCGTGCGATTAGGGGGCGCCGCCGCGCGGAGTACGCGCGCGCCCCCGACTAGAGCGGCCGTGGGCGGAGGGTCGGGGGACCCGCCGCCCACTTTCACGGCGAGCCGGAAGGCGCCCCCACGTGTTCCGGGGTGCCTTCCAGCAAAACATAGAGTGCCCGCGCGCTCGCTCACGGCCTCCTCTGAATGCAGAGGAGCCCCGTAGGGCGATGCGTCGCGGGCCAGTAGACGCTGCGGCGACACAGCGCAGGGGGGCCCGTCTGGCCCCCCCACTATGAGAGTCCCTCTGGGACATCCTCTCGCCGGGCCACAGTGACTTAACCTCTGGCCTATCCTGTGGCCCGGTAGAGTAGAGGAGGAACACCGCGGGGGTTTAGTGGGTAGTCCAGCCCTCGGGCTGGGAGTCCCACACAAAGGCGCCCTGTTGTCCCCCGACAGCAGGGCGGCGAAGTGCGTAAATGCATTCCCCCGCGTAACCAAAAAAAAAAAAACCTAACCTAACCTAACCTGCTTTGCTAAGTACCTGTGGGAGGTGGTAGGGATAGAGTCGGGCCCCGAGTGCCGGTACTGCGCGTCCAATGCGGAGGATACGGCAGAGCACACGCTGGCCGTGTGCTCCGCCTGGAGCGCGCAGCGGACCTCCCTCGTGGCCGTCGTTGGGGCCGACCTGTCGCTGCCGGCCATTATCCCGCAAATGGTCGGCAGCCAAGAGAGTTGGGCCGCCATCGCCGCGTTTGCGGGCGAGGTGATGGCGGCCAAAAGAGAGGAGTTGCGGGAGCGGGAGCGTGCTGGTCTCACGCTCCCGCCCCGCCGCCGTGCGATCAGGGGGCGCCGCCGCGCGGAGTACGCGCGCGCCCCCGACTAGAGCGGCCGTGGGCGGAGGGTCGGGGGACCCGCCGCCCACTTTCACGGCGAGCAGGAAGGCGCCCCCACGTGTTCCGGGGTGCCTTCCAGCAAAACATAGAGTGCCCGCGCGCTCGCTCACGGCCTCCTCTGAATGCAGAGGAGCCCCGTAGGGCGATGCCGCGCGGGCCAGTAGACGCTGCGGTGACACAGCGCAGGGGGGCCCTTCTGGCCCCCCCACTATGAGAGTCCCTCTGGGACACCCTCTCGCCGGGCCACAGTGACTTAACCCCTGGCCTATCCTGTGGCCCGGTAGAGTAGAGGAGGAACACCGCGGGGGTTTAGTGGGTAGTCCAGCCCTCGGGCTGGGAGTCCCACACAAAGGCGCCTTGTTGTCCCCCGACAGCAGGGCGGCGAAGTGCGTAAATGCATTCCCCCGCGTAACCAAAAAAAAAAAAAAACCTAACCTAACCTAACCTAACCTAACCTAACCTAACCTAACCTGATTAGGGCCAAAAGAGCCGCCCTCCGGAGGGCCTCCCTCTACCCAACTCCTGCCTACAGGAAACGCGCGAACGATCTCCAGCGGCAAGTCAGGTCCCGTCTCTCTGAGTTTAACAACGCCCAATGGGGCGATCTCATGGAGACCATCTCCCCCTCCCACCAGGCTTACTATAGAGTAGCCAGGGCCCTCCGGGCAGACGCGATCACTCACACACCACCCATAGCCCGCCCCGATGGCTCTACAGCCTTCGAGGACGTTGAAAAGGCCGAGTGTTTCGCCGACAGCATTGAGTCCCAATGCTCGCCCAGCACTCAGCAGTGCGACCCAACTCACGTCAGTATGGTCGAGGAGGAGGTCCGTAAAAAGACCTCCCTCCCTCTTCCAACCGACGATAATCCCATTGCGGTATCCACGGACGAAGTTCAGTCTTTCATCAAAAGACTGAAACGAAAAAAGGCCCCAGGAGCGGATGGTATTGCCAACCTAGCGCTCAAAATGTTCCCCACCCAGGTGCTAACCCTGTTAACAGTCATCTTCAATGCCTGTTTTGACCACTGCCACTTCCCACCCGCGTGGAAGGAGGCGACGGTCATAGGTATCCCCAAGCCGGGAAAGCCTCTCAACCTCCCCTCTAGCCATCGCCCCATCAGCCTCCTCAAGGCCATGGGCAAACTCTTCGAGAGAGTCATCCTCACTCGTATGAGGAATCACCTCTTCCCCTCAGAGGGGCCCCCCCTCATCATCCCCCACCAATTTGGTTTTCGGGCAATTCACTCTTGCCCCCAACAAGTCCACCGCATAGTAGAGTATATTCTAGGCGGGTTTTTCCCCAGACGCGAAAAGACGGTAGCCGTCCTATTCGATGTCGCCAAGGCCTTCGATAAGGTCTGGCACGCAGGGCTAATTTTTAAGTTGTATGAGCTGGGTCTCCCCGACCGACTTGTCCGCATCTTAGCTTCCTTTCTGAAGGACCGCTCCTTCCGCTTTAGACACGAGGGCATTCTCTCTTCCCTCCGCCCCCTCAGAGCCGGGGTCCCGCAAGGCTCCGTGCTCTCCCCCCTCCTGTACATTTCGTACACAAATGACATCCCCATCCCCCGCAATGGGGTCCAACTGTCACTTTTCGCTGACGACACCGCACTCTACTGCAAGAGTCGGAAAATGTCAGTCATCCTTAATAGGCTCCAATCCGCGGTCGATGAGCTAGGTGCCTGGTTCAGGCTCTGGCGAATCGAGGTCAACCCGGAAAAGAGCACCGCGATCCGTTTCGACCATAAGGTCCGCCGCGGTCTCTCCGACCGACCTATCCGTATGTTAGGTACCGCAGTCCCCTGGCGTTCCACCGCCAAATACCTAGGTGTCACCCTGGACAGCAGACTGACATTTAGGCCTCACATCCGGAAGGTGACCCGGACCGCTAGATTCTACCTAGGCCGCCTATCCTCCATGATAGGCCGACACAGTAGGATGTCCCCTAGGAACAAGCGAACACTCTATAAGGTTTGCATTCGCCCCGTGCTGACTTACGCGGCACCCGTCTTCGCCCACGCGTCCCCCAAAGCCCTGTACGAACTTCAGAAAGTTCAAAATCTTTTCATTCGTAGAGCTCTGAACGCCCACTGGTGTGTCAGAAATGCCGACCTCCATCGGGATATGGAGATTCCAACCATACAACAATTTATTAAATCTCTTTCAGAGACTTTCTTTAGCACGGCCGAAGTGCACCCCAACCCCCTTATCCGCCAAGCAGCGGACTACACTCCCCCCACGACGAACCCCCGTTACCTGGTGCGCAGGCCCAGGAACGCCCTCGTCGACCCCCCCGACAAACTCTCATCTGACCTGGACCGCCTACTAGAGGCCCAGTCCCAGTCAGAAGTACCCCCCGCTCCCGCCTCCGCCGGTGTCCCCACCGGCGTCCCCACCTCTCCCTCCTAGCCGCGGTCACGATGTGACGAGCAGTCCCAAGCGGACGCTCCCTTAAGGAGCTCCGCTGCGCGCCCTCCTCGGCTTCGAGGTGGGTCGCTCACGATATAGGTTTAGGGGTCCTTAGGACCAAACCAGCCCCCAGGTGGTGTTTAGTGGGTAGGCGCACTTCCTGTGAGTCCCACATTGGCAGCGCGGCCGGGTCCGTGCTGTTATGCATGAGCATTCACCACCTCCCTCCCCCGTGTCCTCCGGAGGGTGCCCTTTTTAGGGCTAAAAAAAAAAAAAAAAAAAAAAAAAAT